>JBBBDQ010000131.1:2090000-2552500 GCA_037127315.1 Ascarosepion bandense | reverse complement strand
ATTTATTTTTGTTTCTTGCGAAATGACCACCCAGGGTCGGGGAAGAGCTAGCCAGAGAAAAGGAAGAATCGAAGGTCCCAGATAACGATACGGACGGCGATTGGCTGACTTCGCCCCGTGCGGGTGTACGTGAGGGTGAAAGAGAACGAGGGGATGACTACCCGATCGACCTCTATATAATCAGAAGGAGAACAGAGGGCAGAAAGTAGAGACAGAGGGAAGCGTTTCTGAAAGCACCAAGAGATTAGGCGAAATGATTTCGAAAGCGTTGAGAATAACCGAAGTGGCTGGAGATCTGAGAACAGAAGTCCCTGGAAGCAAGCGAAATTCTAATAGATAACGCATCAGAAGTAGGCACGTGTTATAACAAGCATTTGTGGCAGTTCTTTTTGGAGAATTGCTTTATTATTGGCTTGAAGTCAGTGGTCTTCAAGAATTGACTGTCATTTTCCATGTACGTAAGAGAAAGCCAGTTCAAACAATGCTGCCCCGTTGTGCTACGGAGCAGATATAAAAAAAAATCTGCTTCGGACAAGATCTAAATCTAGCTTAGTGGCATAGCTAAGGTGTCTGGCACTGATCTAGTCTCATCTATGCATAGATCTACAAGACTTCATTCAACACTTTTCTTAACTTACACAATTAAAAAAACTTATCCATTCAAACTATCAATACCTGGTAATTAATACTGCACCATAAATTCATAATCTTAAATAGCCACTACATGCTTACTGTAGAAGTGTTTAACAATCACTAATAATCCATGCATAGCCCTATACCTGAGTTCATATACAATGTATAAATATATCCAATAATCATGTCATTGCTATTAATGGCGCTACAGTAGGTCTTATGTTACTTAGCTTTTTCATATTTACATTAATGTATAAATCAAAATATGTAGTTAGTTGCAATAACTGATTTTTTTAATAAGTGAAATTCTTAATCCAAATTAGATGAAAAAAATTCTTCAACAGAAAACATTTAAAAGCAAACGCGAGCACAAAGTCAGTTTTATATAAAAAAAAATGAAGAGAAATATGAATTATTTTCTTTGTAGATGTTGTTGTTATTTAATCAACATCGAATGAGAAAATTATTTGTTTTAGTTAAGACAGATGAATTGCAGTTTTTATTTTGAAATAAACATGAAAGCTTTGCCCAAATTTTGTCACGGTTGCGACAAAAAGAAAAAAGAGAGAAAGTGAAACAAAAGGCGAATAAAGAAACGCCATCAACGCTAGAGTTTTATTCAAATAAAAATAATTTATTTATAAAAGTAAAAATATAAATATATTCCAATTAAACATTCAAAACAATATTGATTCAGTCTAGGAGAAATTTAAAAATTAAGTCAAAGCAGAGAAAAAAATAAAAGATAATATTGTCTCTAACAAAAAGTCAATAGTAGTCGTGATTAAAATATTAAAAGATAGAAATGAGAGTTTTACCGGCGAGTCTGTGCTAGGATTGTGCGAAGACTGATTATCAGGAGTCAGGTCAGTTCTTTAATATTTTCCGGGATAGCGAAATTGCCTGAAAGTGAACTGGCGAAACAAATCAGCCCTTCCATTAATATAGGTGGGAGTCCTCTTTAAAGAAAGTCCTCGTCATTTCCGGTGTATTATAGATCAAAAGGGGACAGTCTCTCACTTTCTTTATTCAAGAATCAACTCAAATGAAACGGATCTTTCTATTATGACATATATTTTCACCAGTCGCAATACGTATGGGTTTTAGTAGTAATTTCTATTTTTAATATTTCTTGAAGATAGGCTTCTGTAGCACAAGTAACTTATCATTAGCATGGGACCCCTGTGCTCTTTCCGTAAAGTCGGTATTACTCAACAAAGGTAGCGGAGCTAGCGACTGAGGTGAAAAACAAGAGACCTTGAGGGAAGAGAGAGAGAGAGAGAGAGAGAGAGAGAGAGAGAGAGAGAGAGAGAGATGAGAATGTGAAAAGGGGGTGTTGTTTGTGTAACACCCCAATGGACGGTCCGAACAATTTCTCCGGCGGCCGTTCTCCACGCTGTGATGTTGCCGAGAGTTTGTTGAAAAAGTCGGAGTCTCAAGCTGGGGGTACAAGATTAAACTATAAGAAACGAACTTCCACAACTTGGATGAGTTAAAACGATGCTTTATTTCGTTTAGAGTTAGTCTTTCGGTTGGGGCAGGCGAATGTGACACTCAGCTCTAACTCTAATTAACGGAGATCAAATGCCGAACTGACCGACTCAAGACGAACGGAGTTTCTACTTCAAGCACACGCCCGGGTGAACTAACTCAACTCCACTCACTCAACTGAAACTGAAAAACTGATCAGCTCGGAAAAATCACCTGTATTTATTTAAAACAACCCGGAAGTGCCTAGACCCCCCAGGCGATAAGCATTGGCGACTATAAGTCCAAAATTTCAAGGTACTTAAATTTTCCTTCTTTTGATCTCGCAGACATCCTTCTGAACTTAGCCTTAGTAATTTCCAGAATTTTTTTTATCTTTTTATCTTAATAAAGCTTTCGCCGGATGTTTTTATAGCCCTGACACTTTACCCGTAATCAGGCGTTTTTTGATTGCCTGGAGAAAGGGAAAATTCTATTATCTTTTCTTTATTTTCTTAATGTGTGGTAAGATACAATAAAAACAGTTTTTGACCTGGTCAACTTAAAATCTATTTCCTAAAAGTTTATCTTTTTATCACATCAAATCACTTAGTCAAATATTTACCAGAAGACTGGTAGGATTTAACAGTAATCTGATACCTTTTTCTCTTCCACAAATTTCCTTATAAAAGAAAAAGCGTTTATTTATTTTTTCTCTTCTTTTTCACTTTTGTTAAACGAAACACATGTTTTTAAACTATTTTTCTATTCTTAACCATTTTCTATTTTAATCTATTATAATAAAATACATATTTTACAAATCCACCTTAATATACGCCTAGTTATCGTGTCACATTTGTGTTATTTGTGTTTCGGTGCAAAACACAAAGTAAAATAAAATTGAATTAAACAGTTTAAAATTATCAACTTTAAATTAATATCTGTAAAAACAAAATAAATACGGTTTTGCATCAAATTAATGTCAAATTTTGAAAACAAATATTTAACTGAACTTGACCAAGTAATAGAAAACTTGGTACAAAGATGCAATAATGCTTTGATTACATGCTTATTCCGCATTCAGATACAATGATAACGTCAATGCGGGCCCGGAATCGTTAACATGTACACATTTCATGGTCTGCATTGATATTAGATATTACTCAGGTAATTGCGGCTTTCACGAAATTAGTCGTATTGTGGGAACATTGATTAGTTTCCCTCTCAACAACGCCCTCCTATGTCATGGCGAGGTAGGTGATCACATGTTTGGTGTAATATGTTCATGCAGACTGGCCGCCATCTAAGCTGGGTCACCACTGCTTTGTGTCCTGCTGAAATACATCAGTCGCAAACAAGGTCTATCTAGGGTTTCGCTACTGTTTCCAGCACCTCGGTGTAAGTACCAGCATTCAACCGAAGAGCCCGATGAGAGAAGTGGGTGTCATGACGTGTCCTTCACTACTTACGACCCCTAAAGCCATTACAGAAGCTGGAAACTTAGTGGACATAACATGGGGGATATCAAACGGGCCCGAACAAATACCTGTCGTTTCTCAAATCCACTTTTTGATCCTGATCAAAACTTTTCATCTAAAAAAGAAAGAAAGAAAAACAAAACAAAACAGAGCACATACTTATATTAATCATACTTATATTAACAATTAAAAATAAATTCATATCAGTGAATTATTGGGTACATTTTTATAAGTGTGCATAAAAATAAAAAGCAGCAGTAAGAAAATGTACCAAAATTTTTAGACGCCGGATTATTGTATGAGACTGCGTAGTCAATTTAAACGTTGTTTATGAGTTTAGTGATATAGGATGTGCTTTGTGGTGCAGTGGATATCGTCTCGGAACGACAAATCGGGGTACCGATTTCGAATTCCAGTTGAATTCCTTGCATTCACTTATGCACAAATACCCTTGGGAAAGGTATTAATCCGTCTCTTCCCTTCAATTATGGGTTAAATAATAGGATAGATTAGGTTCTATAGCCTTGGCTGGCAACCAGTCTACCACAGAAAGCAATGGCAACCTACTGCGGGATAATCTTCTGCCCAGTCAGTCATGTCTCTTTTGAGACACGATCACCTAAAGCATGTATCACGTATGACACTTGACTGATATAGTAACTGTAAGGTCAATCCTTGGAATGGGTACTACAGACGCAGTTGAAACAGTATAACGAACAATAACTGAGTAGTACTAAATAAAAACAACGGAAGGAGAACATCTATACTCCTAGATTAAAAATACGTTTCCAGTTCTACCCGTTAGGTAAGTCCTTTAAGGAAGTTATTAACGACTAGTTCTCCCAGGCTCAAGCGATCAACGCAGGCGTCCCGTAAGGCTCGCCTCTCGGTCCAACTCTTTTTCTACTTTATACAAATAATCTGCCTAAGAGTATACTCAGATTTTTCTGGATTTCTATGCTGTACCTCCAAAACTCGAGATGACCAGAATCTGTCAGCGGATCTCTCCTCTGATCTATCTCTAACAGCTCAGCCGCAGAAAAAACTGTCTTGTCACATGCAACATCTCAAAAATCAAATTGCTGAAGTTCCATTATCAACGAGTGAACCTCGAATTTTCATCTATTTTACAAGAACCAGATCAGGCAGAAAATAGAGTACTGCTGACATATATGAGCAGGAGCTGTATAGTCTCCACTTTCTACTCTCGATAGAGTCCAAAAGAGTCTCCGCGTCCTTGTGGTTGATGAATTATTTACACCTTGCAACATCCTTCACCACAAAATAAACGTTTCAAGCCTCTTACTATTCTATCGGTATTTCCCAGACGAACTTCATTCATTAGTTCCACCATCTAAAAGCCGCAATGCCACGCCCGTTGCAGCAAACCACCCTCAAGCTCATTGGTGAGATGTAAGTTCCAATCAAGCAGCTTATTCCCATAAAAAGCTACATTGTGGAACCAACTGATAAGAGGAAGTTTTCCCAATCACTACAATCGTAACCTGTTCAAGTATAGGATTAACCGTTATTTTCCATATATATCCCCATAAACTGTGTTTCTTACTCTGTAACTCTATATCTCAAGTAGCTGTTAAGCCTTGTACAGGGAAAAAGTATTTAAAAAAAAAAAAGAAATTCGAAATTATACCCGAATTGACACTTAATAAAACGTTTTGGTAATAACCACAAAAACGAGGTCAACTGTCCCAAACTAAATAATAAAAACATCCTCATCCCAAAAGTCAGGCAAAATGTTTTTCTTGATAATTTACTTTAAATTGTAATTATCTGATTAATTAGAACTTTCATAACTTTTATTTTTCTTTAATTTATTGTGAACTAAAAGTCTAAAATAAATTTGATGTTGAAGTGAAAGAAACGCTTAAGAATTGTTGGTTTAGTAAATGTGTATCGTTAATGTTATGATAAAGACAAGGATCTTTGTAACGCACTGCTTTGTCCTGTTTTATAATTTGTAAAATTATCAACGAATATAAATAGATAAAAATAACAGTTTATTTTGTTAAAATACTTACTTTCTAAAGTCTTACTTTCTAAATGGCACTGTTCGTAACTATTTTAATAAGTATAAAATATATCTTTACTACGTAAGATTATCATCTTTTCAATCTCTTTGGTCGAATCAGAACAAGATTATAGGAAGTTAGAAAACTATTTAATTCTATTAAATACACATTTTCGAAAAATTAAGCAGTCAAAACTACAAAGTATACTTTATCGTGTTGAATATAATACAGATTTACTTCTGTTTTAAATGTATACATATATGATAGATAATACTTATATACTATTATTTCTGTTACTAGATTCTGTTATTTATCATTTAAACAGAAATTATAATAGTAAGAATAAATTGTTCATTTTATTATGAAGTCTTTATTCCGATGTCCAGTGTAAAATATACATGTGTGAATGTGTATGCATATTTAAATTTTAATTTTGTTGGTAAATATTCGTTTTAGGTGCCGACGGCTTTTCTCCCTTCAAATTTATCCAAAATAGCATTATTTATGTGCAAATGTATATGCTGAACTCAAATCAACAATTAGTTATTGAAGAAACTTACCTTTTTTGCTTTGAAAGTCCATAAAAAACGAACTATATCTCGCAATTTTTTTTCTCCCGTAACTCTCACGAAGTCATGTAATTAACTGTAGAATGACGTTCTACGTAGGCATCAATTTTCTGTTGAATTTTGGTCGATTTTCTTTCTTTACTGAAATTTCCGGTGATGTACTTCCTGTTATGAAAGTAATAAGCGTAGAAATACAATAGCGCATTACTTTCATTACCGGAAGTACATCGCCGGAAGTATCAGTAAATGAAGAAAAATCGACCAAAAATCTGCCAAAATTCGTTCACATACGCAGTACGTCATTCTGCAGTTAATTACATGACTTCGTGAGAGTTACGGGAGAGAAAAAATGCAAGATATAGTTCGTTTTTTTATGGTCATTTAGATAAAAAAAAAAGGTAAGTTTATTCAATAACTAACAGTTGATTTGAGTTCAGCATATACATTTGCACAGAGATAATGCTATTTTGGATAAATTTGAAGGGGAAAAGAATCAGGACTTACAACGAAAATTTACCATTTTTTTTTACTAATTTTAACTAGATTAAATGACCTAATTTTATGTTAATATTACTTTGATTTCAATTCTTGGTTTAACATTAAGAGAGGTTTTAAAGATGTAGTAATTCCCCTTGAGCTGGAAAGGCTTAAAGCTTTATTCAGCAACCTTCGTAGAGATGATGTTTCGATAAAAGCGCCCAGCCTCCCGTTCTGTAAACAGGTTATTAGGAGTAGATAAGGTGGCACTTGTCGCTCATGTCGCTCCTTTCAGGGCGAGGGAACAGTTTCGAAGAGTTATTTCCTTTACGCCGTTTATGCTAACAGTTGCTGGATGACGGTCAGGTGACACCTGTTGCGCATATCGCTCCTTACCGGACGAGGAATAAATTCCTTTAGAAATTTATTAAATTGATCAGTCTCCAATTTTGATAAGATTTGATCTTCACCACTTTTCTCTCTGCGTTTTCTTTTTCATTTAACTTTTTAAGGACACACAGAGACAAGTTTGAAATAAAAAAACAAACAAAATAAAACAACAAGATAGAAACAGAAATTTGATTATGTTTTGAAATCAACCTCTTTTGTGTTTCAACAGCTTTAGAGTGAAAAAAAGAGCAAAAATAGATATCTACTATGAATGAAAAGTTATTCCGTTTAATTTAGAAAGTAACATACTTATACTCAAACTCATGTTTAAGTTGTGTATACAATAGTGGTGTCGTATAAAAATGAAGACGCTGCTTTCCCTCCTCGGAAAAATCTCGGCCTCTAATTGACACCCCACTGACTTTCAGAGTGTCACAATCGCAACTGTTCTTTAGATTTAACCCCCTTCACACCGTTGGGTTCCATACTTTGTTCATTGCCATGAGGATTCTTGGGATTAATAGTGGAGTGGTTTCCTGTTCCTTTCTTCACGATAGTTTATTGAGACACTATCTCGAGTTAGTTGGTCTTTGACTCTTCGAGAGTTTATTCGCCCTTTGTTAGGTCTTATTTTTCATCCTAGTGGGTTGCTAACATCCCCCCTTACTCGCAAGAACATGGAGTGGTGTAGCCGATTTAGTCTGAGGATTAAATACATACCTAATATATATATATATATATATATATATATATATATATATATATATATACATATATATATATATATATATAAACATCCCAATCACAAACTTGTATAAGTACCTGTGCGCCTTGATCTGCTATGAGGGATGGCTTTATGGATCGGAGTTTGTAGGATAGTGAGAAGAGAATTAAATAATTATTAAGTTATGACTTAGTGTAAATCCGAATACCCACCCTTTGTAACAGTTTTCATAGACTCTAGTCAGTCTCGAACAAAGAAACCAACATTAAATCCTGCGAAAATCAAAATATTAAAAATTATTTAAAAATATACTCAAATTAATACATTACATTTGGAAGTGAATAGATTCGCGCATTTGAAGACTGACATGTGGTGGACCAGAAGAATTTGGGGACATATGAAGATAAACGCTGTAGAGACAGGATTTAAAAAAAGACAAAACACACATTCCCTCTCCTGGTTAAGAACTACTTACATCACTTTATCTAGACGTGGGGGTTAAGATAGCTTGTCCAGATAATGGATAGTGATAAATATTTAGGCTTTTTTCTTCTTAGAACAGAATAGTCTTATGACAGATACACTGAAAGAATAGTAAATACTTTTATGGTAAATGTTCCGATGAACTTTTCTCGAAGGTACCTAAAATACGTGCGTTATGGCGGAGTGGATATCGGCTCGGAACGAGAAATCGGGGAACCGAGTTCGAATTCCAGTTGAATTCCTTGCATTCACTTACGCGCAAATACCCTTGGGAAAGGTATTAATCCGTCTCTTCCCTGCAGTTATGGGTTAAATAATAGGACAGATTGGGTTCTATAGCCTTGGTCGGCAACCAGCCTACCACAGAAAGCAGTGGCAACCTACTGCGGGATAATCTTCTGCCCAGTCAGTCACGTCTCTTTCGAGACATGATCGCTCAAGCGTGTATCGCGCATGGCACTAAACTGACTGACTGACCTAAAATACTTTACGAATTTAAGCGCAGTACTAGATTGGATACAAGGTCTCATCATTTTACAGTTAAAATGAATAGATGTAACTGTAAGTCCTATGCTAATACTTTTTTTCTATCGCACTTCTCGCTTGTAGAACTCTCTTCCAGCTTCTTTCTTTCCACTCAACTTTGATCTTCAACAATTTAAGAGCAATGACAATCATTATCTTCATCTTCTGTCTTTTTAATCTGTTCTCTCATTTATAGTTTTTTTTTTTTTTTTTTCATATTCTTTAACACTCAGTAACCATTGCTTAGAGTAAAATGATTACAAAAACATCCGAGGGAAACTTAAAAAATAACCTGGTGTTGGTCAAATTTTTGGAAATAGGTTGATCAAGAATTTTCGACACTCCTTGTCTATATAATGTAATAAATAATAGCACTTATGCATATGCCCTCTTTCCCGTTTGCTAAGACACACCATATATATAGCGTGGTATGTTTTGAAAAAAATATTTGTGAATTTAATAGCTTTCTTTATTATCAAGTCCAAGTCACCGATTCCCCGGTGTCATTTTTCTTTCTGACACCAGAGGACTACGGAATCTCCACCAATTCGTTTAATTTAGTGAATGCTGACATAATCCTTGCTTTCAGTTCATCTTTGGTGTTACAAGAAGATTTGTTAATCTCTCGTCCAACTGCGCCCTACACATAATAATCAAGGGAGTTGCAGTTTGGGGAGTTAAGTGACCAAATGTAAGAGTGATGTCGTCGCAGAAATTGTCTTACAGCGATGACTATGATCTCCTGCTTGGGTGGCATGATGCAGAGTCCTGTTGCCAGATATAGGGTTTTCCAGCATCCACCCTCTTGACTCAGAGCAGCTCAACATTTCCAAGGAACTTGATGTAGGCCTCCGTATTGAGTCTGAGGCCTTAAACAACAAATTTTGAAGCCCTTTTTTTCTCAGAACGATCAGAGTGAGTTTGCGAGCTGCCCTATGTTCGTATTCCCCGTTAGACTCATCCAACTTTTTCCGCATGCTCTGCACTATCCTTAGATTGGCAGACAAACACTATGGAATGTTTGCGTTAGATCTACCGGGACGAATGCCAGGTATTACAACATGCCTTTTCCAAATTCCTGGCAGAGTGAATGGCACATGTGGCTCGTTTTTGCACAGACGATGCCCAACTGACCCTACTATACTGTGCAACCAACAAAATCAAATAACGCGCATGCATAAAATTAAAAATATAAAATGGTGATAATTTTCCCATTGCACTATATATATATATATATATATATATATATATATATATATATATATATATATATCACACATTGAATTGAGCGCTGGTGTTTATAAAATAGTGCTGGGTATATTGTAACATAACAGAGCTATAAATGGCATATTATTAAATATACATTTTTTTCCACAGCGATAGTACCACTCGGAATTTCATGCAATGAAGATTGCGTTGTGCATCAAACTCAGAGTCGTGCTACTGCTGGGAAATATTGTATATATATATATATATATATATATATATATATATATATATATGCACCCGCCCACACATGTGGGGTTCTCTATCGTTATTTGGTAAGTGACGTGGAAAGTATCGATTTAGGGTTGCGATTTCAGTTTCCTTTGGTCCAGTTTAGGAACAAATCACAAATTATAACAATCCGTTGCCTGAATTATTTATTGATCTTTGATTTCTGAGAAATATCGACCGCCAATAATTGTTGGGTTGTTATCGATAATGCGTTTGTGCGTGTGTGCTAGTGTGTGTGTGTGTGTGTGTCAAAGATAAATATCTAAAATTTGTTGCAAGAGCAGTGGAAAGGGTAAGATGGACTTTTAATGAACATTGATTGTTATGGAAGTGGGTGGAAATCCTTGTAAAGAATTATTTTTGGTCTTTTGAAAAACTTTACGTTTCGATTTTTACTTCCTTTCAGAATTTCATGCCGACTAAAATGAGAAATGGCTGTCACCAACCCAGTTATAAACAGGGATCCAATATCGAGTAATCAGTAAATCGGTTGGTGCAGTGCTGTGGAACAAGTCAATTATCATACTGAGTTCGATACCCACTTCTGTTTATAAGCTTCTTAAATATCAGAACGATTCCCCGCTTGGCTCTGCTATAAGACTTGTCTTTTCGGGACATAGTCGATTATGCTTCTCCAGAATTTCTTATCCTTTGTAGCACTTAATGACGTTTGCCCTTTCGCCAATAACCCGTTCCCTCATCCATTCACACAAGCTCGTCAGCTAGGTGACCCGCTAGAGTAGTGGACTTAATTCTCATTGGCTCCCACAACTTGTGCCAAAGTAAGCTAAACTTACTAAGCCTCGATATGCTCGCGCTCACCATATAGCAGTTGCTATAAATTTATCTAAACGGGATATTCGTATTGTAGTGAATTCTAACCTCACCCAAAACTTGGAACTTTGTTTCGTAGATATAAAGCAGGTATGCGGGTGAGATAACAGATAACCTTGGAATGAAAACTCAGAGAGCCGGGTTGGAATTCCAGTCGAGTTCGTTGCATTCGCTTAGGCGCAAATACCCTCTGGAGAGGTATTCTTTTACCCACCAGTTATGGGGTAAATAATAGAACATGTATATGGAAAAATATATATTATATGTTAATATTCTTATAGATAGGTGTGAGTTTGTAACCCTGTATTTCACGCTCTTGCGATCGTGACGATCGCAAGAGCGTGAAATACAGGGTCACAAACTCACACCTATCTATATGAATATATCAGCTCTATCACTGATATTGAGCGCTTTCAAATAAGTACCGCGCATATATAATATACTAGCATCATAGCCCGGCGTTGCCCGTGCAACTTAAAACATTTTAGTTGTCGGAGAAAAAAATCTATTTTCTCTTGTTTTGCGTAAACATGATTTAATGTTTTGTGTGACATTGTAAACAACATTGCGTTTGTTTTTGTTTCAGAATTTTGGAGAAAATATTTACATTTTTATTGACTAAATGAATTTAACATAAAAATAAAAATTATTTTTTTTGTTTTACTAAAATTAGAAATATAAAAAACTATTACGCTATCAGTTCAGAAATTTTTATTTAAAAATATAGACAGTTAATTTTAGAGAAAAAAGTTACATTAATGCCACACGAATTACAGACAGCTGATTTCCTGCATGAAATATTTAGCGGAAAAAAAGAGTTATTTTTCTTTTAATTTTATTTTCTGAAGTATGAAATATTAAAATTGAAAAAAAAAGACTTAAATAATTAAATTAACAATCGGCAGTTTTTGTTTTTTTTTGTGTGTTTTTTTTACATATTTTGTTTTTGTTTGAAAAAAAAACACTTTTTTTAAAAAATATTTCTTCTGTTTCAAAATTACGGGGAAAATATTCACATTTTTTGTTGACCAAATGGATTTTTAAAACGTCGGAATAAGAAAAGCTAATTTTTTTTTAATAAAAAAAATATTTTAGTCGCGTTTAACACGTGTGATTTGATTTCTCTGACATAATCTAGCAACCATCTTATACCTTAGTTGTTTTACAAAGCAAATGTAAACAATCGGCTCCATTGGGCAAAATGTGCGAAAGGGAAAATTGCTGAACTTAAATTCAAAAAGTACGTGTCGACCTGACTTCCCTGTAGATATGTGTCCCTAGAAAGTTTAAATGGCGTAACTTAAAAAATATAGGCGTGCATAGATTAGAGTCACACACAGGCTCATAGATTGTCTTTTATATATATAGATAAATAATATAATATATATAACAAATTGCATATATATATATATATATATATATATATATATATATACATTTCACATATTATATGTATTAAAAATGTTCCGACAATTCAAAAGAGATTTCGGATTTAAATAACCCACAAAGGGTACATAAGTCGTAAAAATCAATAATACATATTTCTATCAATGCTACAATTTAAGAAAGCAAAGGCTTCAGCCGACACATTATTCGACCTTTCCAATGTCCTCGTAGCAGTTGCTTTGTTCTTTTATCCTTCACTAAAGACTGTTAATAAGTACTCACAAGAATTCAAAGAGGGAACATCACAGAAACTACGATTTCGGAAATACTCTTGCTGTAACATTTTTTTTTTATCAAACAAATATATATTTTCTTTTCGCCCATAACTGTGGCATTCAATATATCAAAATGAAGTACTGGAGAGCCACTTAACTTTATATTTTTATATATATCTCATTCCCACGTTCGTAGTTGTTGCAAGACTGTAGCTGTTATTCTTCCTTCATGTCGTTAGAGATGGTTTGGCTCGTGTGTGTGTGTAACTTTTGTGGTTATAGAGAGTTTTCTACTGTTGTATATTTACGCCTGTTTTTAGTATTTACCCTGTCAGCATTTGCGTAATTATGAGAGTGGATGAAATGTTTTGTGCTATTGTTATCATCAATCCCACAAATAATATGACTAAAACAGCTCAGGTACTCGAGTATAAGTATTTAGTTATATTTTAAAGCTGACGTTTGGTTACAACAGAAAAAGAAACTTTTAAACAAGATTTATGTGTTTGGAAGCTTTTGCGTTTTAATAATGTATACATATTTACTTTCATTGTGTATTTTCCTAAGACGGCCTGGATAGTGAATTCGGCGTGTCGCGTTCATATCCCGCTTGTTTCTGTTTCGTTCATTTTGATTTAATTGCCTTGGAAAAATCCACAAATCCATCTTCCTCAATCGAGTTGTTAAAGAGCAGAGCATTCAGGTGGCAACCATTTTAGGAAAAGGAAAACTGAATTCATAAGCGTTGACAAGACAAAAAGAAACTACTCCACTATCTTTCCCTAGATTACATGACAATTCACAGATAATAAAGAAAAAGAATCTGTGGAGAGTTATGATCGCCTATGTCTTGAAGTGACATAGTACTAAAAAAAAATTATTATTAAATTGTTTCAGTTAAAGAAAGGCCCTTACGACTAGAACTGATTACGGTATTCTGGGCGATATTTCGTCGACATGGAGTCCATTCACACACACAGAACACATACACAAAAGCTGCATAAAAAATCAACCCAACACCAATAAAAAGCGCATAAATTGTTTGTTTTTTATAATAACGAAGATGAAAATAATCGACAGATATTATTGATGCCTCCTGACGAGTGGATCGAACGATTACGAAAAGTTTAATCTATGAGACTTTGCAGTCGGCGTACTGAATATAACTTCAATCAGCTAAGTGCCAAACTTTATATTTGCATTATATATATATATATATATATATATATATATATATATATATATATATATATAAAGAAAAATTAAGACAGACACGTTATTTAATGGTGAATCGGAAGAATATGCCTATTTCAGGCGAACCATTGTCAGCTTCCGTCTTTATTTATTTATTTTTTCTTATATTTGCTCTGTATTTATATGCATATATGCTTAGAACTCTCTTAGAGAGTTATCCTACCACTGTATTTACAGAATACTCCTTTGGATTCTTCTATACCCACACTGCATGCTCACATATATATATTGCACGAAATAATGGTGAAAAAGATTTATTTGTGAAGCATTTCATTCGTTAAGAGTTCATGCGCATAAACGAGTGACGCTGGTACTTCAAAAAAATTTTAAGAGTTTAAAACAAAACATTTCGCAATCTAACCGATTTCAGATATACGGGTAAAATGTCGCCGTTTTGTATTTTTAATTTCGCGTATGCACGTTGTTTGTTTGCGATTTTGTCGACTGTACAATACAGTAGGGTCAGTTGGGCCCCGTCTGTGAAAAAAAGAGCACTCTGACGCAATTCACTCCGCCAGGAATTTGGAAACGGTATGCTCTAGTGCTTGAAAGACATTATGTCTGGTAACAGAATTCTGCACTATTCAGGAGAATCCAGTCATGCTTTTCAGACCACAGTACCCCTTAAATATGGCCACCTTACTTAGAAGGAGACCACCAAGAAGAAATTCAGAAGATTCCAGTCGTCTGAAGACTGTGTCTGAAGCCAATGGCGATTTTGTTGAATGAATCTACTTTTTAGTATTTCAAGATATTTTTGTATAATTTTGGTAAACCTATCTGTGAAAATGAGATGTTAATGTTATTTTCATTTTTGCGTAATTTACATGTCAATTCATTCATCGCACCCTGTATGGTTGACGTAGGGGGGCTTGGAAGAGATACCAAGAGAAAAATTACTGAGAATGACAAGAGACAGAGCCAAGTGGAAGTCCATGATCGCCTACGTCCTGAAGGGACACGGCACATGAAGAAGAATATATATATATATATATATATATATATATATATATATATATAGTACATCTAAAATATATAGACCGATCCTTGTCTCAGTTAAAGTATACCTGCTTCTTCAAATCTGTCCATTAACCTTTCAAATATACGCATATTTCTTTCTTTATTTGCGTTCTCGTTTTCTCTTTTAATCTCTTCCAATGCACTGGGCGTGGCTCACTGTTACACGCTCAACGAGTGGGCAGTAGTCCGCCTTGGTCTCTGCCTCTGTTTCGCCACTGACACTATAAAAGCCTCGAAGAAAACGAAACCAGTTTAAGTCAAGAGAGGAAGGAAACAGATTCCTCTCTCCGAGCAAATTAACAATAACTACCTGCAGAAGAAAAACCGTATCTCCGACACCGAGGAAAAAAGAATTAGAAAAAATAATAATTTTTACAGCAGAACTTTTCCAACGACAACGAGGCCAAAAGCTATGTTCTGCCGAAATTCAACTTTTGGGAAAGTGAGTAAATTAATTTTATTTGTATGATTTCTTATAACTTTCTCTGTGTTCCGTGTTTAATATCTTGAAATTTTTACTTTTTTCTTTCTAAAATGTTCAAACATGTAAAAATGCCCTTCTTAAAGCTCTTTGCACCTTCTTTCGTTTTTTCTACTAGCCACTCCTTCTCAGGCACTTTCTAACATCTTTATGTTATTTCTTTCTAACTATAATCAAGTTATTATTATTATTATTATTATTATTTAATAAACGTACTAACAAATGCAACAACAAAAATAATGTCACACGAAATTTTTTCTTGTATCTCAAATAACATAAAATCTTCATAGAATTCATTAAATATTTTCCCAAAACACGTAATTTTCTATATTTTCGAAATTTATACGCACGCATTTTTCCCAAGTGCGAACGTTTTATCTAATTTTGAAGCACTCGATTAAGGACCTATATGTGTATTACAATATTTTTTTAAATACTATGCCACACTCGGACGTAAGCGATTATGACTCTTGACAAATTATTATCTGTGAATTAACATAACTTCTTGGGAAAGATAGAAAGGTTTCCCGTTGTCTTCTCTGCGGTTTTGGATTCCGAATTTTTTTATAATCATATCGCCTCAAGCAAGGTATTTTACTGCCACAGTTTTGCAGAGGGTTACATAGAAGGAAAGTTATGAGAAAGAGGTCCAGGTTATAGGGGGTGTCAGGAAGTGAGTAAGAGAAGGATGATAATACTGATGAGAGTGGAGAGGACGGAGAAAGGAGCATGAGAGAGAGGATGCAGGTTAGTGAGATAGGAGATGACTACTGACTTCACATTTAAATTCTTGGAGATTGTAACTGTCGGGAAAGCAAGTAAATGGGAGTGAATTCCACAGGCGGGAAGTGCGAGAAAAGAAGCCGATGGAGTAGAATTTATGTTTACAATTTATTGGTTTCACAGTAAAAGGGTGAGACCTAATTGTTAATCTTGTGGCTCGAGTAAATTTATATACAGGGGGTTGTCCTTATCCTAGATCATCTGCCACACCAGTATAGAGCGTCCAGTCTCTACGGCTTATTTTCACTAATAGGGGCTGAAGACATAAATTAATGTATTTTCAAAAGGCATTAATGCGAAATGTACTCAACAGACAAAGACAGTTTGAATTTGTTTCGCCGACTCCACTTTCCGGGTCGATAACTGCTTAAAACTTAATAATAATAATAATGTTTATAATAGTAGTAATAGTAGTAGTAGTAGTAATAATATTATGTCTATATAATACATCATGTGTCGCGCCATTCATTTTCCCAGTAATATTTTTGCTTGCGATAAACTTATATATAAATGGAACAAATAAATCCTTTACTACTTCGAACGTCCTAGTTAAAGTTAAAGAACTAAGTGACATATCCGTCACACCAATTATCTTCGGATTAAGCGGCTACGTAAAATCAGTTTACGAGTATTAAGTGTAAAGATACGAAACTGATCCGAGGCAGGTGACCGGGTGGCAACAAATTGATCCGAGGCGGAGTGTAAAAGTACTACACTGATCTGAGTTAGGAGACCATGTAGAAACATATTCATCCGAGGCAGAGTATAAAAGTACTATACTGATCTGAGGCAGAAAACCGGGTAGCATTATTTTAATCCTAGGCAGAATGTAGAAATATGACACTGATCCGAGTCAGGAGACTGGTTAGCAAAATATTGATCCTACGCAAAGTGCAAAACTTTTATACCGATTCGAGGCAGGAGGCCAGATAGGAACATAGCATTATTTTAGTCTGAGGTAGAGTGTAGAAATATGAGGCTGATCCAAAGCTGGTGAACGGATGACAAAATACTGATGCGTGGCGAGTGTAGAAATATGAGACTGATCCTAGGCAGGAAACCGGTAGGCTGCATATTGATCCGAGATAGAATATAAAAATGCTATACTAATACGAGGCAAAATACAGAGTACTATTATTTCGGTCCGATGTAGAGTAAAAATATGAGACTGATCCGAGGCAGAAGACTATATCTCTGTGGCTTCAAGTCACTTCATCAGTGAAGAAATAGTCCAGTGTTTACTGCCACATAAGAGATTCACTATTATATAGCAGTTCAGCACCCTTTCTGTTGCTTTATAACGATATTTTCCCCTGTCTGAAAGACATCTTTCGTTCTTCTTGAGCGACTTTCTATTTCGCATTTTCCGTCATATGATACTAAACTCTTCAAATAGTTGTATTTTTGCATCTGTTTGATTTTGACACCGTTTTTGCTGACAATCATGCATTTTATTGTCATACATTTAATAATTAGCCCTTTCTTCTTGCTTGCCATTGTTACCTTGTCAAAGAGGTTTTTTCAGTTCCTTTCTTAGTCTACCATCAACGCAGTGTTACCTGCGTAATTTAAGTTGTTAAAATTGTTCACACTTTAGATTTTAGGGAGCTGATTGACCCATTCTGAAATTATAGGACTTAAATTATATACATGGTCATCATTTATCATCATTTATCCATCACACCCAATGGTCCATAGGGCAGCAACATTTTGTTGCTGTTTCTGTAACAAACTGTTTTTTACGGGGCAGGCTTGTTAGCCCTGCACCCAACCCCAAAACATGGAGGACCAGTGGACCATTCTTGGTCCTTACGTTTACAGCACCTGGTATGCCCAAATGTTCACCCATTTAAGTACTGACCAGGCTCGATGTTACTTAACTTCGGTGATCGGACTTGAACCGGTGCATTCAACACGATATAGCCGTCGACTATATACAGGGTGGGATGGGTAAATTGTCGCCATTTTATATTATCAATTTAGCGCATGCACGTTGTTTGCTTTTGATATTGTAGACTGCACAATATGGTAGGTTCAGCTGGGCACCGTCAGTGAGAAAAAGATCATCATGACGCTATTCAGTCCGCCGGAAATTTGGGAACGGTATTCTGTACTGCTAGGCATTTGCACCGGAAGCTCTGATACGAACATTTCAGTGTGTTTGGGTGGCAAACTGAGGAGAGATTCGGAAAGAGCTGAATGAGTCTAATGATGATTACGAATGTACAGCATCTTAGAAAACTCATTCTGATCGTTTTGATAAGAAAAGAACTCACAGATTCGTTATTGAGGGCCTCAGACTTAACACGGAGGCCAACATCACGTATCTTGAAGCGATACCGCTGCCCTGGGACAATATAGTGGCTGCTGAAAAACTCTCTATCTGGCAACAGGATTCTGCACCATGCCACATAACCAGGTGAACCCAATCATGATTGCGAATACGACAGACAGAATATGTGAGAAAACAATGAAGTCTTAAAAATTTAAAAAAAAAAACAAGAAGCAAAGATACTTAAAATCGGAAAGAGACACTTAAAAATATCGGGAAACATAATGATTAAAGAGGACTTAGAGAATTTTACACTTCACTACATGATGATGCAAGAGTCGCAGGGAGAAACAGCAAATAATCTACTTAACGAGATTGAGAAATGGGTGTTATGACAAGGACAAGGAAGGACTGTAAAAAGGAAAATTACTTAGAGTAATTAAAGAGTGGAAAGCCATGATTAGCTACGTTTTAATAGAGTATGGTATGTAAAAAGATGTCCAAGTTAGTATTATTATATGAATTTTTCTGAACACATTTGGGAAAAACATGTAGAAAAACTTAAAATATTTTTTTCGTACTTTGAATGGATACTAGTCGAATATTCCACAAGATCAGATAACAGATCAAATGAATTCGACAACTTAAATGGTAAAGGTAGCTGTAAAGTTTCCATGCAGGAAATATTTGGTATTCATTGATCGAACAAATAATGTTGCCCTCGGTTTAACTTCATGAGATCTGTTATTTAAAACTGCTTTCAAGAAAGTAGACTTTTCAAGTCTACTGTTATCTTTTTTGTTATGAAGGAAGTTTCCTTCCAAACATTTTTGTATTTAGTATTGTGGATAGTTAATAGATTAGTTATATATATATATATATATATATAGTCGTCTAACTACATGCCATACTCAAACATTTTATTGCTGTTGGAAGTGTTCAAGTGATTTTTTTTGCCAAAGTTCTTCGTTTTATTATTTTTACGAAGTAAAAATATATAAGTTTCTATAGGATCTGATGAAGAATCATCTTCTTTAAGAGTAATTTTTTTCATGGCAACTTCAGTCAGTTTCATTACTTTCCTTAAATGAATTTCATGAAATTTATTATTCATTAAATGTTATTAAATTTCAGTAACTTTTTTCATGGCACTTTAATAAATTTGATTAAATTTATTATTCATTAATTTCATTAAATTTATTCTGTATTAATTTCAGTAATTTGTTTCATGGCGACTTCAGTAAATTGAATTACTTTCATTAAACAAATGTCATTAAAGTTCATTAAATTTAATATTCATTAATTTCATTAAATTTCATTGAATTTGTTATTAATTTATGGTCATTAAATTACAGTAAATTTTTTTCATGGCAACTTCAGTAAATTTCATTACTTTCATTAAACTAATTTGATTAAATTTATTATCCATTAATTTCGTTAAATTTATTATTCATTAATTTCGTTAAATTTATTATTCATTAATTTCATTAAATGTCATTCAATTTCAGTTAATTTTTTCAAAGCAACTTCAGTAGATATTGTTTAAAAGTGTTGAAATACTTAGATTGTTAAATAACGGCACGTGCCTAGAGTATAATTTTATCATGTTTGTACGCTGGTTAACGCGTTAGTTTTTCAAAGTAATCTCATAAACATTTATTCTAACATTATAAAGGGGAAAAAAACAATCAAATATCAAGTAAAAAAACATAAGAAATAAACTAAGTTAATTTTCATAGATTATGCGGACAGGAAAAATACAGTTGGTAAATTGCCTTGCATACAGAATGACTGTATCGAAAATTTTGTATGAACGAATGTACAAATCGATGAAGAGGCTGGCCTGTTAATTTTATCAATGAAAGAAAATAGGTGGATTGGCGATTAGGTAGAGAAATAAACAAAGAATGAAGACTTTACTGAAATGGTGGAATGAAGCAAAAACAAAATCGCAGCAAAAACAAAATTGGTTCTTAATAGAAGTGGAAGGAAAGCCAACGTCTGCTAATTGAATATGGACCCGACTAATGACTCGTGGCCATCCACTATATCCGAGGTATTTTCTTTCATGGCGTCGATGGTCAAAATATGAAAACTAGTGTGTTTACATCACTTGCTAGACAATATTATAGATATTTACGTGGGCATATCTTGGTCAGGTAAAATATTAAAATACCGGAATTCTTAGTAATCCACGAACGAGCGAACAGTCAATGAGATTATATGGATTACAATAGAGTTTCATGTTAGGCATTGTTATATTGTTGGAAAAAGGAAATGATTGTGAGCCAAAATGATAATGGAAATGGCGAGTTTAGCCGTTCCTTTATAAAGAAAAAGTAGGAATTCATTCACCGAAGAGTTAACGTTAAATTTGTAAAATCTTTCTCTTTTTTTTTTTTTTTTTTTTTTTTGCAAGGCATGTCACTGCCACTACTGCGCAGGGGGCTACATAGAGTGGAGAAAGAATGATTAAGTATAGGAAATGTCAGAGGGTGGGTGATAGGCGGGTAGGGATACCGAGAATGGTTAAATATAGGAAATGTCAGAGGGTGGGTGATAGGCGGGTAGGGATACCGAGAATGAGGGTTGGGTATATGAGAGTGTTCTGAGAATAATTGGGAGTTAGTGTGATAGGAGGTGTCTATTGACCCTACATTTAAACACCTGGAGATTGTAGCTGTCGGGAAAGCAGACTTGTGGAAGGGAGTTCCACAGGCGGGAAGCGCGAGAAAAGAAGCCGTTAGAGTAGAATTTACGGTTACATCTTATCTGTTTAACTGTAAAAGGGTGGGACCTAGTTGCTAATCTAGTATCTCGTGTAAATTCGTGCTTAGGCGGCACCAGTGCTCTGAGTTCATCGGAGCAGAAGCCATGAAAGTACTTGTAGAAGAGGCACAGGGAAGCCACATCACGCCGGTGAGAGAGTGGTTGCAGCCGGTCTGCCAAGTCAGTATCAACCACGTTACAGATCCTCCTTTGTATTTTGTCAAGAAGCCCAAGGAGAGCAGCAGGGGCACCCGACCAGATATGGCAGCAATATTCAATACACGGGCGGATGGTAAATTTGTATATGTGCAGAATAGATTCAGACGGGAAAAACTTCCGGGCCCTGCACAGAGAGCCGACTTTCATAGCGGCAGATTTGGCAATGGATTCGATATAGTCATTCCATTTGAGGTCCACCGAAAGTGTAAGGCCAAGGAGGCGTAGTATTTTACTCTCTGGGAGGCAAGCCTGTCCCATGCTAATGGGAGGTAGATGCGATTGTCTATGGTGGTTAGTTGATAACAGCTTCGTTTTAGAAGCATTGAAATTTACTAGCCATTTCCTACCCAAGGCCACATATCAGCATATCAGCAGTAGACCTGGTGAAGCGAAACCCGTACTGGAGGTCCTTTTCAAGCTCGGCAGCGAGGTTCGCTTTGTCACCCACACCTGGTTTTTGATCGATGCGAGAGTAGATTGTTGTGTCATCGGCGTACATGCCTACTTGGGATCTAATGGCGTCGGGGAGATCATTAATGTACATCAGAAAGAGCGTGGGACATAGGATAGAGCCTTGAGGGACGCCCGCGTTCGTATGGTAGTTTTGGGAGGCATGCCCATTTAATATAACCTTCAATGTGCGGTTAGAGAGGAATGACTGGATGAGGTCAAACAGATGTCCAGTTATACCATAGCTCCGCAGTTTGCACAAGGGGCCAGCGTGCCAGACCCTGTCGAACGCTTTGGAGATATCCAAGGCAACGGTTCTGGCATCGCCATTCTTGTCAAGTGCCCGGTATATGTACTCGGTAATGGTCGTTAGCATATCAGCAGTAGACCTGGTGAAGCGAAACCCGTACTGTTTGTCAGAGAGAAACCTGTGGGCCGTGAGATGCTGAATCACCTCGGCGTTGATAATGGCTTCGAAAATTTTTCCAAAGATCGGAAGGCGACTAATAGGACGGTAATTGGCGGGGTCTGAGGGTTCGCCAGAATTCTTAAATATAGGAACTACACAGGAGGACTTCAAACAGGCAGGAAAACGGGAAGCAGATAGGCAGAGGTTATAGAGTTTAGAGAGGACAAAGGAGAGTTCTGGGGTACATTTCTTCAGTACTATGACTGGGATTCCGTCACCGCCGCTCGCTTTGTGTGGGTCAAGTTATGCAATTATCTTGTCGACCAGCGAGGGTGTAATGTGGACGTTATTTAGTTGAGCCTTAGTTCTGGGTGGGAAGTCGGGTGTAGGTATTCCTAACGAGTCCGGTGTCGAATTGGTGGAGAATCTACGGGCAAAGCATTCAGCCTTGTCCGCTGGGGAAGTAAGAACTTCAAATGCATTGATTAGTGGGGGTATTGAAGTCTTGCTCTTGTTGAGCACGCTTTTGCAGAGTCGCCAGTAATCTTTGCAGCCAAACTTAGAGGATGCTATGCGTTGCCTCATTCTGGTAGCAAACGCCCTCTTAGCTTCGTTTAGTACTTTTTTACACTTATTCCGTGCTGAAGCGAAAAGGCGCCTGTTTTGGTTCGACGAGCAGCTTCGATAAAGCCGGAAGAAATGGTTCCGGTGGGCGATGGCGGCCGAGCAAGCGGGTGAGAACCAGAGGGACGAATTTGATTTTAGCTGGAATTTCCTGGCCGGGATAAAAGCATTGATGCCAGCCTTAACCCAAGAGGAGACCTCGGACGCACAGTCTTCGATAGGAAGATCGAAGACGTTGTTCCAGGGGACGTCGCAGAGGAAGTCTCGGAACGAATCCCAGTCTGCTCTCTGGTAGCAGTATGATATTCTGCTGGTCTGGTTTCCTTGGGTAGAGTTAGCGCGGATCAAGATGTTGACGGAAACTACGGCGTGGTCAGAGTTTCCGAGGGGGCAGAGCTGCCTGGTAGTGCAGGAGTCTGGAATGTAAAGCAAAGGTCGAGTAAAGAGTCCCTTCCGTTAGGGTTATTAAAGAAACGCGTGGGGAAGTCCACCACTTGCGTTAGAGCTTGGGTTATTGAAAAATACATGGTGCGGATCCCAGCAAGGTCGGTGGCTGAGTTTTCAAGCCACTTGGTGTGGTGGGCGTTAAAATCGCCAAACATAAATATATGGGTAGATAAGTGAGAAGAAAAGGCCCTGTCGATATTAATAGAGATGCTATCAAGTATCGTACAGTCAGAGGAGGAGGGGGAGCGGTAGAGGAAGAAGAGATAGCTAACCGAGCTTAGAAGTGAGAGACGGAAGCACATGAAAGAATGATCCAGGGATTCAAGAGATGTGACCCTGGCTAGAGGGAGTTGTTCGCTGACATATACACCAAGCCCATGCATATGGACATTGGAGTCCTTCCTGAAGAGGGGAAGGTAACCAGGAACGAACAGCTAAGTCAAGGTTAGTCTCACATATAGTTAAGATATCGGGTGAGTTAGTTAGAAGGAATGATTCTACACTATTAAAGTTACTGCGAATACCTCGTATGTTTGTGAAGGAAACGCAGATAGGTTTGGGCGATTTATGACTAGCTGGTTTAGTCTTGCTGTTTTGTCTGTTTAATTTCATGGTGGTTTAGTTGTGGATAAAGAGAGGTCTAGAGTAGGGTCAGATGGTCATTAATTGCAGCAGGTGAAGGATGGTGAATGGCGCCGCCTGCAGCATAATGTGGCCTCGGGGTTGCCCATCGGAACTTCATGCAGGGACGCCCGTCCATGCGCGAAATGGCACTACAGGAACCCCGATATTATTTAACTGTTGATCAGAGCAGCCTCTCAAGACGCTACGCAAGAGTTCGGGCTCCTAACTACTAGTCGGAAGCAGCAACCAGGAAAGTGCCAACACGGTACCCTCAGAATGAAGAGACGTTGCCGCCATACTCACCAACTGCAAAAAGCTTCCAGCCGAACCGACATCAAGACCGAAAAAGAGAGATGAACCGGGAACCCCTTCCTAAACAAGAAACAAGGCGATCACCTCTACTCCTGTCCAAAAGAAGTGGGTGGAGTGTGAGACCGGGCGATAGTAGGTACTATCTATTCCAATTAAAAAAAAAAATAAAAGAGTGACTGAAGTTTACTAAGTTTTAACTTAGTATAAGTTGAAACTAAATTTCATAATTAAAAACAATTTACACAATCATAGTCGCAGTGCATTACAAGAGCGACTAGTAGAGAACTTAGGTTAGTAACAAAACAAGAACAAAATAAATTATAGAAAAAAAAAGATAAGAACCTAAAAAGAATTAAAAAAAATTTAAAAATACAGCAAAATAAGATCAGACTAGCTAAAACTTACCAGTTGCAGGCTGACTGACAGAAAAAAGTTAAGAAGATTTCGAAAATTATCTTCATTTTGTTTTTTCCACTCAGATAATTGAAAGCAGTTTTTCAAGTTCATTGTTATTGTTTGAAGTAATGTAGAAAGTTAGCGTCTTGATTATGTCATTATTTTTTCTCAAGTTATATGTGCTTTCCATTTTAGTTATTGTTGATGTTCAGAGTTTTTAAGTGATCTAGTTTCTGTTATTTGGTAAAGATCTTTGTGATTCCGTGATGCCAGTTTAAGAGATCTGATAAAGAAGAGTCTTGATAAAAGAAGAAACAAATGATCAGAATATGAAATGAAAAATATAAGAGAAAAAAGACGGGACCAAAGAAAAGAGAAATGAAAGAAAAAATGAAAATGTGCCAAAAATGTACATAAGCAGAGGAAAAAATAATAAAAAACAATCACTTAAAATAAAACCAATAGGTGTTTTGTAATTATAATTCAGAAAATTTTGTACTTTTTTTTTTACACTCCACCCACGTCTATTGAACAGGTGAAGAGGCTCATCCCTTGTTCCCTGTTTAGGATGTGGTTTCCGGCTTTCTCTTTTCCAATCTTTTCACTTTTCTTTTTTTCTTTTTTTTTTTTCAATTGGAGTAGATAGACTAACCTATCGCCCGGTTCACACTCCACCCACGTCTATTGAACAGGTGAAGAGGCTCATCCCTTGTTCCCTGTTTAGGATGTGATTTCCGGTTTTCTCTTTTCCAATCTTTTCACTCTTACGTAGCCCCCTGGCATTACCACCTTGCTCGGGGTGATATGATTAAAAAAAAAAAAAACACATAATTACGGAGCCATATACAGTACTGTGCAAAAGTATTAGGACAAGAACTATTTTATCTTTTATGAGGCATATTGACAGAAAATAAATAATTTAATTAAATTAATTTTATTTGATTTACTTAACAAATGTTTTAACAAGAAAAAAATACTTGTTACAAAATAAATTTAATATTTAGTATAATAGCCTTTTGCTTTAATCACAGCCTTCATTCTGTAGGGCATTGACATCACAAGCTTCTTCAATGTATCTAATGGTATCTCCTGCCAAGCAGCTTGTATTTGTTCCCAAAGTGTGTCTTGCGAAGTAACATTAGATTTATCAATTTTTAATCCAAAATATCCCATAGATGTTCAATAGGTTTGAAATCAGGGCTTTGTGGGGACCAATTCAAATTCCGAAGCCTTCTTTTCTTTTCCATTTTAGTTTAAAAATTCGTACAAAGGTTTGGCTTTTCATCCTGTATTTGAATTTCAGTGAGGTTTTTAGGAAAATCACCCCTCTTTTAATACTTTGCACACTACCGGTAGTGTGCAAAAGTGTTAGGACAGGGGTGATTTTAAACTTTATTTTGATGCCTCATAAAAGATAAAATAGTTCTTGTCCTAACACTTTTGTACAGTACTGTATATTTTTTCAGCCCATCGACATTTATTAAGACGTTTATAGCGAATTTTAGAAGCTGAAGGGTTTTTAATAGTGCACATTGTCGTCTCGCAATTTCCTGACATTTTCAACACACATCGTTCCCAAATGCACAAGCATAAATATTTAACTCATTTCAGAGAATTTTATAATTAACTAATTAGTGAATGAACACATTGCGTGCGTAATACAGGCTGACTTTCGAGGTCAGGTAAGAAAGTTATGATTTCGTGGTATCATGGTATAGGGTGCAATAATTTACAATTCTCTCTCACCTTTGGTATTCATGAAGAGAGTGTTGAACAGTGCTATGTGCATTCAGAACCTTGTTCACCTCGTTTTATTTCCATTTCTTTAACAGGAAGTCGATATGCTGTTCCAGGAGGATAATGTTCACCTGCATGATGCCTGTGTTACTCAACATGCTCCACAAGGTGTTCAACAATTTAGCTGACTGACACAAATGCCAGACCTAACTCCACTGATTTACTATGGGATATGATGGCTCGATGCATATTATATACATATGAAAGTACAGATTGTACAATATACAGTGTTTTTATATGAGGGTCTTCGTACTGCTGACACTCGCCTTATTTTGAAACCCGAGCTTACATTGAACTACATATATGATAATTTACAGTAACTCAACTATATTATCAGTACGTTTGGGTAAACTAAAATTCTTATTCATGCCTTTACAATATTATATATACTGAAAAGTTCATAGGTTGACTATGAAGGAGTGATGCTAGACTTATAAAATCTTGCATGCATTAATTTCTTCTTATTAATAACAGCACTGATTATTTTCATGTAAACTGATATCTGACTGTTCAAAGAATACTAGTATTGACTTCGCTTTAAAATGGACAAAATTTGACATCGTGGTGTTATCAAGCAACTACAGAAAAAGCGTTTAGTCCCTAAGGATATTCTTGCTGACATTATTGCTACACTATGAGGTTGACGCTTCAGTTTTATCAACAGTGGGCAACTGAATTTAGGAAGGGAAAGGAAAGTCTTGAAGATAACCAAAAGTCTAGATGTACTACAACTGCCTCCACCAAAGGAAACATTGATACTGTTTACTACATGGTGATGGGTTACAAGCGACTGACTATAAACAAATAGTCAATACTATTAGCATATCCTGTGAGAGAGATCTTTCTGTTTTTTTTGTTTTTTTGTTTTTTTTTTACTGTAAAGTTCACTCTGTATATGTCCCGGGGGAGGCTACTCGAGGTATAGAGTTACGTTAAGGGGTAGTTTATATGGATAAAAGGGGATGACAACGGTTGACTCTAGACTCGATCAGGTAGTGATTGGAGAAACATGTTTTACTGGGCAGTGGTTTGCAGGAAGAAACTGTTTGAGTGGAACTTCTATCCAATGGTATAGGGAGGGAATGTGGGAGGTTTTCTACAATGAGAGTGGCATGCTGAGTCCTAGTCGTGAAAGTTAGATCTGGCGGAACCAAGTCGGTGCGCTTTCCATGAAAGTAGCGATAAAGCAGTGAGAGAGAGGTTCTTCTCCAATCATGACAGGGCGACGCTTTTGAACTCTAACAAGACTGGAAAATGTGGTCTGGGCATCTCCAGCCCAAATACGGCACCAGTACTTTCTTTACAGCCTGATCTGGCTCTTATAAAGTTAGAAGATAGCATTAGTAAGATACTTACTGGAGTAGTACAGATAGCCGATCATTTTACCTGCATTTTTAGCGATGGATCGTCTATAGGAATCCCACTTGAAGTCGTGTGTTAGTTTGAAGTCCGATATCCTCTCAGTGCTCGGGGCCCCGAGAGAGAGCATCCGTTATTCGGGATTGGCGATAGTTCTGGGTTTGATCAGCAGTGATGGAATGTATCCAATTTGGTTTTAGAGGCATTGAGTGTAACCAGTCAGTTTTTTCTCCACTGAAAAGTTAGTGTTCGATCGTAAGAGAGGTCAACTCCGATCGTCAAGAGTTTTAGAGGTGCGTCGTATCATTGGCATAGATGCTTACAAATAATCGGAGCATATTCTTAAGTAAATCATAAATAGTGTTAGTCCGAGAAATGACCTCTTGCGGACGCCTGCGTTGACCGCTAGGGCCTCAGAAGACGAGCAGTTAATAACTACCTTCAGGAAGGATAACTACCTGTTAGGAAGGATTTTATAATAGAGAAAACCCTTCTGGTGATTTCATAGCTGGAGAGCTTGTGAATCAAAGCTTTGTGCCACACCTTATCGAAGGCCTTTGAAATAACTAATTTGATGGTTCTTGCGGTATGTGTGTCGTCAGAATTTACTAATTCTGCGTATTTAGAAAATCAGCAGTGGATCGGTTTGATCGAAACTCATACTGCTTGTCGCACAAGAGGCTGTTCCTATGAGGTGATCGGCGACCTTTTTGTTGATTAAGCTCTCAAAAGGCTTACTGATGATACTCAGGTCTACACTAAGAGGTGGGGATCTGTCGCCCGTGTTCGTGAAAACTGGGTATACGTTTTCCACTTGGGAAAGTTTCTCTCTCAAGCAGCGGTTATATATCTTTGCTAAGATCGGGGATAATTCTGGGCTGATATTATTAAGGTCGACCATCAGAATATTGTCTGGGCTAGTGGCTTTTGAGGGGTTCAAGGCTTTTTATAAGTCTAGAGACTTCTCTTACAGAAATTAGTACATTACTGAGACAGGGCTCAGTGAAAAGTGGGAAGTTGAGTTTGTGGCATGACGAAGGTTTCTACTCGGTAGATGCTACGTTTTTTGACAATGCATGCAAGGTTTCACAACTCTAGCATCATTCATTAATAGTCAGCATGGACTTTTCTGCTCACATCTTATATTAAAATTATGTTGCAGCAGAATGGTATTATTTAAAGAGAAGATTAATCAAACAAAACTTGAAGTAGAGAGATAAGTTTTTGATATCGTTGTTCTATTTGTTTAATATATTTATTGAACGCTGAACTGACAGAGATTGCTTGCCTTAAAGGTGTTATCCCCCAGTGATATATTGGTCGACATTTTTTTCTCTAAACAAAATCTTTATATATATATATATATATATATATATATATATATATATATATATATATATATATGGTTATTAATAGAAACTCCCTATTTTATATATGATGTAAAAATTATAGTTAGACAGGAAAGTATATATCTTCTTCATGGTTCACAGCAGCCTGTTCAGCAGCAATAGCCCACAGGAAACACTTTTTCTGGCTATACCAATGTGGCATTTCCGATCACAACAGACGACTATTCGTAGCTGCACGTAATAAATGTAAACGTGACTTCGAGGCAGCTAAGTTTAGTCTGTTGCTAGAATGAGGCACTGTATAGCCTCTAGCAAATTTGTCTCTCGTGAATTCTGACGCTTTTGTATTAGGGTGTTAAATAAAAGTAAGTTTTCTATTCCTGCTCTCTTCACCCTGTTTAAGGTATTAACATCTTCTGCGCACACTTAACTCATGTGGAGCCTTCCGTTGTTCCAATTTTTAAGAACTCAGGTGAACCGCCCGGCTCTTGAAATTAATATTAGCCTTCTACATCTTTTGGCAAAGTACTAGAGGCCCTAATCAACTCAGAATTGGTTATAAATCTCACATCACAGAATATTCTTTCAGACAAGTAATATAGCTTTCACTTCTCTAGATCAACTGTTAATGTACTAACAATTATTGTGAAAAGAGTTTGTCAAGGTTAAGATATTGCCTTGGACAACTAAAAAGCGTTTGACAGGGCTTGGCATACAGGTATTCTTCAAAAGTTGAAAAAGTATTTTATTTCTGAACAAATTTTTGAAGTGATTCATTCTTTTTTAACAAATCTCGAAATGAAAGTTATCCAAAATGGCGACTCTTTTAGATCTTTTTGTACTAAAGTATGTGTCCCCCCAGTGCTCGATCCTTGAACCGACCTTGTTTTTAATTTTTATCAATGCCCTTCCTGGTGGAATCAGTTCTCGATTTGGTATCTCTGCTGATGACACAGGCATTCACTCCTGTCTCCGTGGTAAGTCTGATCAGTTCGATAAGGTCAACTTGCCAGCTGATAAAAAAAAGTGTTGTTAACTGGGGCAAGTTTCGTATTCTAACGTAAGCAAAGCAATTTGTAAAAAATGGAATGGATTTAGGATACGAAACTGAGCGGATATGTCTTTTTCCAGAGTCAGAGAGAAATCTATGTTTAAAACATTCAAGTTTGCTTAGTCATCGATACAATCTGTAGCCGAGAGGTCAAAGCTCGTCAGATCTAAAAACGGTTTCACCTAGGGCAATGCAGGTTCGAGTCTAGTCGGAGACCGCATATTTTTCTCTACTAAAATTTCTCGAATGTTCAGACGAAAATATAATGTTTAATAAATAAGCGGAGGGTTTACTCAAATGCGACCATCTACTTCAAGTAACGTTTAAGTAATAAAAAATATATATGATATTTAATGCATGCGCACATATACCATACCCACATAACCACACGCAAAAATCAACCTAACGCCAATAACTAGCACATAATTTAGTTACATTGAAAATCGTATAAAGATAATGAAAATTGATAAAAACCGCAGTCAGTTGCTAAACCTTCTGACGAGTGGCCGGAACGATTACGAACATCAGTCAACAAAGTGATAAATTTTAATTGTATTATTCATGTAGATAGATGATAGATAGATAGATAGATAGATAGATAGATAGATAGATAGATAGATAGATAGATAGATTAACCCTGATTTGTTTGGGTAGTAAAATGTTCATGCAAATTGTTATTCTTGTAAACCGCTTATTTCTCTCTATCCACTCATCTTGTATTACAATGGTTCCAATTTTCCAGACCATATTATTCCTGCTGCTGCTCAGCGTGTGCCTTCCATCCGCTGTTGTCGAGGGCAAGTATGAATATTCTTGCAATCCTTTGGTCGCTAAACGGTTCTGTCTGATGGGATGTCTTGCCTGCTATGAAACATTTGGAAGGAATGTTTACAACTTGGCTCATTGCTGTTACGACTGCAAAGTAACAGGCGCTTATGTCATCGACTACGGACCTTCGAACTGTTCCCGCAAGTATCTTTTCGACGAGTACAAAAAAAGAAAACCGATGTCATACATTTAAAATTTATTGGAGAATATCTCACTTTTTTTTCTTCTATTTTATTTAAATAAAGGAATTATCACATTGAAAGTGTATTTTTTTAAAATGGCGTTAAAAAGAAAACTAAAAAGTACGTACACAGGCACACACACTTATCTTAGTTTCAGAAATCAGATGTCTTTCGTCATCTGGGATTTTTAATCTTTCCTTGTACCTTACTTTAAATCCTTCCTTGTATCTTTATATATATATATATATATATATATATATATATATATGTGTGTGTGTGTGTGTGTGTGTGTGTGTGTGTGTGTGTGTGTGTGTGTGTGTGTGTGTATCTCTTTCACTAGTGTCTGTAACACTTTCCTTAGTGTCTGTAACACATTCCTACGTCACCAGAAGAGCCCAGTATATAGGAATTGATGAAATTCCCATTTTATTGAGTAGTGGACTCTTTTGGTAACGTAAAATTTACTATTTTGGTGAATGATAAATTTTTCTTCTGTAACGTAGAAATACCTATTCAATGGTTGATAGAATGTTATTTTTTATTTTGATATTTAAGAAATATATAGTTTATATTTTATAAGGTTAATGCGAGAACAAACGTTCTTAAATACAGCTGCTAATTTAGATGATAAAAGTAAACTACTAATAAATATAATAATATAATTCGGATAATTACTACGAATAATAATAATAAAACTACTAGCAGTATTACTAATAGTACTGCTACAGATAATATTATAGTTCGCATCCGTTTATCTCGCGAGATAATAGTAGCGCCCTGATTGGTCAAATTTCAGTCCTTTGATGATTATATCTTCAGGAAGTAGGTCTGGTTCGATGGTATATAGAGGCCGCGTCATATGTTACTAATCCTACTGTTACTACTATTATTAAAATAAAAGTAAATGAAGTTAACCGAATTACTCAAATGCGCAAGAATACCGAGGAAAGTCCTGATATATTAAACGAGCTTGCTATTACTTGAACACCTATGAAGGCTACCATTTACTGCTGGTATAAAAATTCTACTTGTAAAAATAATAATGTTCCCATAATCATGTAAATCATTCAGTCAGTTAAGTGCCATACGTGAAAGAGACATGACTGACTAGACAGAAGATTATCCCGCAATAGGTTACTATTACTTTCTGCGGTTATAGAACCCAATCTGTCATGTTATTTAACCCATAACTGGAGGGAAGAGAGGGGTTAATACATTTCCCAAGGGTATTTGCGCGTAAGTGAATGCAGGGAATTCAACTGGAATTTGAACTCGGCTCCCCGATTTCTCGTTCCGAGCTCATATCCACTGCACCACAACGCACATATAAATCATTACTGATGCTTAAATCGTAATGATAGAATATATCACCGAGGAGCAATTGTTAACAAGGTAGTCACTTTTATAATGAGATTGGTTCTCACTGCTTTTTCAACATTTGTGGCCTTATTAATGAGAAAATTATTATTTTAAAATCGGTATCACTCCAAGCAAGGCAATAAAGCAACTAAAAGGCAAGGGGTTACAGGGGTATGGAAGAATTAGAAACAAAAACGTTAATAATGAGCAGAAAGAGAAAAGAGTAATTAGGAGGACAGTAGATAGAGATTGACATCAAAGTTAAATTTTTGCAGATTAAAGTTGACTGGAAAGCATGGAGCTGGAAAAGAGTTCCACAAGTGAGAAGTGCAAGAAAAGAAACTGTTAGCATAGAACTTAAAATTACATCTAAACAGCTCAACTGGAAATTGATGAGATCTCGAGGCTAGTCTTGTATTGCGATTAAATTCATAAAAAACTAAGCACCAAATGGAAGAGCTCACCCGAACAATTACCATGAAGAAAGTATTTATAAAGAACAGTACAGAGAGACAACCTTACGGCGCTGGGTAAGTGACCGAAACCGATCTGCCAGATCAGGAACTATAATATTGATGAATAAAAAATAAAAAATACCTCTTGTCATGTGACTAAATTTCAATTTTCGACGGATGATTATTCATTAAGTTTCGGAAGCAACTTAACTTGGCTCAATCAGGCACAGATATCGCCATAAAAAAGCATTCGGTCTCAACTTATGTGAATAGGAAATTACTTCGTTAACTGTTGCATCGTGAAGATCAGTTTCGGATTCAGGACATGTATTTTGGAGGCACTCTGACGTGGTGTAATGGCTAGCAAACTTGTTTCGCTAGATCAATTGCGACTGAATATTGCATTCAATTCTCACTGGGTGCTCCATACGTTCTGCCTTGTGCCACATCTAAGCTATGTTTAGAAAAGCATTTAGGCACATAGACGTGGTATAATGGTTAGCAAGTTTGTCTTGCTCGATTAATTACAACTGAGTAGTGAGTTCTATATTCAATGGATACTTTACACTTTCGTCCATGTATCTCATCCAAGCTACGCTGAGAAAACTACCATGTATTATATTTTGGCATGTATTCGTGATATTTAATAGAGTATATTCTACGATTCTTTTGTATACATGCATAGAGGAACATTTTTCTAAAACGAATTCATATTCGGGAATTACTCTGAAAATATAACGCCTTAAGGATAGAGATATCAGTTTCGATACCACACCTTATCTAGTGTCCAGAAAGATGGTGAGTTGGTAATACCTCCGAAAAAGGTCATTAAGAATTACTGTAAAAATTTGAAGTAAAAAAATATAATATAAATATGAACACATAGAGATAGGAACTTATTCGAGGTCCTAATAAATTAAGACCTCGAATATGTTCTTGCTGTAGTTTCAGATGTTAACGCATCTATCAGCAAGTACAATAAGCAAGCTTGAAATTCAGTATATATCATTTCACCGAAGAGTAAAAACAGCTTTGTTTCCATAGCGTTAACTATGTCGGATTTCCTGCCAACGGAAGTGTATTTGCGGAAAATTTCACTGCACTAATTTATTCAAATGAAATCTGCAGCAGAATTTTTGTTGAAACTTACGGTGACCATGCTCTGTCGGAAATAAGACGGAGAAATTGGTTTAGACGTTTCAAAATAATAATTTTGAAGATAAAGAACACTCTGGGGAACCGAAAAAGTTGGAAGACGAAGAATTGGAGGCATTACTCATGTCAAACACAAGCTGAAGTTGCAGAATCATTAAGAGCCGATCACACAACAGTTTTGAAACGTTTCAGAGCATTAGGAATGATTCAAAAGCAATGACATTGGGTTCCGTACGAGATGAAGTCGAGAGACATCGAACGGCGTCTTGTCACGAATGAACAGTTGCTTCAACGGTAGAAAATAAAAGGTTTTTTGCATCGTAGCGTGACCGGCGATGAAAAGTGGATACACTACGATAACTTTAAGCGTAGAAGATTGTGAGGTAAGCCCAGCCATGCATCAACATCGGCGGCACAGCCGAATATCTTCTGCGCTACTTTTTCTGGGTGTAGTTTATTATGTATTGCTCAAACCGACCGAAACTTACAATTTACTACAATTATGCGTTTGAGTTGAGCATTGAAGAAAAAATGATCGTTACACGAGCAGAGACACGACAAAGCGATTTTGTAACATGACAACGCTCGGCCGCATGTTGCAAAACGGGTGAAAACTTACTTAGAAACACTTACATGGGCAGTCCTATATCACCCACCGTATTCAACAGACATTGCCCCGTCCGATTATCATTTGTTTTAATCGATGGCACATGACTTGGCTGAGCAACACTTTCATTCTTATGAAAATGCCAAAAAGTTGTTCGACTCGTGGTTGGCCTCAAATGACGTGTCGTTTTTCCGACGTGGAATTCAAATTCTGCCAGAAAAGATTGGAAAAAGTAGTGGCTAGCGATGGACAATAATTTCAATGACAGTTTTCTTACTATTTTTTAAAAATAAAACATTACTTTTCATGAAAAATAATCGAGAACTTATTCAGGGTCCATATAATATATATATATATATATATATATATATATATATATACACACACACACACACACACAAATCTACTATTACCCAGGATATTTTGCGTCTACAAATGATTTGTTTTAGGGTACGGCTAAGATTTATTTCCATTTGAAATAAGTATATGAATTAATAAAATAAAAAAGCAATAAAAATATCTTTCTATTCCTTCACAAAATCTAAAATAACTTTAAACGTTTACGGATTCGTTCTTGTGAATATACAGGATGCAATAGATAAATTGACATCTAAATTACGCAAAAATGAAAATAATACTGCCATCACATTTCAACATATATTTACCAAAATTATAGAAAATATTTTAAAATACTAAAGAGTAAATTTATTCGATAAAATCACCATTGGTTTTAACCATCTTTGGTTTTACAAGGAGTTTTGTTGGTCTCTCGCTCAACTGTGCCCCACACATAATAATCAAGGAGATTGCAATCTGGGGAGTTAGGTGACCAAATGTAAGAGGTGATTGTCTGACAGAAATGACTGGGTTCTCCTGGTAGTGGGGCATGGTACCAAATTCTATTGCCAGATATAGGGCCTTCCAGCAGCCACTCTCTTGACCCAGAGCAGCATAATTTAGGCTTCCGTGTTGAGTCTAAAGCCCTCACCAACAAATTCGAGAGTTGTTTTCTTATCAAAACAGTGAGATTTTCTAGCTAGTATATCTTTGTAATCACCATTAGACTCACCCAACTCTTTCCGAATCCTTTGAACTGTTCTCAGATTGACACCCAAACACTCCGAAATATTCGTATTCATACTTCCGGCGCGAATGCAAAGCAGTACAGTATTCTGTTTTCAAATTTCTGGAGGAATGAACTGAGACATTGTGTTATTTTTCTTAAATACGGTGCCCAACTGACCCTACTATACTGCGCAATCGACAAAATTGAAACCAAACAACGCGCATGCACGAAATTAAAAATGGTGATAATTTACCCATCATACCCTGTATATATATATTCTTGGTTCTAATGAAAGGTTCAAGAAAATTAAATTAATAAGGAAATAACATAACTTATGATAACTGATAATTTTCACTGCTTCCTTTGGTTTGCTCACTGTTTGTACATCGACTTAAAAAGGTATTATTCACAAAGGATAGCAGTAAAAGTCCATACTACATTTACTGTGCTGCTCACATTCTTCAGACTTTCTGAGAGAATCTTGTTTGCACACATTTTCCTGCAAACTGTTTGACTATTTGCCGTTTAATTTCAGAATTATATTTGCAAACACAAAAATGAATGACGAGTAGGACTAATATTAGATAAAGACAAGAGAAAATGTTTTCTGAGATACTGGCAACTGTCGAGCAGAATTAATCAGGTGGAATTGAAAAGAAAGCCATTCCAGGTGGCCATAATATTAGTTTATTCAGCTAAATCGCAGAAAATTGTCATTATCGTTATCGAGAACCTAAATGGAAAAGTAGAAAAAAAACATGACAGCGGATTAGTCGATAATTATGGACTTGGACTGTTCAACACACGCGAAGAAAAATGCACCTATTGGTGTGTTACAAACAACCAAGTAAAAAACAAGACTTGGTTTCAAGAAAGACCAAGACGTTTGTGGGCATGGAAAGAACAGAGAGAAACAAAACCAGATAGACTAACAACCAGTAAAAGATTTTGAGATGCAGTTCTACCGTCTGAAACATATCCAATGTCCGACTGTGGGAGTGATAACTTCCTAGTCATATAGACTGTAAGATTTGGTTCTCGCTGAGTTTAGTGAACCTATATAAGAAGACTATCTTACGAGAACTAGAAAATAATGAGGACATAATATTAAGAACACCAGATACGTATATGACACTTAGTTGGTGACAGACTCAGAAAGAAAACTGAAAGAAATCTAAGGTAAAGTTGTAGAGAAAACAAGATGGAAGGACTTTTATCGTAAGATGACAGAATGCATGGTTGTCATCAAAAGATACAGGCCAAAGTTTGAACTACATATTGGGATATCAAAATCAAGCAGGTACAGAAATTCAATTATCTTTGTAGTGTAGGATAAAATGACGGAAAAATGAGATAGAAACCCGAAAGACCCTTACGAATAGCGAAAGTTGCATTCCAGAAACTAAGCAAAGTACTAAGACATAAGAAAATATCGTAAGGGAAAAATGAGGGTTGAACTGCTATGTAATATCTAATTTCCAATATGGCAGTGAATACAGAATCATTTCCTCACAGATGAAGAAGAGAATGGAAGCGATAAGGATGTGGTTTTACCGATGAATAATAAAGATATCAGGAACAGAACATGTGAACAATGAGGAAGTCTCAATGAAAATACAAACAAAGAAACTTATACTTACAATGAGAAAAAAACTATTGAACTTTCTAGGATGCGTTATGAGGAAAAGAGCCTAGAAAATTCAACACACAGAGAACATAGTGAAAGCAAGAGAAGCAGGGGAAAATACAGCGAGTAACTTTCTTAATGCCATTATGCGAATAGATGTCAGAACCGTAAGTCGTGAGGAGCCATTATTGCCCACGGCCTGAAAATACTTGTTCAAAAAAGAAGATTGCTTAATTTAACACCGAAGAATGAATCGGCTTAAAAGCTTCTAAAAAAAAAAATCATAATAAAATGTGTAACAATGAAAATACTGTAAGTCTGTATCGCAAATCAAAAGTACAACTTTAATTTTAGGTCAAGAATGAAGATGAGTGTAGCGGCATTTTATCGTCAATATTGGCCGGACTATAAAATCACCCTGTTTATTCCTGTCATTTGAAGTTGGTTAAGAAAATGAACAAACAAAAGAGTAAAACAAAACGAGATAGAATTGTTTTATTTAGGTACCTCCATTCAGTCAGTTTAGGTGCCATACGTGATACACGCTTGGGCGATCATGTCTCTAAAGAGACATGACTGACTGGGCAGAAGATTATCCCGCAGTAGGTTGCCATTGCTTTCTGCGGTACCTCCATTACGTAACAAAAATCCAGCATAAAAAGTTTAAAAAGGTTAAAAACTTAATAAAGGAACTTTTTCTATCCAAAACGTTTATAATATTATGAAGAGGAAAGATCAAATCGTTAGACTCTAACGAAAATTTTATGCAGACCAAATTTCTTGGCTAGTTCTTGAAAGAGAGTGCCGATTCAAGAAATGTTCTTAAAAGAGTCTATCTAAAGAAAATGAAAAACAAAATTTTGAATTTCCTGTGTTGGTGAATTAAAGAGTGAATGAGGTGCATTGTCTTATCCATGTACGTCTGTTACACAGAGCACTCATTTTAACTTCTTACCTCGAGGAAGTGAAAAAACCCAGCTAAATTGTTGTGATTCACAGCACACATGCTTTTAGTTTTTTACGCATGCCCCAAAAATCTAAAAAGGGTTTGATGCTGCTGACACATTTATCAACGCATGCGTATCTCGCGAAAATGTTTTAGTCTGCTGCATTCTGTAAAATATCGACACATATAACTGGCGTAGCATGTTGTCAAAATATTTGTTAATGGGCGAGATCTCTGAGAGAAATGAATTTATGCATTTTTCATATGGGGACTATTCCTAAGTGATCGTAAACAGATTTAACTCGGATTGCCGATTTCATTTATCATGCTATTAACAACTGTGATGTTACAATAGTTAAAAACAATGGCTGATATTTAGGTTCCACTTGGCTTCAAAGCCCAAACAAAATTAAAGCATTGAAAACATCTTCGGAACTGATTTCAAGAACTATAACTCTTTCAAAACAAAATCGAATTGTCTCCCTTACCAATATTTGAATAATCTTATTGACAAGTATACAATTTTATATCCTAATTACTTGAGGCTAGTTATGTTACGATTTTCCGATTTTTTCTCTCCTAAGGAATTCAAACAGTATTGCAGCAAAAACGTATGAATACTCGCGCCACGAGGAATAAAAAGACTACAAATATTATTACCTTTTATTTATAAAACAATACTAATAAATGAAATTTTGAAATAAGACCTTTGTGGGGTTTGATTCATTGACACACACACACACACACACACATACATGGTGATTCAGCGTTCACGTGATAACTTAGTTTCCCGCGTAAACGCATGCTAATAAAAGCGGGAAACTAAGTTATCACGTGAACGCTGAATCACTATGTGTGTGTGTGTGTGTGTGTGTGTGTGTGTGTGTGTGTGTGTGTGTGTGTGTGTGTGTGTGTGTGTGTGTGTGTGTGTGTGTGTGTGTGTGTGTGTGTGTGTGTGTGTGTGTGTGTGTGTGTGTGTGTGTGTGTGTGTGTGTGTGTGTGTGTGTGTGTGTGTGTGTGTGTGTGTGTGTGTGTGTGTGTGTGTGTGTGTGTGTGTGTGTGTGTGTGTGTGTGTGTGTGTGTGTGTGTGTGTGTGTGTGTGTGTGTGTGTGTGTGTGTGTGTGTGTGTGTGTGTGTGTGTGTGTGTGTGTGTGTGTGTGTGTGTGTGTGTGTGTGTGTGTGTGTGTGTGTGTGTGTGTGTGTGTGTGTGTGTGTGTGTGTGTGTGTGTGTGTGTGTGTGTGTGTGTGTGTGTGTGTGTGTGTGTGTGTGTGTGTGTGTGTGTGTGTGTGTGTGTGTGTGTGTGTGTGTGTGTGTGTGTGTGTGTGTGTGTGTGTGTGTGTGTGTGTGTGTGTGTGTGTGTGTGTGTGTGTGTGTGTGTGTGTGTGTGTGTGTGTGTGTGTGTGTGTGTGTGTGTGTGTGTGTGTGTGTGTGTGTGTGTGTGTGTGTGTGTGTGTGTGTGTGTGTGTGTGTGTGTGTGTGTGTGTGTGTGTGTGTGTGTGTGTGTGTGTGTGTGTGTGTGTGTGTGTGTGTGTGTGTGTGTGTGTGTGTGTGTGTGTGTGTGTGTGTGTGTGTGTGTGTGTGTGTGTGTGTGTGTGTGTGTGTGTGTGTGTGTGTGTGTGTGTGTGTGTGTGTGTGTGTGTGTGTGTGTGTGTGTGTGTGTGTGTGTGTGTGTGTGTGTGTGTGTGTGTGTGTGTGTGTGTGTGTGTGTGTGTGTGTGTGTGTGTGTGTGTGTGTGTGTGTGTGTGTGTGTGTGTGTGTGTGTGTGTGTGTGTGTGTGTGTGTGTGTGTGTGTGTGTGTGTGTGTGTGTGTGTGTGTGTGTGTGTGTGTGTGTGTGTATCAAACCCCACACTTATATCGATCGGAAAAGCATCCTCTCGAGAGTTTGTTTCATAAAGTAGCAGTTCTCGAGAAGAAATTGTCTGCGTATAACTTTCTTACATATGGAATGCGAAGAAAATGTGAATTATTTGACTGTGTAGGTGGCATACTGCGTGTTAGCATTAAAAGTCTGAACTAGGAGGACTAAAGAATGCAAATCGTCTGGACATTTGCGATGGAAATAGCTATAGAATAACGAGAAGCTTGCGATGTTTCTAATGTGTGAAAATGTTGTATGGTTGACAATAATTCCTCCACTAGAGGCTGCAATTCGTTCGAGCACTTTCCATGGAAAGAGTTCTTCTACCTTTTCATAGATGCCTTTTCCTTCTACAGGGTTTCTATCAACCCTCCTCTCTCACAATAAATTGTAGTGGAGATGACGGTATATTTACCACTCACCCAACAATATGGTGTTAATCCCTTTGTACACATTTAGAATGACCACTTATAAGAGAGTTCTCAATAAATCTGCACCACATTTTTTTATTTAGGAGGTGAGGTAAGTAAAATTAATAATTTACATTGAATTAAAATATATATATATATATATTGTTTAGAATGATATTTAATTTTCTTTGTAAATGACTTGGTACCGTCAATATGAAAACAATTCTTATAAAAATTCATTATTCATCGATTTTTTTCTTCTTCAGAACATGATATTCTAAAATTATATTATTTATAAAATCAATTTAAATTTTTTCTACATAAAAAATAGCGTAATTTTAATGCATTTTTGATTTTACTATTCAAAGAAGATTTTCGGAAAAATGGTCCCGTAATTAAAAAAAAAAAAAAAAAGATTTACGTTCCCCAATGAGTCCTGCATTTAACTAATAAAAATTGGTATAGATAATATATTTCTAGAAGTTTTATGCAGATAATTGAAGTGGGGGGGGGTAACAGATGTAAATAAAAGTATATATATATATATATATATATATATATATATATATATATATAGATAGATAGATAGATAGATAGATATTTACCTAGATTTTCAAAAAATAATTGCATAAATAAATTCATTCATTTGTAAATAAGTCCTGAAAGTTTCATTAAAATCAGACAATTAGTTGATCTTTGCAAGAATTTTCAAATTAATGTGTCTTTCAACACCCCAAAAATGACTTACGTAATATCACATTTAGTCACATTACGTAAACATGGCGTGAATCGCTGATGGAAAACAAAAAAAAAATTAATTGAAATTTCAAACGTGTTAGAAAGGATTAAAAAGAATTTAAAAATAATGACAACAAAATTTGATTTTTCCTCTTAATAATAAGCATAAACATTTTGATGATAAAACTTTGTTTTTATTAAGTTTGAACCCTTATAACATCATGATATGCTGTTTTTTTTTGTTTTGTTTTTTTTTTGTTTTTTTTTCTTTAGCAACTAAGTGGGGTACCTATTTCAAATCATGTAAGAAAAAAAAACTTTGATGGTCATACGAAAACCGTTGAAATTCAGAAGAAACTATTCTTAGAAAAAAAAGTGGAGCACCCTCCTAATAGACAAATGAAAAATCTACGTGTATTTTCCTCGAGATTTTCAAGGGACTGTTAATGATATTTGTTCAAAGTTGTTCCGTTTTCTTGCTGCTTGGCACCCACGTGGTTCACTGGGGCCATTTAACGATCTTTTTGCAATGTCGTTCAGTTTTATTTTTGCTTGTCTGTCACGTGATTAACTGGATTGCTTTCACTTTCCTTTTTTCAGCTAGTCTCCGTAAAGTTTTAAATTGTAGATAATTTTAGTTTGCTGAAACTTTTGTCGACACTTGCAATAGTCACAAGTGTAGTTAGCAATAATTGCAATGCAATGTACAAGTTCATGGAAGTATCAACTAAATGATTCCGAAAAATATAATTTTAAAAAAACCGCTGGCAGATTTTAGCTCACTGTTCCTGATTTCCAATTCACGTTGTAGAACCGAGGCAAATCTTTAGATCTCGTGGGAAAATTTTTCTAGTTCAACGTCACCCGTCCTTTCGTGAAATCGTTTGTACTTCTCGTTTAGATTTCCACTTTTCACTTCATTCAAAAGTGAGTCTGAATGACTTCATAAATTTAATTTCAATGTGATAGCTGCGAAAACCGAGTATTAATTGAAGACAAATTTTGTTCCACAAAAAAGTAAAAAAAAAATAAAATAAAATAAAATAAAAAAGAAAGATCACGACGAAAATGTTCTTTAGATGATTGAACTTTATCGTAGGACCCACATTGAAACAAACGTCTTTTGCGACGCATTTGTAACTTAAAACCTTTTATCAATATAATTTTCTTCTGCACTTTCACGCGCTGCCAACAGGGCGAAGATATTGTGGGGATCACCTGTATTTCCACACATGTACATACATATTCATACTTTACTTCTGTCTCGCGTGTCTTCTTCATTCACGAAACACGCGACCATCACGTGATGTTCTTATGCGTTCCCGCGTTTTCCCGGGGCTTATAAAAAAGCGGGGATACATGTGTTACGACTAGCAGTTCCAGTTTCAGTTCCAAGCAAGGCAGTTGGCAGTTTCAGCTTGCCTGCGATAGCGCCATGCTATTGCGGGGTCACGTTCTTCAATCTTATCTAATTCGCTCTCACACACCCGCACTAATTGCAGGACGCAATTAGCTGCCATTTATTTCTTAAACTAACATGTGCACAAATCTCTCACATCTTCCAATCGGAACTTTCGTCAACTCGACATCAGTATGTACATTGCATTCTTTCCTTCTTTCAGAGACATTCATCTCAACTGACTTTTCGTCATGTTTCTTAACGTTACAAGAGAAACAACTTTCCTTCTAATATTTTCACGCTTAATCTCAACTATGTAAACTTATTGTTAATACAATTCATTGTTTGTTTTATTCAAGCATCATTGTTGTCTTATTTTCAACTTCAATTGCACAAGAACGATTTGTAAATATAAATCGTAAAGGACCTAAAAATCCTCTACAATATCACCATTTTCACGAATATCTTGTAAAAATGGTCCCGTAATTAAAATCTTGTAGATGAAGAGAAAATTTGAGACAATAGAGATGTGGTTCTACATAAGGATGCTGAGAACATGAGCTAAGAGTAAATTTTAAGAGAATTGGAACCGAAAACAACAATTATACATAGAATCAGAAGAAGACAATTGAAATTTCTGAGGTACATAAGGAAAGAGGGTTTGGAGAATTTGACACTCACAAGATATACCAAAGCAAGCTGTGGTAGAAAAACAGCGTTTAACCTGCCTAACAAGCTTATGTAAATGGATGGCAGAAAAAGGAGTGAGAGGGATAGTAAAAAGACATTGCTAAAATCTACTAAGGCTAGGTAGTTGTGGAGAATTGTGATCACTCACGTCCTGGACGGAAGAACAAATCTTCATTGAATTATATGAAAAAAAAGTAATAATAATAATAATAATAATAATAATAATAATAATATCACTAAAAATCTTTTTTTTTTTTGCGGAATTCTGCTTTACTATTAATGCAATTAGTTTTTAGTGTTCCTATGTTGTACCTATTATCTTTTCTATAATTTTAAATTTAACATTTAAATTTAAGTCAAGCCTTAATTATTATTATAAACAGAAGAATGGTTAGATATGTATTACAAATGAACAACGTTACCTGAGGTGCAAGTATTTCAAGGCAATCTTCCCGCAGATCTAGAAATCCGTGGATAATATCGAACCATCTTGGTATGTCTAGAAATTTTCAATCGAAAATCGACGTCATATTTGAAAGAATAATTAATTTTTTTATCTGAGAAATTTTCTACTCTATGCAATGAAAAGAAAACACTTAAAACAGTATTCTAAAAAGAAAAATCGAAACAAAAAACTTTCATTTTATAATGCAAAATTGGACTGTTATAAATTCAATGCACATTTTATATATATATATATATATATATATATATATATATATATATATATATATATAGTCATCCGCAGACAGATCTGTTCATTGTATCACAGCTCAATCAGTACGGTTAGACTCCAATTGCTTTTAACCCAGGATTGAAACCCGACCAAATTGGCGTCAGTCGGCGATTCTACCTCTGGGCTATGGGCGTTCGGTAGAAGAAGGCAGACTTTTTAGCGTGTATATTGTCATTATACCCGCCCAATAGCCAGATATCTAGCCGCGGTAAAATCCAGGATAGAATTGGTAAATAATCCGGGATAAGGTTGGTAAATAACCCAGGAGGATCCTAGTAATATCGTTAAAATATTAAAACTGATCCAATAGAGAGCTCAATGTAAATTAAATTTACAGAACGGATATTTATTTATCTATCTGTAAATTCAAATAAAACTTAGCGGGGAAATAGCCATTTTCAATATGTCATTTTAAGACATGCATTCTTCAACCCCTTATAAACAGAGAATGAAGAAAAATTGTAAACCCAGAGGTTAGCTCTAGTAAAGGAATAGGTCGGGAGGTAGTGGTTTTTATAGAGTTAAGCTAGATAAATTTTAGTAGTAATTTCCTCTTTGGTAGTGGGAGGTATGTGGCTTGACCCTTTGGTTTCGTGAGGAAGTGACTGCTTAGCGAAATTTACTCAAGCCACATACCTCCCTCTACCAAAGAGGAAATTTCTACTAAAATTCCTCTAGCTTGACCCTATAAAAACCAATACCGCCCAACTCCTTCCTTTACTAGAGCTAACACCTGGGCTTAGAATTTTTCGTCATTCTCTGTTTATAAAGGGTTGAAGGATGCATATCTTAAAATGACATGTTGAAAATGGCTATTTCCCCACTAAGTTTTATCTGAATACACACACACACACACACACACACACACACACACACATATATATATATATATATATATATATTAGTTTGTTAGTTTTTGGTCAGAATTAAACTAGACCAGTACACAGTTGTATTAGAAAGTGTTTGATACTTACTTCAGTTATTTTTGTCAAGGTTTATTGTATTAAAAACAAATATTTGTCTTATTTTTCCTGCATAATTTGTCCCCCTTACCACCAAGAAAATACTTTACTGTAGGTACGTAAAATTTCGATAAAAACAGGAGCATGATGAAAAACACTGTGAAGGCATAAAAAAAGTTTTATCACCATAATATTGACGCTTTATTAAGAAGAAAAACCAGAAAGTTTTGATTATTAAATTGAATTTCTTTGTGCTTTTCAGAATCTTCGAGATTTTGGTTAATATTGTTTTTTGTTGCATCAGCAGGTGACCATAAATTAGTATGGAAAATATTAGTGTTATTTTGGGGTGAAAACACATTGATTTGGGAATTCTTGCAAAAATCAGATAATTTTGATTAAACTTTCAGGACTTATTCACAAATGAATGAAACTATTTTTGAAAGATTTCTTTTTTAGAAAATCTAAGAAAGATTTTTTTTTTACATCTGTTCTTTTCCACTTATTTAATTTTCTGAAATTTCGAGAAATTCTTTTTTGTAGATGTTAAGGTTTATATTAGTTTTAGGCGCAATTCCTTGGAGATTTTAAATCATTTTCTTTTTTGTTAAACAGGACCCCAGTTACAGAAAATTTAATCTGAATCTTTAAAAAAAAATGCAATAAAACTAAGACATTATTTAATTAGAAAACCTTTTACACTATTGTCTTAAGATAATATTTTTACAATAAATAATAAATGTTTACAAAAATTGTTTCATTTTTTAAAATGTTAATTATGATAATTGGTAGTTTTATATCTTTTAAAACTCTGTGTTGATTTATAGCGGTTAGGTCATATTATCAAGTAAAAACTATATTGAATGTTCGAAAATTTATCCAGAAATATCATAACTTTTCCACTTGTAGAGAAGACTGGTATGTCAAACCCTGTCGAATGCTTTCTAGATGTCCAAAGCAACACCCCAAGCTTCACCATTCTTATCTAAAACTTGATACTCTTCCAGCAATAATTGTTAATACATTAGCAGTTGACCGAGAGAAGCGAAAGCCATATTGCTTGTCTGAAAGAAGGCTCTGCATTATGAAATACTTAACCAATTCAGATTTGATTAGAACCTCTAGTAGTTTGTGAAAAAGAGGCAAAAGGCTAATAGACTAACAGTTAGAAGCTGACTTTGACGAGAACTTTTATATTTTCAAGACACAATTGGTCATAATTACGAGGGTGATTTATAAAAATATAATAAAAAAGAAATGTAAAAGTATATAAAAATAATTAAAGGGTAAATAACAAAATACAGTAGACTAGATGTGTTTATTACACTTTCTTTTGAGAGGAGTGCTTAAAAACATTTGTTAAAAGAAGAAAGTTACTAACATATATTCTTTAAATGAAATAAAAAAAACCTGCTATAATGAAGCCAGACGGCTAGTAAAAATGGTTTGAATAAAGTTGGATATTGTAAAATAACCACTAAAATGATATTGTAATATAACTTCTAAAATGAAACCTGGTTGTTTATGAAAAATACATATATAAAGTTTTTTTACAATTTGCAAAAAAAGAGGCTAAAATTATTTGGTCTAAAAACCCGTCCCCCAAAAATGGTTGTGAACAGGTGTGGTTTAAAGAGATAGATAATTGCTTTTCTAGCCAATGGAAAAAGTAAGTTATGCCTACGTAATTTTCAAATTTTGAATTAAATACTCAGGATAAGAGGTTTCATGCTTTTGTCTTTTTTTTTTCTTCAGATGAGGTTCTGTAGTAATTAAAATACTAAGCATGTAAAGATTTCGCACATAGATAAAAGATAATGCCACACAAAATAAGATGGTAGCTTCCAATAAAAATCCGCCATTAAGGTAAAACTGTAGATTAAGATTTTTTTTCTGAGGCATTAGCACAATTTAACATCAAGCCAAGGCGATCCTTAACCCAGGTCTGTGTAGCACATGTAGCTTTTCAGGGACTGGGGAACAACAGTTAATAAGTGAAAGTTCACTGCTGGAATTGAATTAAATTTAATTCTTTTTAAAGAATGTTTTTAGTTATTACCTTTGGATTAACTTGAGATTATTATTTAAGATACTGAAGTAAGTATAATGTGTATTTATTTTATTTGAAATTTCCATATTTTATCTTTAAATAAACGTTTTCTGTGCGAAATTCACAAGTGTGATTAAGAATTTTATCACATTAAAATTAATATAAGTTTAATATTGTTCTCTATGCTATTGTTCCTCAATAAGGACGATATTAAGTATAAAATTATTTTTTTAAATGATTTGTTTTTCTTTGACAGAACAAACAGATATAATGTTTTTAAAAATATGTTGGTTTTTTTTATGTCATACGCAAATATAGATGACATTGTAAAGTTTAAACAAAGGTAACATTTTCACTGCGAAATTAATGAATAAGACACTTAAAAATTAATCACAAAGTGAATGTCAAAAATGAAACTTCAACTATTCTTATAGCATAAAAATGTAAAGGAGAAGATACAGTGTCTTGTACATATCGTCTGTTGGGATCTATTTACTCAGATTTCTGTTGCTATCTGAGTGTCGGGTTTCAAACATTTAATAACAACAAAAACATGTATTTTAAATGAATCATAAAAGGTTATTTTCAGTGAGAAAATTAGAAGCAGAACGTCATTCGAAATAACATTTCATTTATATATTTTTTCCGAAATATACAGTGACAATATAAAATGTTCGATTTTCCTTGCAGTGAAGTTTGTTATATAAAGTAATTGAGTGTTTTTAGTGAAATGTGTATACTCTAGACATACTTTTGCGTTTTTTTTTATACGTGAAATATGTTGATACCTTCCTTGTATGTTGGCCTTCCTTCCTTCTCAAAATAACAAAAAAATAGTTGTTGTGGTAATTATGATAAACAAAATAAGGTTTGTGTATTTTGTTTTCCTCAAAATCAGAATGAGCGAGAATGATAGTTAAAAGGCAATACGTTGGCCCCACTACTGACAAAACAGTGGTAGGCAAAAAATACGTCGGCGGCCTGTCTGTAAAAAGTTTGAGGTTCTGTGGCGTGTGTCGCACAGGGAGCAATTGTGCACCTTTGATTTCTCCGAGACACCACGGCGGGGTGTAGGTATAAAGATCGGTGTCCTGAAATAAGAAATTTTTGGCCGGTATATTGGTTTTCTTTAGGTCGATCCCTCTGCTGAGCATGTTGGCCAAACATCCGAGTCGCCCTGCATGTATTCTAGGACGAATTTATGGACTATCAGTATAGCCCGGCGTTGCTCGGGTGTAATGAAAGCTTTAAAACTAATCCATGGTCCTGGAGCTCAGACTCTTTGGACGTTGACACGAAACACTAAAAAGCAATAGTTGTTTCCAGTTAAAGCGAAACCGTAGACTGAAAAAAAAATCAATGGATGTAAGTCAAATTTTGATTTCATGGTATCGATATCAAATAAGTTTTTTTCGTCGTAAACTGAATTTTGAAGGCTAAATAAATCCTCTGAGTAAATGGTATCATGGCTGAGACTAAGAACGACAATTATATTTACTTAGAGCCAAACCCGAAGCAAAAACTAAAATAAAAGGGCTGAAAAATATACAGACATACAGGTAGATAAACAGACACACACACAAACATCTTGCCTTTTATATATATATATTATCGATTTTCTGCACTATTGTAAGAATTGCAACCTTGAAACTTCTGAATATCGTTTCTTATGTATTTGTTTATGAGTGTATCAAATTTGATTAAAATCGGACCACTCCTTCTATAACCCGATTTTTTCGATTATCGATTTTTTATATTTATCGGGGATACCTCGACACAAACCTAGCTAAGAACACTGGCATATGCTTATAGTATAACTGTGTAAATTTTCAAGAAAATCGGTTCAGCCGTTTCGGAGTCTATAGGTAACTGACACATACACACACAGACACACACACACAGACAAAGTTCCATTTATAAATAAGTTTAGATATTTCTTCCTGTCATCGTCGAATTCTCGCGTTATTGAATTCGCGCTGGTCGAGGCATGTCAGTGAAAATAATAAATGGGCATCTGTGTAGAAAGTAGTCAGACATGGATATGGTCCATTTTATTGCGAATGCTTCACGTTTGGTAGTGGATCAGTTCTGTTCTGTTGGGCTGAAGGTGTGGAAAGCGACGGCTATGATCTTTTCCCGTCCGTTGTCAACATGATGATGACACCACACTCAACGTCACTAGCATTTGTGATGAGTGCTAAGAGTTGAGTGAAATCTGGAAATGAGATCACTGGTGATGATGAAAAGCGTCTTTTAATTTTTTCAAAACCCTTGTCAGCCTATTCTGTCTAAACTAACACCTTGTTGGCCCTGTTAAATTCATGTAAAGGGGCCATCAAGTGGGAAAATGTAACCGCCTTGATTCGTTCTTAAAAGGGACTCTGCAAAAATTGACGTATCCAGACGAGAGGTCTTATGAAACTTTGTAGTTCATTTCCTGTGGCTTCGTCTCGACGATAGCACGAATGTGTTATGGGTCGAGTCTGAACCCTGTCAACAATACGACCGAGAAATTTGGCTTCTGAAGAAAGCTGCACTTTTTGAGGTTGAGTTTTAACCCAAATTTTTGAAGAACGATGAATAACTGTTCCAGCGGGTGATGCAGTTATGAAATGTTTGTTGTCAATGTATAACGAGATATTCTCCCATGAAGTGATGGTGGCTAATACCTCAGCTATGCATCGAGAAAAGATTTAACTAGTAAATGTTACACCAAACCAAAGGCTAGACGAGAATATTGGTTACATCGACTCTTCCAGGTGAATCACACATTAAAAGTTGTAGATTTGATAAACAGAAAAAATGTTCATATTAAAATATCGGGTACTAAGTACATTTCTAAAATCCGTTTTCACACAAAAGTATTAAGTTGAATTCCATATCAACAAGGTTTCGAAAATTATTAAAACAAATCGAAAGAGTTCAGTTGAATTCCATACAAATAAGGTTTTCAAAATGATCAAAACAAATTGAAAAATTATTTTTTCACATTAGAAATATTACAGTGGAATTCAATATAAAATATGTACTTTTAGGTACTTAGCTTCAACAGTAGAAAGAATCTTCGCAGTCATCGGTTGTCATTAACGGCTAATAATATATTGACGTGAAATGGACATTGGTGAAGCGTAGTCTCTGCTTTCTTTCTCTCTTTGACGCCGACTCACTTTCTTGCGATTCATTCTTTACATAGCGCAGAAGTGGCTCAAACGCCCCGGCGGGAAAAATCACGTCTTATGCAGAAATATTTATTTTAGAAATAAATTAGCCAATCAGATTTCGAGTTTTAGAAAAATTAAAAAAGTTAACTGGAGCTTGCTTTCAAGAAAAGTACACAAAATTTACGTAGTGAAAATAAAACGATAAATAAATTGTCGCCAAGCTGCGATTAGCAAATTGTCCTATGATAGCTAAGTAGTATTTTTCTCCAATGACATTGCGAGTTTGCAATTCGTAAAAAAGGTAAGTTATTCTTATTTCGTACCCACTACAGGAGTGACGTGAAAGGATTGTGCCAGTGTTTTTCTTAAGCTAATCCAGTTTTTTTTTTCTAAGGACTGGATATTGACCTGGAGTTTCACCATAAGCTGACTTGTGACGGACTGGACTTTATATGAAGGTGTGGAGATTTGAGCCATTTTCGAGTTAGTGATTGAGATCAGAGGTGCTGCATGGATTATGTCACCTGATGACAAGATTCGATGGAATTCGACTGTAGCGTCTCAATTGTTTGTTTGTTTTTTATTTTTGTGCGTGTGTATAACGTTAGAGTGCTGTGAAAACCGACAAGGATTAGTATATATATATTTCATGTTCTGAAACGTGCGTGAGCTGACGTCACCTGAGGTGATATTGCCAATATTTCGCCAATGGCAGAAAACATCGCCAACGATTCCATTTATGTGAGTTTTTTTTATGTTTGCACCTGTTTTCTTGCTTATTCAGGTAAATAGGTATGACGCAAGTGGTGCACCCTGAGTCTAGCATCCTTATCACGGAGAAAGTGAAGTCGCCAATAGTAATGTTTATTTTTCTGAAAAGAGATCGCCGTAAGCGTGGATGCTGAAAGTTGAAGATGATGGTGTTTGCTAATATGCTGAATTGGGGATTGGACCATCACATCTCGACCGGCCCCGATGGAACGTGTGCTTGGGTTCGAGGTGGGTGGAAGTAAAGGCAATTTTGACCCTTGAAACATGCAAGGCCCCTCATATAGCTTTTGCAGACAGCAGATTTGACTCTGTTATTGGAATTGTTTGTGAGCGTGCATTACTGGTTCTCTCTCGGATTTATGTCGTTGTGCTCCAGTCTTGTAGATATGTTCTGGTCATGCTTTCCTGGGAGGTTTATCCGTTAGTGTCTCTGTTGTATTTCACGCTTCAGGTCGGTGAGATACTGATAAACACCTTGATTCACTTATGTATATAGACACTTTTTTGCGCGTACATTACGTCTTCGATCAGGCTGGGAATAGTATCTGTTTTTATGATGCGGACGTCGCTTTTCATGCCACTCGCCAAGTAGTGACTGTACAATACATCGTCTTTACGAGATAGGGATATATATTCAGAGCCCAGGCCTTATTTTTTTCACTCATAAGCATTGCGCCCATGAAAGAAAACACGCTGTCGGCGCTCATTTCGGAGTTGCTGTAGTGTTGTCCGTCCCAAATTTCACCTTTATATGAACTGCTGCTTCTCTGATCGTGGTCTTGAACCCGCCTGCAAAATAGATTATTCTTTCGCCGTCATGTAAAATCTACGGGAATTTTTTGCCCGAGCTTAAGGACTCGGAATTCCCATGTTAAAAACTGACTTTGTGTCACATCCGGCCTCAGTAGGTTTCTGGTAAAAAAAAATACCCAGAATGAGCTGTCTTGTCAGTCAGGATTCAGGAATATTTATTTCACATCCGGAAAATCGAGGGAATAAAAAAATGAATGCAGTAATTTATCACCGACTTACTTTTTTTTTTAGTTTTTTTTTTAAATAAAAGAATAAATTACCCTATCACAAAAAAAATGTTCGAATAAAAAAAAGGGTAAAAATAATAAAATGATGTAATTTTTGTGACATTTGTAAGAGCAAGTCGGAATTAACAACTGAGTAAAAAAAAAAGGGTAGGAATAACTTACGGGAATAAATGCGCAAGTGACAGTTTTACTTTTAAATACAGATTTGTTGACAGTTGACACTGACTGACAATGAAAACACGAACCAACCACTATTTTGTTTTTTGTTCATCGTAGCACTGACACAATCACATATAGAGGATTTATATACCTGTCTACAATAAGAAGAAACAGTCAATAAAGAAAAAATGTTATGTTAAAAATTATAAAGGTTATTTAATTTACGCAAAATTAATCTGATACAAAAAGCCGAATTTTATTCAGACACAAAGTAACAAGAATTAGAGAAAAGTCGAAATAAAAATCTATGTTTAGAGTTATCTCCCTTTAGTATTTTGTTTTTGAAAACGAGGCTCGTAGAAAATTATTTAATCGAATTGTAGTCGAATTTTATTAAATTTTTCTATTTAAATAAGATTCAACGCTTAAAATAAAATCTAACTTACAGGAAAATTAAAAATAATTATGAGGCAAAATTATTTTGGATTCACCACGGAACTTTAAGAATGTTCCAAGGATAACATGTAAAAACAAGCACATCGTAAACGCTGGGAGTGTTGGCGTGCTCCTGTAATCCAGCTACTTGGAGGCTTGTTCGGGTGAACGATTTGAGAATGGGATCCCTGGTCTGCGTTCCATTATGGCGATCGGACGTCCGCACTAAGCCTGGCATCAATATGGTTAGATAGAGTGAACTCTAACTGACCAGGTTGACTAAGGAGGGGCGACTCGGTCCAGGGCGGAAACGCAGCAGACAAAAGACCCCGTGTCAGGCAGTAGTGGGATCGCGCCTGTGAATAGTGGTCGTATGCCAGCCCATTCAAGAGAGTCGGACCTCGAACTTTTTTTTTACTTATTTTATAATAAAATTCTTCCATCTTTTAAAAATGGTAAGCTTGAAGATAGAATTCTTGTTTTTAGTTTTTTTTTATCACCCCCCCACCCGCCAGTATGCAGGGCGAGTGAAATAAAGGTGAATAATTTTTTTCCCTAAAATGATTTTTCCTCGTACTAATATTTGTTTTCCTTCCTTTATCTTTGTGCACTAAGAAATATGTCTTAAAATTCGAATGTTACAAAAACAGTAAAATTAATTATTCATTTTGTTTATTTTTATGAGGAAAAATGAATTACAGCACAAAATTGGAATTTCATTACCACTTTCTTATTAAAACTAAATTATAAAACATTACAATTTGAATTAATTAGCATTTCTAAACCAACTTAAAAATAATAATTTTAGAAATTAAATTTGTGTACATATAGAGTAGTAGCAACAACACTTTTGTTTTAATTTCACACAATAATACACTTTGTCTTTTGTTTTTTTCATATTTAAAATATGGACCTATTTTTTAATGTCAAATAAAATCCGAAGGAAGTTCTACATAACTTCAGGAATTTTAAATTGATAATTTTTACTGCTATTTATGGAATTAGACATTCATTCAACTTTAGTGAGCATATATCTATTAAAATTAGTTGTCTGTTATTTTCATTTTTGTGCAATTTAGACGATAATTGATCTATTGCACCATGTATTCAAATATTTTTAAGACAAAGGTAAGAGAGGTTGTTGCTTACTGAAGGAATATATGGTTTGCATACATTCAAAAGTAGATGAAAAGAGATAATTTTAAATATTCAGCTTTCATAGATTGTTGAGAGAAAATTCTTTGAAGCGATGCGTTAGAGGTCAATAATATAACTGCTGAGTAATTTTACACTGTTGAGAAATTCAATGCTGGTTGCAAGGAACTGAAATGAAACTATTTTTTTTTTTTCTCATTTTAAATAAAAAATAATTTCATGTAGGTTCACTATTTTCTTTTCTACTCTGTTAATTTTTGTGAAGGCAAGGTTTTATTGGTCCAAAAACAATTTCACATAGGCTTGCAAATTCCTTTTCTTTGTGGTAAATACAAATAAAAACAACTTTCTCTTCTTCACTGATTTCAAATTCATGAACCTGTACAAAAATTTATTTTGACCAATAGACAAAGTTATTGGCTCCAGGCTGAAGAAAAGACCAAGGCAAAAGTTTAACAAGCCTACATGAAAATTTACTTTGACCAATTAAAAAGGAGCAGCTTACAAACTGAGAAAAAGTAATGAGCCAATGTCAAATCACTTTTTGATATAAATAGGCAGAGAAAGTTAAACCAAGAAGAGAGAGAAAAGCAGAGTCTCATGTATCTGAATACATGTCAAATTACATGCTGATACATTTATAGCAGATAATAAATTAATTAAACAACTCTCTTCTTCAACGATGTGTAAAATCCAGGTTTTCCCAAATCGAAAAAGGACTGACCAGATTTCGCAAGTAGGTGTTAAAATGCTTTTGACCAATGGGAGCAACTTGTAAGACTTGGAAGAACTTGGCAATCCAGTGCAAAATTCAAAGGGACATATAAATGTCTTTGCAGCTGTCAGAGAGACAGATGAGAAAGAACTCAAATGTAACCAACTTCAAATCAACCAGGAGATAAGGTCAGGTCGTGCCTTGTTCTCTTTCTCCTTATCTCATTCAACTAACAATTTCTTCAACTCTTGATACCCTAAACTCAACTTTATTATTGAACATGAACTCTACGCTTATCCTTTTTTAAAAATGTTTCTAATTGAACATTAACTTCTACAACTTGTGTTATTCTTTCCTTTTAATAAATTTCTATTTTAAAATGCAAAATGTATATTGTATTCTTCTTACACTATTTCACACAATTCCACATATTCCAACCTGCTGACAAACAACCTTCTGATAAATCTTCTGATAACGATAAATTCTGCATAAAACTTGTAAGCTGTAGGGAATTTGTTTAAGTCTGACACAAGGCAGAATCAAAGAAACATAACCAGCTCCCTACACTACACTGGTGACTCCCGACATTCAAAGAACACGCACCTCCATGCCACACATTATCAGCCTCTAATGAGAGCTGGGAATTTCAAAGTACCTTAAAATATTTCTTTTTATTCATGCTGAATACAACCGTATAACTTTTATGTGAGAAACTAACTCTCTCAATTTGTTTTAAGCATGGTTTAATATGAACATTTTCTCTTCTTGACAATTCATTAAAACTATTAACCTTTAATGTTTGATTCAGTTAGTCAGTTAAGTGCCATACGTGATACACGCTTGGGTGATCATGTCTCAAAAGAGACATGACTGACTGGGCAGAAGATTATCCTGCAGTAGGTTGCTTTCTGCAGTAGACTGGTTGCCAACCAAGGCTATAGAACCCAATGTCCTGTTATTTAACCCATAACTGGAAGGAATAGATGGATTAATACCTTTCCCAAGGGTAGTTGCGCATAAGTGAAGGCAATGAATTCAGCTGGAATTCGAACTCGGCTGCCCGATTTCTCGTTCCAAGCTGTTATCCAATGCACCACAACATACAATGTTTGATTACTTGACTTAAAACAAGCTACTGAAACTTCAAATTTGTCAATAAATTCTTTATCTTGTTTCATCAAAAATAACACATGTGTTTCCTTGTCATTATTCTTAAATACTTCACCTTCTTCTTCCTCAGTTCTTCAAATTTGAAGGGAGTGGGTTAAGGAAGTTATTATTATTTTGCACACACTACAAAAATTTTGTAGCACTTTCTTTCAGAAACTCTGATTGCTATTTTTTCAGAGTTATTATAATTCTTAGAAGCATAAAAAGTCCCAGTTACCATTTGGTTTGATATCCTCTCTGACTCTTACATGTTTCGACCAGATGATGATCATCATATCTCAGATGATGATCATCATATCTCAGTTTCTACCCACAGCCTAAAGACAACGTTTTATGATCTGTTTCAAGCAGTCCAGCCACCTCTGCATTCTTATTGATGCCAGGTTTCCTGAAGGTACTATAGCGGGTTATCCATTATTTTCCAGTTTATAGTGGGGAGTCATTTCTTTGAAAGGTAGTTGTATATTGTTGCAGATTAACGGAATTTGGCCTTGTTGTAGATAGCCCACTATAAGTCATAAAATAATTATAAATTAAGAAAAGCAAATTGAGTTGAAAAATAACACTTCATATATATATATATATATATATATATATATATATATCAATTAAGGTTTTTACAATTAAAGTAATACTTGAAGTATAGATCCAATGGATGTTAAAATGTTTATGGCAATAAAATGCCAAAAAAGAATTAATGCTTAGGAATGTGGGAGTGCTGTAAGTAAGGAATGTCTTTGATGTATTCACTCCTGAGGTCAGTAAGTAGTTTTGAGACAGTGAAAGATAAGATGAGAGGAAAGGTAGGCTAGGGTAGTAAGCCGCTTGACTTAGATCAAGAGGATACTGGTTACACTCCTCTCTCTTTCTGTATCGGCTTTTTATATCTTCTTTTTGGATCGCAGCAGATCATTTGGGATTTCACACTTGTATTTGATTCTGATAAATAAAATTTGCGTAGGTTCGTGAACTGGAATTTAATATTTAATTAATTTTTATTTTTTAACCGGAACATCTGCGCGAACCCGGATGCGCACAGTTGAGTTTTGGTCATTTGCTTTTTGGTTGTGAGGGTGCAAACATCCGGTCCATCGCTTTTGCTCTGTATCACTACAGTACCCTGTGTAGCATAAAGAATCCTGGAAATAGTCCTGAGTGTGCCAGTCACAAAAGAGGCAACTTGGCAGCTTGTTATATTTCTTTGATTTTTCCCTGCCAGGTTTTGGTATTATTATTATTTCCTTTGATTTCTATTCTATACACATGTTCTTCTGGGTCTGAACCAGAGACCTGAGGTCAAAAATGGCATCATGACATTTTCCACTGCATATTTGTGTAGAAAAGATAAATAAATAAATAAAATAAAATAAAACAACATGGAACACACACATTTTTACCCTTCATAAGGTGTTAGATGTGCTTGTAAGAACAATTTTTTGTATTTCTTAAAGGCATGGGCAGCCAGGGATTCATTCAATGACTGTGTCAGATTAATTTCTTCATGTGCGACAGTTTTTATATTTCCACTTTTGGATCCTTATATTTAGACAGTTTTTTTTTTGAAGATCTTCAAAAATACATTACAATCAATGAGTCTATTCACAAACCATTTCCAATAAAACCCAGGGCCCCAACCACAAGTGATATTATTAATGACTACTACTACAAATAATACTAATACTAATAATAATAAATATTAGAAATAACTATTATTATTTGACTTTTCTGATCATGATGACATTCTTTAATAATCTATCTAAACTTATTAATAAATGGAACTTTGTGTGTGTCTGTGTGTGTGTGTGTGTGTGTATCCGTTACCTATAGAGTCCAAAATGGTTAAACCGATTTTCTTGAAAATTTACACAGTTGTACTATAAGTGTCTGTGAGTGTTCTTAGTTAGGTTTTGTGTCGAGGTACCCCCAATAAATATCGATAATCGAAAAAATCAGGTTATAGAAGGAGTGGTTTGATTTGAATCAAATTTGATACACTCATAGAGAAAGACATAAGAAAGGATATTCAGAAGTTTCAATGTTACCGTTCTTACAATAGTGCAGAAAATCGATAATATATATATATATATATAAAAGGCAAGATTTTTGTGTGTGTGTCTGTTTATCTGCCTGTAGGTCTGTATTTTTTTCAGCCCTTTTATTTTAGTGTTTGCTTCGGGTTTGGCTCTAAGTAGGTATAATTGTAGTTCTTAGTCTCAGCCATGATACCATTTACTCAGAGGACTTCTTTCAGTCTACGGTTTCGCTTTAACTGGAAACAACTATTGCTTTTTAGTGTTTCGTGTCAACATCCAAAGGGGCTGAGCTCCAGGACCATGGATTAGTTTTAAAGCTTTCATTACACCTGAGCAACGCTGGGCTATACTGCTAGTATTGTTATAGATTCAAAAATGTGTAGTCAGTCATTTTCATTGAGTTACTCTTTCATTTTATTTTATTTTTGTTCTCTTTTATCATAAAATGTAGCTAAATCTAAGTAAATGCTTAGCCAGAAGTTGGGACTTAAGAGGTAATGTGCTGTTCATTTTAAACACATTCCCTAAGAAGCAAGTTCAAATCCCATTGGCAGCTTACTCTTTATTTCACAGCCATACTACTTACTTAACAATAAAAAAATGTAAAACTGTCAATAATACATCAATAATAATAATAATACTTCATCTAATCAAATTGAAAAGCTTAAGGTGCTGTGTTGTTATTTGTTAACAATGTAATCAGAAGAGAAAATAAAGAAGAAATATTAAAAAATTTTACTCAGAACATTCAAGATATTTCTATGAATATAAATGTTCATTTCTGATTAAAACTTTCCTAAAAATGATTCTCTTTCATTTCTTGCATACTAACAAACACATAAAACTGGTGTAAATATCTGTGCTACTTAGAAATAGTAATGAAGCCCCTTGGGTATTTGTCCATAACATTAGACAACATAATTAATTTATTAACATAAAAAAAAAATTGTTATCATTTTTTTATTACTGTATAAAAGACTGGTTTTGAAAAAATGTTACTTCAGTAGTATTTAATATTTTTTTCATTATTTGATTACATGTGTATCAGTACACACACACACACACACACACACACACACACGCACATTTTACAGTGAGTTTCATCCGGTTACAAAACCCAGGAGCCACTTACAGAGTAAGAAATACAGTTTATGCAGATATGTGGGAAAGAAGACAACGGTTAAGCCTAGACTTGAAGATATTAAGCTTGTAGTGGTTTGCTACAATGTACATAGCATGATGGGTCTTAGCCCTGAAGATTAGAACTGGTGGGACTCAAATGGATCATATATACAAGTTCCACTTGAGGTTTGGGTTGAGTTTAAGGCCTAATAGTCACTCAAGGCATTGGGACTCCCTGAGAGAACATTCATTCATTGTGACTGGTAATAGCTCAGGGTCCAATGGGTGATGATGGAATGTAACTCTATATATATATCTATATATATATATATATATATATATATATATATAGATAGATAGATAGATAGATAGATAGATAGATGATGGTGATGCTGAAAGTTCTCATTCCAACCAAGAAGGGTTATAAAACAAATTGAGCAGGTTTTGCAAAGTGGTTTGGCCAATAACTTTTTTCTACCTCGTCATATATAAATATATCTATGCATATGTTTGAATAATGTTTATGCTGTGACGTAGCTCGAACACGTGATATACAGTTCACAATATATAAAAGACTAATATCAAGTAGTGACAGTGGAGTTGGCAGCTGATGCCTAGCATGGTCATTGTCTACTCTACTTTCTAGTTGTTGCCACCCTACACGGACGTGTATTACTGTATTTACTGAGAATAAACATATTACTTACTTATAATTGTGTATTGTCATTCCTCCATGATACAACAGTTTATTTAGGCAAGTGTTGTGGAGGTAGAAATGGGTAGCCTGAAAGACAGAACTTTCTTTTTATTATTCTTGTTGTAGAGTCTAATTTCTTCTCCACCTTGGCAAAAATAAACCCAAGTAAAAAGAATACATTGAGTATGGGTAAATAAATGTATCATTTCTTTACATCTATACAAAACTAGTAACTTCTATCTGTTCCTGTTGCTAAAGCAACAGAGAAACAAAATAGTGAAATTAAAAGTGAAATAGACATTAGTGATGGCTGTCAGTGTTTTTGTTGGTGGCATTTCCCTCTCAGTTTGCCATATTGCCATCAAACATTGGTCTGTTTTAGATCTGTTTGAATTTGAGAATATATACCCACCAATTGGCTCCAAATTAGGATTTTATTTTTTGGAGTGGAAGTGGCTCTGACTAGTCAATATATTGTACATTTTATTTTGGTTAAAAGCAGATGTATGCATGGATCCTACATGCAGAAAATGTATTTATGCAATCTGTTTTGGGTTGTTGAGCAGTCAACATCTGGTTAGTGTAGTAAAATGAAAGAGGCATGACACAAGTTTTTCATTGATAACATGCTTAATGAAAACTGATAGAAATATTTTAATATTACTTATAGTCATAGACCTTCCTAATGAAACTAGAGTTTGTCATTACTAGTGTGGCATATGTAAATTTTGTTACAGACCATTTGCATTCTTTTTTGTTCAATATGTTTACTACTGAGGATGGGTTGTTCCAGCAAAATATAAATACTCTTCATCATACTCTGGTGCCAAGAAAATTGGTTCCATGAATACTTTACTGACTTCCAACTACTCCAGTGGCACCTGTTCTCACCAGATTTAAATCACATTGAGCATGTATGCGATATGTCACAGGCTTCACTACATTCCCTGCTGCTGCTGAATCTGATAATCACAACTCAATGGATATATATATATATATATATATATATATATATTGAATATATGCTCTTGAATAGGCGCTGAAGTGAGTTGTCAGTGATGTAAATTAACTTGGTTCACCAAGGAGTTTTAGATATTTCAACATCATACACCCCCATTACCCAGCCTTGATCCCTCCACTTCGCAATGGCGATTTTCTAAACACAGCTTAGATCTGCAAATATGGGGTACCCAGTGAGGATCAAACTCACTACCCAATCATAAATGATTCCAGCAAGACAAGCTTGCTAACCATTGCACCACCTCAAGGTTCTTCTTCCCCTCTGCAATCAAACGCTAACAGAGACTATGGCCTTTATAATACATTGGACAAATTTAGACCACATCTTCCACCTACCTGATTGGGTGTTTGTAACAACCAACCTGCTGTGGGAACTGACTTTAAATTGTCCACAGCAAGACTGGCTTATTTTTTTTGTGTGGATAGCTTCATTGGATAACGGAGGTGGTAATTTCACATTCTTAATCTTAACCATCTATATTGTTCACTAAACAAAGTTTGGTGACTTACTTCATTAATTTTTTTTTTGATTTGTACTATAAAATCTAACTTATAGAATTATAAAATAACATGTAAAACGATTAACAATAAAAGACTAATTAACTACACTATATACAATTTACAATGGCGAAATGCTCGAAATAATTGTGTGAATAAGATAAATTTTTTAAAAGTAAATAAAATAAAATAGCCTACAATATATTTTATGCTTATAACTGCTTCAAAGGAAAAGAAGTCTAAATTGAATGCCTTGATGTATATCATGCTTAAAATGGCTAAATAAAAATAAAAAACACACACTCATGAAATTAAATATAACATACGAATATATACAACTTTACAAATAAAACATTTTACAAACTAACATGAGATGTTCATAGACTGTCCTTGTACAATTCTAGTTCAGTATTTAAACATTTAAAATGATATTTATATTATTTCCACAATAAAATTTGTATTATTTATACTCCTCTTCTTTTTCAATTATTTTTAAACTATTTTGTTGCATTGGAGTCTAAAGACTATTTCATTTAATCCATAACCATTTTGCTGTCCTTTCTGCTGTATCAGTTATGGTTCAAATTGCCTTCTTTTTGTTATGTCCTACTAAGCCAATATCAGTTAGGGCTTTGCATAGGGACTTTGTAACGAAACCTCTTGTGCCCACATTAATTAGCAGACAACTTGCTTTCCATCCATTTATTTTTACTATTTTTTAAGTAACTCATCCTATTTTAATCTCTTCCATTCATGGTCTTCTTTTGCATGCTTTTCCCAATGCACTGTCAATTCCCATATTATTATTTTCTTTATATTGTTTGAGAAGAATACTATGTCCAGGCAATATGATGTTTGAATGATGTGGTCAGAAAACTTTAGTCTTGTTCCTAAATTGGCCCTTAATTCCCAGTCCATTGCCAATCACAAAGTATTTGCTGTGTACTTTTTCTTTTTTTGTTAGGTTTCTCTTCAGCTTTAAGAAACTTTTATGGATTTTTTTATTGGTATTTTAAGCATTCATGCTGATGGCCATGCTAACTACCTCTGCTAATTCCTTTAAAATTTGATCATGTCTTCATCTATACCAACCTTCCAATAGTTTTTATTGCTTTCCAGAGAGATGCTTAGAAGGTATTTTGTGATAAATTTCCTTGTCATAGCTTTTCTTACTGTGACAACTGAAGACAATTCATTGATGAGATAAAAGCAAGGATTGCCCTGGACTGGTTGATAAGATATTTTGTCAGTAGGATGTCACAATAAAATTTGTCAGTCTCAGTTCATGAAACGTTGTAGAGTATTCAAAATAGTTTTGTTGTACCACCTTCCCTTATATAGCATTAACATTCTTATCTGAATTTAACTGGATATTCACAACTCAAAAACTCAGAAAAGAGTAACTGAATTATGCTTTCTAGGAATACACTTCATGCAAATATTTTTTTATGTCAAACCTAAAATATTTTTAAAAGTACAATTTACCAACCAATCAGAAAACTTCCTGCTCATTTTCAAACAATCTAAAATCTGATCTACCTAATAGCTTTATAAGAAAGGTTTCAAAACATTGGCAGAATAGTGATTAATTTGCTATCTGTTGTTATTGTCTTCATCAATTCTTAAGATGTTTTCACAATGTTAACTCTATTAGTCACTTACTAACATGTGAAATTGCTCTGTTGACTAACAACTCTGGCTAGACAAATTACATATCCACTTGTAAATAGTGTGAACAAATATTTCCTTAACTTTATTCAACAGCCGTGCCATAGAATCCATCTTCTATATTTATTAATCTACCATCCATCCTTATTTTGAATATTGTTGCCACATCTGGTCTGGTGGCCCTGCTATATATTTAGAGATTCTAAAATTATCTAAACTTATTTATAAATGGAACTGTGTGTGTGTGCGTGTGTGCGTGTGTGTGTGTGTGTGTCCGTTACTGAAATGGCTGAACCAATTTTCTTGAAAATTTGCACAGTTGTTCTATAAGCATCTGCGAGTGTTCTTAGCTAGGTTTTGTGTCAAGATACCCCCGATAAATATCAAAAATCGATAATCAAAAAATCAGGTTATAGAAGGAGTGGTCCGATTTTAATCAAATTTGATACACTCATAGAGAAAGACATAAGAAACGATATTCAGAAGTTTCAAGGTTACAGTTCTTACAATAGTGCAGAAAATTTGATATTGATACCAGGAAACCAAAATTTGATTTACATCCATTCATTTTTCTTTCAGTCTATGGTTTTGCTTTAACTGGAAACAACTATTGCATTTTAGCCTTTCGTACCAACATCCAAAGAGTCTGAACTCCAGGACCATGGATTAGTTTTAAAGCTTTCATTACACCCGAGCAACACCGGGTTATACTGCTAGTAATATAAAATTTAATAGGAGAATCTGGCGTCTTGGCTTCAGTCACTTTCTCATCTCTTCTTTGTGCCTTTTCTATAAATACTTTCATGGGATTTGTTCTGATGTATTTTTTCTCTATGGTACCTAGGCTGTGTGTGCGTTTTGGTGCAGTGGATATTGGCTTGGAGCGAGAAATTGAGAAGCTGAGTGCAAATTCCAGTTGAATTCATTGCATTTATAATAATGGATAATCTTCTGCCCAGTCAGTCATGTTTCTTTCGAGACATGATCACCCAAGCATGTATCATGTATGGCACTTAACTGATTGACCTAGGCTGCATGAAATTATAAGCCATGCTTTTATTGTACTTCTCCATTTGTGGAACTCTCTTCTGCCTTCTTGCTTTTCAGTCAACTTTAATCTTCAAAAATTTAAATGCAATGACAATTGTTATCTTCATTCTTGTTCTCTTATTCTTTCCTCTTTTCTTTTCTCATATTCTCCTCTAACACTCAGTAACTCTTTGCATCTTGTTTGAGGTGAAATGATTAAAAAATAAAGAAGAATGATCTTACCTGTTCATTATGCTACCAACCAGCAGGGCCGTAGCTGATGCTAAAAAAGCACCGGGCACAGAGAAATTGCCCGGATTTATTAGTTGACAATGTGATGACGTCATCAGTGTCATCCGTTTCCAGAAACTATGATTTTTACGGATTTCCAATGGAAATTAGGCACAGAACGTGAACGAAAGCAGGAAATCGGGTTCGGACTTTCTGAGTATAACCAGTCTTTTCTCTCAAAATTAATAAATAGACAAACAGATTTTTACTGCGTTCATTTGGATGTTTTCTTCGTCTTTCTTTCTTTCTTTCTTTCTTTCTTCGTGAATTGTTTAGTTTGATTTCTGATGAAGACATTTTTCCTTGCCCGGATTTTCACTATGATTGCACGGATCGGCCCAGGACCCGTGCCTGGTGTGCTTGATAGTCAGATACGGCCATGCCAACCAGTACCCAAACATTATAGTCATACACTTTCTCTTTCAGCAGGCAGACAACACCATAAGTAATCTTGGTAATACATTATTGCAAATTGCATATATTTAATTCTAACTTACCAGTGCTATGCTCCCAACAGAGTTTTTTAATCTTATAAATAATCTTTTCAAGTAAAATGATTCTTAAAGTATTGGTGGATATTTGTAGATATCAATCAGGATCAGTCAGTTAATTGCCATACATGATACATGCTTGGGCAATTATGTCTTGAAAGAGACATGATTGACTGGGCAGATTTTCCTGCAGTAGTTTGCGACTACTTTTTGTGATAGATTGGTTGTCAACCAAGGCTATAGAACCCAATCTTTCCTGCTATTTAACTTATAACTGAAGAGAAAACAAAAAAATTAATACCTTTTCTAAGGGTATTTGAACATTAGTCAATGCAACAAATTTAGCTGGAATTTGATCTCAGCTTTCTGATCTCCTGTTCTGAGCTGATATCCACTGCACCACCATGCACATCTATCAATCATAATAACTGGTTATTTCATTGTCAGTTTTATTCTATCTAATCATTGTTGCTTTTTAGATGAGACATTTTTACTTGAACAATATAATTATTCTTTTTACTTTTTCTTGTTACTGTTTATATTGTAAATATAACATTTTTGCGGTTCTTCCATGTTTTATTCTAACTTACTATTATTACTTTTTAAATTATGCATTTTCATTACTATTATTATGAGTTTTACTCCATTTTATTATTACTATCCAGATAAATCATTGTCAATATTATTATTCATATTTTCTCTCCATTTATAGAATGCAGCTTTTTCACTAATATTTTTTTATTGCTAGTTTTACTCCATCTTATTATTGTTGCCATTTTTTCATGATAACAGTTGGTATGCTATATGTCTCACCTGGAGCAAGCAGCATGAAAATGAAAATAGAAGCAACTTCTAAAGTGATCCGAATTCAAATTCTATCACGAGGTTGTCCATTTTTTGTGGATGACACCATAACCATATCAGCCAATTATAATTTAAAGCAAAATCTGTAGTTATTCTGTTGTCTCTTCAATTTTATGTGCAATTCTTGTGACTAAAATTAATTTTTTAGACTATTTAAGTCATGCATTTTTTAGCATTTTTAGTTTTACTGAGAAAAATTACAAGTGTGAGTTAAACTTGTAAAAAAATAATAATAAGAAAAATATCTAATGTATTTAAAAAGAATAATTGATATTTATAAGTTATAAGCTGAAAGCCTCTTAGAATATTAAAAACCACAGAATATATAAGAAAAATGAACATAAGACAAAAAGAGTCCAGAGGTTATCTAAAAACTTTAGAAAATACATGAAAGAAAAAAAGAAAAACTATCTTATTAGATTAGTAAAATATGCTTTATTTAATTTGTCTGAATTTCTGAAATGATCATTGCCAGTTTTCTGATTTAAAATAATTAAAGAAACAATAGAATATTTTAAGTCAATAAGTCAGTAATTATTAGGTTTTTCAAATATTGAAACGTATATATAAATAAATCAGTAGTGTAAGGGGGGGGGGGCAATACAATGGATTCAACTGGAAGCCGAGTTCGAATTCCAGCCGAATTCATTGCATTCACTTCACTTACGTGCAAATACCCTTGGGAAATGTATTAATCCGTCTCTTCCTTCCAGTTATGGGTTAAATAACAGGACAGATTGGGTTCTATAGCCCTGGTCGGCAACCAGTCTACTGCAGAAAGCAATGGCAACCTACTGTGGGATAATCTTCTGCCCAGTCAGTCATGTCTCTTTCAAGACATGATCACCCAAGCGTGTATCACGTATGGCACTTAACTGACTGAAGGGGGGTAACTCTCACCAAACTGTTACAGATATAATAACATTCTTGTATAATCAGGTAGTTAAAATTTATTGTGTTCAAACCCAGAAGGACTGTTCCCCTTAGTAATACTTCTCATTATGAGTGGTGGTGGCTAGGTATCTCCACTCATTTTTAAAGTGAATTTTTGAAAATAAAAAATCCTTTCTTGAAGCTTTCATTTTAGCTTTAAATGAAAGCTCAGTGATTAAATTTACTATTTCCAGTAAGCAAAATAATCCGGTGTATTTCAAATAAAAATTATGTTAATTGAATCTCAACATTTTGAGAGTTTTCGAAGGTTATCATTCCTTTGTCCATTTTTGATAGATTGACAGGTTTTAAACAAAAGTTAATTCTCAGTTTTAAAATTTTGCAAAAATAAAATATACATCTGTGACATGTTATTTTTAGAAAATGAGCAAATTTAAAGTTAAATTAATCTGAAAATAGAAGCAACTTCTAAAGTGATCCAAATTCAAATTCTAACACGAGGTTGTCCATTTTTTGTGGATGACACCATAAGTATTTCTTAATCACGAAGGTCATATCTTTCTGATATGTTAAGTGATTGATGACAACCAGATGTTTTCATAAGCTAAGCATGGTTGACTAAAATTAGAATTGACATTATTGTCCAACTTTTTTTCCTGTAAGGGAAAGAAATTGTAAAACACGTAACCTTTTAATGTCACACACAAAGAACTATACTTAAAAAAGAAACCTTCCTACAAAAAAAAAATGTTATTTTAAAAATCTTCTGGCACAAAGATTTGTATTAAGCTTTTCAATTTTGGATTAGTAAATATAGTCTTCATTTAATAACGTAATAACCAAACTGCAACAGGGCATTGAAGAATTAAAAAAAAATATTTTTGAAACTTTATAAATTATTATAATTAAAAAAGAAAAAAAAGGAAAGCAATTCTGGTAAAAATTCATCAAAAACAATTTTTTTCTTCTGTCTATAATGTCCTTAATATATATATATATATATATATATATATATATATATAGAGAGAGAGAGAGAGAGAGAGAGAGACAGTCATCCACAGACAGCTTTATTTCACTGTATCATAGCTCATCAATACAGTTAGACATCTGATTGCTTCTAGCCAGGATTGAAACTCAACCGAATTGACATCAGCTATGGGAGTTTGGTAGAGGAAGGCAGACTTTAGCATGTTATATACAATGTAAACACATGCCAGTAGTGACAGGTAGATCTCAGGTTACATCATTTCAAGTTAACTTGTTCTCAATTATACATCGTTTGACAAAAAAAAAAATGTGGAAAAATAAAAATAAAGTTTAAGTCATTTTGTTTGACTTTACGTATGTCTGCCAAAAATACTGAAGTTGTAATATCACTAGAAAAACATTAAAAGCACATAAAATAATGTTAATATACAATAAATAAGAATAAAAGTATATAAAATCATATTAAAATACATTTACAGTTAATATAATCATCATAAATCCTAGAGAACAAAATATGAAAACATCTGTGACTCTGTGTTGTAATCTTATTTAAGGGTCTTTAAATGGTCAATATTGGCATTTTCCACAGTAGTCCCAATATCTACCATTTGGTGTCATTGTCAGCATCACTCGTGATTCCTGTGATACTGAAATCCAGTTTGGTTTAGTCATACGCATGCTATACATCTGCTTACCATTTATTCTTTCATTCTCATTTATTTATGCTTTTGTATTTTGCCCCAATGGCTCCAGAGAAAATTCTTAGTTCAAGTTCTAAGCATCATGCTATAGCACTGGATGATAAACTTACTATGATAAAATGACATGAAAAAAGTTATAGCAATTGTTCAATCTTTTGAAATTTGTTCGCAATAATAAGATTTTAGCACATATCAAATCTGATGCCCCAGGGACGAAGAATACTGTTATCAATAAGAAAAGAAGAAAAATCTTTGAAGAGATTGGATTGATAGTTTGAATTATCAGAGTGCTGCTATTAGTCAAGAAATAATTTAAGTGAAAGCATTGTCTTTGTTTGAGGACCTAAACAAAGAATACCCAGACGAGAAAAATGTAGAGTTTAAAGTGAGTTAAGGCTGGTTTATGAGATTTAAAGAATGAAAAAGTTATCACTCTATTATGAAACAAGGTGAAATGGCATTAGCTGACTAACAAGCAGCAGTCGATTTTCCTAAAGCATTGGCTAAGATAATCAAAGAAAATGCGTTCTTCCTGAACAAATTTTTAATGGTGACAAAACTGGATTATATTAGAAAAATTGCTAGACTGTTCTTTCATTTCCAAAGAAAAAAAAAATCAATTCCAGGTTACAAGGTCTCATAAGAACATTTGACCATTATGTTAGAAGGTAACTGTGCTGAAAATTTTAAATTAAAACCATTGTTGGTCTATCATGTACACAACCCCCGTGTCCTGAAGAATGTAATCAAGGTATCTTTACTTGTTATATTGATGGCTAATCCAAAAGTATGGGTAACTGTTGTTATTTTTGAAAATTGGTTCTTTAATGATTTTATCCAGGCAGCAGAAAACTATTGCAAGAATGGGATTCCATATAAGATGTTATTAAAAATTGATAATGGTCATGGCCATCCATAAAACATTATAGATTTTCACCCCAACATTACCATCATGTACCTCTCTCTAAACACCATGTCTCTTATACAACTAATGGATCAAGGTGTCATTGCAATCTTTAAGCATTATTATATGAAGTGTACATTGCAGTAGATAATAGCTGCAACTGATCTTGATGAGTCATGCACACTTTATGACTTCTGGAAGAAGTATGACGTATGTAAAGTTGTACAGAAAATAGCGGCAATATGCAGAACACGGCTATGAATGGTGTGTGGAAAAAAACTATGCCCAAAATGTTTGAATATTTATAAGAGGTTTGGTAATGTTGAAATCAACAAAATGTTGGTGACCATGAGCAGAGAACTGGAAATGGATTTGGAGGAGGAGGATTTCATGTTTTTTTATTTGAAAAAGACAAGCAGCCCCTAACAACTGAGGATTTGATAGAGCTCAATGAGCAACAAAAACAAGAAGTCAAACCTAACCTTTAAAAAATGCAAGAAGCATTTAATATTATTGAAAAAAATAATATTCAAGAATATGAACCCAAATGATTAATGCTTTTTAAAAAGTTATGCACACTTGTCCCAAAGCTTTTGCTCCTTATCATGTAATCCTTGAATAAAAGAACACGGTTAAAGAAACTCTTGACCAGTTTCTAATTAAAAAGTGTATCAAACAACAATAACAGCCAGAATTAGCCGTTGAACCTGACGATCCACAGCCATCTCTGTCCACGATGTAAATAAACAAATTGAATGTAAATATTGGTAAATTTAGCAAAAATTTGTTTATTATCACAAAATAGTTTTAATAACTGTATAATTTGTTATTTAGCCTTACAAAATCATTTTATTTTATAATGTCTTAGAGCAAACCACATTCACAAATAAAAAGTCCGTGATGCACTGTAAAGATTGCCAAATCGTAAACATCTACATTCACAAGTATGTATGTACACGTATTTGTAAATTTAAATTACCTTTTTTTGTGTACTATATTAAAAAGTAAAATTTATTTGGTACTTCCGAGTTATCTCCCCGCCAATTTAACACGTGTCCATTTAGCAAAAACAGTCAGTTGGGAGGCTAAAACTGTGTAATGTCGGAAAGAATTCGAAGAAAGGGATCAGCATCTTGCAGCCTCCACCGCCACATAAACTGACAGAAGTAAGAGTCCAGTATTGTTCGGTGAGTGCCGTTCTGTCGCTTATTCCTGAACTTGGCGACCCTATACATTCGTTCGATGTGTTACATGTGGGCGCCAGTTAAAATTCAAGATGTGATTCACTGTGAGATGGGCAAGCCGCAAAATCATTCTTCACTTGATTGTATCCCCTCCACTCGTCTGTGATTGCTGTGGAGCCAGGCCGAAACGACTGCTTAATTATAGGCGTCAGTTGCTGCACTCCGGTCTGGTATTGCAAGAAACATTCTTTTTAAGTCTCACGACATATTCCACTTGTTACCCAATAATTGTGCGGTGTTCATGTTTAATTGTTTTATATTTAATCTTCACAAAATAATTTAAGTTTTTGGTTATTCCAATTTTTTGTACAAAATTGGCGGGGAGATAACCCGGAAGTACCATTTATTTGTAAGCTTAAAATAGATTTTTAGTGATCATGTTATTGAATGAAAATGCATTTAACATACAGAACTGGGAATGGTTATTTGTGGTTTAGCCTAGATTGCATTTTTTATTTTACTATTTTATTCATAGCAGATTTTGGGAAAAATGGCTGTTTGAAAAAAAAAAAAATGATTTACGTTCCCCAAGAAGTCCTGCATATAACAAATTTTTTTAAAAAATTTAATTTCTTAAAATTTCATGGAACTACGTAGTGTGTGTGTGGGGGGGGGGGGGGTGTCAGTTAAGTGCCTAGGTTGCCATTACTTTCTGCGGTAGACTGGCTGCCAACCAAGGCAGTCCTGTTATTTGATCCATAGTTGGAGGAAAGAGAGACAAATTACCTTTCCGAAGAGAGGATTTCACATGCAACAAAAATACACACTCCAGTATATAAAATAAAATTGGAATAATTTAATATGCTTTTTAATTTTCAGTGTATATTTTATCCTGTGAACACGTGGTGAGTGATCCCACAAAAAGAAAAAAACTAGTTAAGTAAAAAAAAAATTAATCAAAAAAGTAAAAGAAGTTTTTTAACCACTCTAGCAGAATTTTTTACGAAATTATTTTATTTAACATTTTGACATTGATCTAGCTAGCTTTATAAAAACATTTTTTGATTCTCCAAATAAAAATATATTGATTGACTCACTGTTTAAGACAACATTTTATTTTAGAAATATAAAAAAAAGTAGAGAAACCTACTGTGGGGCCATTATTAGTTTACTTTTTTTTTTATTCTGTAGAGCAAAGTTTTACTTTTAAATTGTGGTCCCAAGAGGAATATCCTTAGTCCTCACAACAGCCTTCCAGTAATGTACATACCATAAAAAGGTAGTTAAGTAGATCCTTCGTATAGTTACAATAAAAATAAAAAATAAACTTTCACAATATCACACTAAGGCACCGGTTCTCGTTCGATCACCGAAGTTAAGCTGTCCGACTGGGGACCACTTGGAAAGACCGGGTATGAAGCAACCTCCTATAATCCGAAATATATTTCAATTTGAAATTTTTAATTAACTCACAAAAAAAGGGGTTTAAGTTTATAAGCTAGAAAAAAACTAATCCATAATGATAATAATATCAACAAACTTTGGTGATTTTCACTATTAAGCAAAAAACGCTAATTATTGATTGCAGGAATAGAAACATTTCACTCGAAAAAAAAAATAGTTGCCTTTTCTTTTCTATTCTTTTAAAATAAAACTTTTTATTTTAATATAATTTCGACTTAATGCAAAACTGCAAGGCTATCGTGTGATGTTAACACATTGATCAAAGATAAATTATGTCTTTTTTAATGTGTAGCACCTATATTCATAAAAAATCGATTTTATCAATTTAAAACAAATTAAGATACAGATTAAAAATAAAATTATAAAAAAAAATTTAAAAAATGAAAGATCACATAGGCGAGATTCACCGAATTTCTCGATTTTTGTGGGCGATAACAATAACATTTAAGGTAAGGTGGAAAGAAAAAAAAATTGATGAAAATGAACATTTTGTTGTTGTTTGGCTTCAGTAAACTTTAGTTTTTATTTTTTAATGTCTTTCAATTCTTTTTTATTTTTTCTTTCCTTGACTTCTTTGGGTTTAGAAGAATTTGTTGTGTCTTTTGATATTTCTTCCCGTTCTGGGATCTTGCTGGAAGTTATCTCTGGAAGGAACCCATTCTCCGCATCTTTGAGTATTTTCCAGATTTCGCTTCCATAATCAGCAAAATCGATTGGTTTCAAACCTGACCGAGTTTTTGCGGTCAATGAAGCATCAGACATCAACAGCAGCTTGATTACATCAACATGTTTCTTAGCCACTGCGACATGTAAAGCGGTCTGTCCATCGGAAGAAGAAGCATTTATATCAACATTGTATTTCAAAAGTTCAAACACAATATCCACAAAACCAGCACGACAAACTAAAGAAAATAGAGGTCGATTGTAGTCATCCAAGAGCTCTGGATTCAACCCGAAACGAAGGTATTTACGGACTATGGCAACATCACCATTCTGCACCGCTTCGATAAAGCGATGTTTAGCTTCAATCCCAAGAAGTTTACTTGATACATTAACTTCTCTACCTTTCATTATTTCCCCAGTTTGAATGTTATGAAAAAGTTGGTCAACCATTGTTTTTGTTTTTATAGTAACGGGATGAATAGAGTGACCTCCCTTGCATAAACAAAGGTCATTCTTTTCTCAAAGCAACTTTATCACTCGGATATTGTCGGTTAATTCCGCCAGTGATTAACGAAGCGATTAGTGTTTCGTTCTTCTTCTTTTATGTGTCGTGTCCTTTGTAACTCTTAATAAATGTTGTCTTGTTATTCCTCCCAAATCCTGCTCTGCCATCCATTATCTCAAGTCCATGAAGTATGCCACGGGCTGTTTTTCCCTGTCTTTCCATCCACCCTATGAATTGATTGAATAATATCAAATTCTCCAAGGTATCCTTCCTCATTACATGACCCAGAAACTTCAACTGTCTCTTCCTGATGTTCTAGGTACCTCCACTCATTTTCGATACCTAAATTTTAAAATGAATTTTTAAAAATGAAAAAGTTTTCTTGAAACTTTTATTTTAGTTTTAATTGAAAGCTAAATGAAATTTACTATTTCCAGCAAGCAAAATACTCTGGTGTATTTCTAACAGGAATTATTGATTGGAATCTACAATTTTGAGATATTTTTTAATCTTTCAATTTTTTAGCCAATTTTAAGCGATTGACACATGATTTGTAAACAAAAGTTAATTCTCAGTTTTAAAAATCTTGCAAAAATAAAATATACATCTGTGAGACATTATTTTTTTTTAAAATTAGCAAATTTAAAGTTAAATTAATCTGATTTACGCAAATAAATTTACTTATTTCATAGCATGAAATTTAGAATAAAACTAATTTGTAAACACAATGTTGAACTTTCTAACCTTTCCACCATATTTGAAATGTGTTGGCAGCTTGACAGATACGAGATAGATAAAGTGTACAGATTTTTCGGGTAAGGGGAGAAAACTCTGAATAACATAACATGACACTACATGACACGAGAAATTACCATACAAAAAATTAAAAATTATTTTAAAAATAGAGAGGCTGAACGATTTGTATTAAACTCTTTAATTTTTGATTACTAAATGTAATCTTTGCTTAATAAGTTTTTAAACTAACCCCAACAAATCTTTGACGTATTTTAAAAATATGTTTGAAACTTTATAAATTATTATAATAAAAAAAAAACATGAGAATGATTTTTTTTAAATTTCATTATTAATCGAAAAAAATTTTATCTTCAGAATATAATGTCCTTAATTTTGATTATTTATTCAAGCAATTCAAATCTCATCAAATTAAATAATATAGTTATATTGCATTTTTTATTTTCCTATTGGGAGAGGATTTTTGGAAATAGAAGTAAAATTTTTCAAAAAAATAATAGGTGATTTACATTTCCCAATGAGTCCTGCATTTAACAAATAAAACCAATTTTTGCACAAAATTTAATTTTTTAAAATTTCATGAATTTATGTAGAGGAGACGTAAAAAAATATTTTTACCATGAAATTATTTTTTAAATTATTATTTTAAAAAAAATAATTTCATTTATTTGTGAATAAGTCCTGATAGTTTCATTACAATCTGACAGTTATTTGATTTTTTCCCAGAATTTCCAAATTAATGTGTTTGTCACCAGAAAAAAAAACTGAGTTATGTAATATTACGTTTTCCATTGTAAACTTTTGTACCAATTTGGTTGCCTTCTAACTAAAATCAAAACAAGATTTTTTACCAAAATTTTGAATGTTTTAGAAGGGATTAAAAAATTTAAAAAGTAATTAAAAAATACTTTGATCTTTCCTCTTAATAATATTATAAACAATTTGATGAGCCTTTTTTAGTCATACTATACTGTGTTTTCAGTGATTTAGTTGAGGTACCTAATGTTAACTATGTTTTTTTCTTGTTTCCATTTTCTCCAAAACCTCCTTGCTGTTCACATGGTATCCACAGCATCCTCCTCTAGAACCACATTTCTTTGCATCTTTCCTTCATCTTTGAAGAGATTGTGCATTATTTACTGTCATACAGGAAGACGAATATCATATAAGAGTTCAGTACTAACTTCTGATATTGTTTTCAAAGCAGTAATTGATCGTTTGTTTTTTATGGCTTTGCAGGTCATTTAAAGCCAGAAAATATTTTCAGATGTTTCTGGAGATAATAATGATTTTCACTGATACAGATTTTACTAATTAACCCATAGCTGGGGAAGAAGAGGGGAATTCATACCTTTCCCAAGGTTATTTGCACATCAGTAAATATAACAAATCTGGCCAGAACTGGAATTTGGTGCTCAGATTCAATGCAATATATATATATATATATATATATATATATAAATGTAGCTTTAAGGTATGCTATATTTATGGGTAGAAGCACTCAATATCAGAGATAGAGCATATGTAAATATAAAAGTGAACATTGAGGTCAACAAAAACAGTATGATTCATGTTTAAACACAATCTTATGTGTATTGTGTTTTAGCTTGACTATTTGTATATGCTGGTCAGTGTTGCATTTTTGGTAGTAAGGTCTACTGTATTGTCCTGTTGATTATTGGGTGGGTAATAAAGCTTATGTTTCAAATTATTTTAGAGGCTACTTAGTAGAAATAAGTATGTACTTGAATGCAGTTATTTGTAGCTAATTTATAGTGTTGTTTGTTGTTATTATTACATTTATTTGTGCTTATGTATGCATTTGTTTGTTATTTTGTTTATTATTTACTCACTTTGTTTACTTATTTACTGATTTAGATCATTTGTTTGTTTTATTTATTTATTTTCTCTTATGCATTTTTATTTTTTGATTTTTAAATAACATAGTAAAAATTTGTTTTTGTGCCTGCATTTTGAGATGAGTTCTGGTTGTTTATTTAGCAATTTGTGTTGGTAAATTAGTTCATTTGTTTAATGGCATAGCAACACCTCTATGGGTTATTTACTATGGAAATCTAAATATTTTGAACACAATTTTATGGCTTCAACTATGAATGAAATATATCATTAGCATTTTTTTAATATAAAAATGTATTGTTGGTATTCTTATTATAAAAATATATTTTGATACATTCATAGTCATTTGTTTTTAGTTGGGAGTCCACTATTTGTCCATATCTGGGACTTAAACCAGGGTGGACCTGGAAACAACAGCAATGAATAGGTGGTTCCCCACACCTCAAAACTTCTAATCACCCAATCAAAGGCCTTGATGTCAGATGTAGTTTATCATCATACCCAAAAATAAATTTGTGTTGGTCTGGGAAGGTAATTATGCTAGAATAATTTGTAACAAATTTGGTACCATCCACCCAATAACCATTAGGATAATGCATATCTTCTACCTATAATACTTCACTGACCAGCATATATAAATAGTCAAGACAAAATATGACACACATGACCTGATGATTGTGTTTAAGCATGAAACAGACTGTTGCCACTGGGTGTTGACTTCAATGTCCACTTATATATATACAAACAAGATTTTAAAAAAACGAACAAGGGTTCTGGGTGTTGACTTCAATGTCCACTTATATATATATATATATACACACTGCGTGCCAAATTATTATCAAGATAATTTTTTTTCTAATATTTCAAAAACCATCCAATCAATTCACACAAAATTTTCGCACAGTGTTGGCAACACTGACCTGCGCAATCACTGAAATTTTCATACTGATTTGCACAATGTAAACAAACTGGCACCATATTTGTTATCAGCATAAAAAGCAAGATTTAAAAGAACTGACAAGTTCTTTCTATTTAATTTTTTATTGTATTTCTTCAATTTTCAAGTAAGGTGTTTGTTGATATTGTGGTCAGAATTAGGGATAAACTGTCCTAAATTCGTGTGTTGTTTAGTTTAAAAACTTTTAACTATCTCAGTCATTTTTACAATAAACAACATCTTATTCTTGTTTTCTTACTACCTAAATATACTCTATGGTGTATATATATATATATATATATATATATATATATATATGATAAAATGAAAAAATAAGAAACGTATCTCAACAAACATATTACAATTTTATTAATGTTTTTTTCAGAAACTGAGAGAAAAATGGAAAAAAAAAACAAAGAGACAGAATACTTGTATGCTATGATTTATTCAAGCATTTTTAGAAATAAAGTGTATGTATGAGCTCCACTTGAGGTGTGGGGTAAGCTAAAGTCCTAACAGACATTCAAAGCAAGAAGCCTCCTTGAGAAAGCATTCATCCATCATAAGTGAAAGTTACTTGTCAAGGTCAATGTTCTGCAGATAGAATTATTCCTTAGTTTTGTGGACAATTAATACTAATTACAGAGTTAATTATTTGAAAACAATATATATTTTAGCGAAGTCTATGACAAAGAGGAATAAGTTTTAGTGTGATAATTTCCTAAAGGTGAAAATGTGTCACATGAAAACTTTTTCCACTTTGTCATAGTTTTCCCTAAAAGAGTTGATTATGAAAGACATTGGTTGACCATCAATACAAAAAAAACTATGGCTACTTTTTGTCCTTTTACCATCATAGAAGCTTCTGGCCATATCATGTTGAAATTCTGGTTCCTGTAGATTACTGAAGTTAAGAAACATTGAACCTGGTCAGTATTCAAATGGGTAACCACTTGGGAATATCAGGTGCTGTAAACTTGGATATGCAGTTGGTGTAATGAATAATGGCTTGAAATAGTTAATCAAAGAACTGATTTCCAATTCCAGTTGGTTTTGTTATATTCACTTACACACAAATACCCTATGGAAATGAATCCACCTCTTCTCCCCCCAAGCTATGGGTTAATTAGAATTGTATCACTAAATCATTATTATCTCTAAAAAAATTCTTACACTCTAAAAATATTTTCTAGCTTTAAATAATCTGCAAAGGGTTGATTAAACATAGAAGATGAATGAATTGTCATTGCCACCATTAGAACAGCTATCGTATGTGTTTAAACCAGTAATGCCTAGCGTTTTAAAAATGGGATGTGGGCATTAATAGGTTATAGGAAGAAATCTATAATTAAGATCAGTTTTTATCCCAATTTTAACAATTAATACTAGATTTTTCAATGTGCATTAATGAATTAAATTGGTTTCTGACAAGTCAATTTGTTCTTTGGTGTTAGTTTTTGAAGAATAAAGATTTTTAAAATGATTTAGAAAACTGTGACAGAAGTTATAACACTTTCATTTAGTTGGAGATTGTGGTGAATTTTGATAGTGTTATCATAATTGCAACACTTACTTTTATCTTATTGTTCAAATTCTTATATTTTGTTTGATGTTCAAATAGTTTATTTTGTTCTTAGTAAAAATTTCCAGCTGATTCAATTTACTATCCAGCTCCTCAATTTCTTTTGTTTATATATTTGATGATTCTTGTAGCCTAGCAAATTGCACAACTCATGTTAATGTCAACCTCCTTCTTTTTTTCTCTTTTAAGAATTGCCATCTTAGATCTTGAAATAAGCATCTTTCAATAAATTGATCAATAATAAGATTCATGATTGTGTCTTGGCCTATGTCTCTCTTTAGACTGATTTTGAATTCAAAATTGTCCTTCTCCTAGGCTTGTTGTCAGCCAAAGATAGTGAATCCAGTCTGTCCTCTTATTTATTTAAGAGACAGATCAATACAGTTTCCGAAGGGTAGTTGTATGAAAGTGAATGCAACAGACTAGCATAGAATTTGAACTCAGTTCACTAATTCTATTTTGCATGCCAATACATTCTAGAGTTGGCATCTATTCCCATACAGTTTCTCATTCGCAGTAAATTATATCTTCCTTATTTCCATTAAACGCTCCAGTGAAGTATAGGGCCACAGCTTCATCATTCTAGAGTCATAGCCTTACCGTGTTAGGTTTTGCTGTTGTAGTGTCTGCAGCAAGTAGGTTTTTATAGATTAGAGTTGCCAGATTAAACCAAGGTTAGAGGGACCAGTCAGCCTGGCTATTTTACCCATAACTGAGGGAAGAATAGATTTATACCTTTCTTAAGGATATTTTAACAAAAGTGAATGCAACAAATTCAGCCAAAGTTTGAACTCGGCATGCTGATCCGACTTTTGGTGCTGATACAAGGGCATTCTTATAAATTATATAATAAAACTTAAATCTTTTTGTGCCCTATTTTTAAAAAATGGTGGAACAACTTGATGGTTTTATTATATAAGACAATCATTAATTTTATTACCTAAGACATGTAATTGAAACATTTTATGTCTTATTTGTGAGAAATGTTGACTTTTTTGCTTCTTGGCCATTTTATAAAACATTTTCTGGTACACAATGGCATCTCTTTATGTATTATAAACTTTTCTGATCCTATTTCAAATATAGAAACATTTTTTATTGCATTTTCTTTTCTGATTTTTTTAAAAAAAGAAAAGCACTTTTTTTTTTAATCATATCACCCTGAGCAAGGCGGTAATACCACTGATGTGCAGGGGGCTACATAAGTGGAAAAAGATTAATTAGAAGAGAGTGAAGAGGAAGACGAACCAGTTAGAAAGGAGCAATACAAGGATGAGAATGCAGGTGTGATGACAGTTTCAAAGGTGAAGAGAGAGGAAAGGATATACAGGGTGGGGAAAGAACTAGAGTCAAATGGTTAATAGATGAGTATTGATGTTGCATTTAATAGATGAGTATTGACATTGCATTTAAAGAGACTTTTATGAATTTTTAACTTTTTTTTAATGACAATGTTCATTGTTCAAAATGTTAGAATTGAAATTAGATATACAATGAAAGTAGAAATAACTTATAAATAATATTATATAAAAATATTCAACATAAAATAGTTCAATGGAATAAATTGTTACAAATAATATTAGATCAAAAAACAATATTTTATATTATTTAGTAGAAACAAAAATTTATAATATATGAATGATATTAAATGAAGAAAGACATCTGATATTAGATGTTTTAATGATACTAAAATTAGTAATCTTTGCACAATATTAGACCATCTTAAGAAATTTTAAAGGAAAATCTGGACAGGAAATTATGTGCTTAAATCACCTTTAAGACTCTTGAGAAAATCCAAAAAATCCAACCTGTGCAATCGATTCTGACCTGGCATCTTGGCTTCAGTTACTTTCCCACCATTATAATCTAGTTTTCCTGTAAATATTTTCATGCTAATTGAATAATTATAATTTTCTATAAAGTCTCCTATAAAAAATATTTATAGATATTTTATGGTAATTGTTCTGTACTAGAGTGGCAGGTAGGTCTCATCATTTAACTGTTGAACTTGCTAGATGTAACTAAGTCACTTTAACAGTTTTTTCAATCACACTTCTCATTGATGGAACTCTCTTTGGTTTCTTTAGCTTCTTGAACTTGAACTACGACCTTCAAAAATTTAAATGCAGCATCAATCATCACCTCTGTTCTTTCTCTTTAATAACATTTTCTCTGGTTTCTGCACTGTTAGTAACACCTTGTGGCTTAGTGGTTTTATCACCTCGATTGGAGTGAAATTATTAAAAAAAAACAATAATTCTCTCTCACTGTATATACAGGCATGAATATACATTACACATACTTTCTGGCTGAATTGGGTAGTGTAGACTTAGTGGAAATAAGTTGAGCAAAAACTGGACAGTACTAAACAAACAAGATGAGATAACCTAAGCAGAATAAGAACAATTTAACCTCATAGATTAAATGAAGGTTCAATTCAAAACTTACCTGAAACTTACCTGTATCAATAAGCACCCGAAGAAGGCTTAAGGGCACAGCATCTAAAATGTGGTGATAATAAAACAAGAACGAGGACAATAACCTGAATGTAAATAACATAAATAATCATTGTGTATACATATTTCTTATTCAAGAATATAAACATATAAGTATGTATAGCATAAACGCAATCATAGCAATACAATTATATTTACATGCTAGTGTGCACATATGTGTATATGTGCACCATTATGAATTTTTGTAAGTATATCTGCATAACTTATATGTGCATCTGCATGTAAATAATCTTCATGTGCATCTGAGATGCAACCCAAATTTATGAAAAAATGACTTCTATCTCATTTATGTTTCATTCGAAAGAGTTCTCTGACTGCCACTTTTTAGGCATGTATATCATACTTCACAAAGGATAGATGCAAACATCTATATAATTTATTTAAACTTTATACACACATATCTACATGTACACTTGTGAAGTAACAAAAAAAATTGAACGTTCACTTAGCTGCTCTTATTGTGAGTTTTGTAGAGATTACATTCACTTATTAGAAGACTTGATTGTAAAATTTACAATGTAAAATTAAAATTTTACAATTAATTGGATGCAATTATGTGTTTACATCACATTTATTGATGATAAAAATAATAATTTTCAAAGATTATTTATTGATTTATTTATAAAATATTGTGCTCTGTTTTTCTCATCACAACATTTCAATTGTTGTGTCCTTTAGCTTGCCTGTATATGGATCTGGGTAACCTACAAGGAATTCTGAATTGAAATTCAGATAAAAAATCTCAAGAAAAGGTATTAAGAAAAACTCGGAAATCCTATCCCACTTGAATTTTTGAAGAGAAAAGGCTTGTTTCTTTGCATGACCCACTTTGTGTCCTTCTGTTTTGTATCCTGTTCTTTTCGGAAATAAACACTTGTGCGTTTCTTTTATAGTTAATATTCTTTTAATGATTTCTTCAGACATGTTTATTTGGACATGTTTTGAAAAAGCAGTCTTCTTCAAGCACGTCACAATCAATACAAAGAATTTAAAGTTTGTTTATGTAAGATATTCACCAAGGAAGTGTAACCAAATAGAGTCATAAATTGGATGAATAATTGATCCATCTTTCATATTTGGTAACAGTGCATTACATTACAATGTTTGGAAAGTAATTACATATTTCACTGCTATGAATGAGTCAACTAGTCAAGGTAGAACCAAAGTTTAATAGGAAAATCTACAACAAGAATTTGTTTAACACCTCTTCTACATGACACTGTTTTGTTTATAGTGCATTTCAGAGTCATTGTAAAAGTAATGTTTCATATTTAATCTTGTAATGAAATGAGGTTACCAGTTATGATGATATTCAGTAGAATATTTTAGCATTGTCATAATAAGTGAATTCAAAACATATATAAATTATGTATCTTTCTATCTATATACATATATCAACATGGTAAAAAGAAGTTTGCTCAACACAAAGCAATTAAGTGGGCATATACATAATTACGCTTAAAAGTGAGTCAACACAGTATAAAGCAATTAACCACCAAAAATCGTACACCATTTAAGAAATAGCAAAAAACAAAGATAAATAATACAATATTCATCAAGCCAAAATGATCATTTACACACAAAGATATCAAAATACACCAAACTTCATATAAATATGAAAAACAGCAGCAGAGAAAAACTGAATGTCTTTACTGAAGAGTGAAAACATTACAATAATGCCCTCATGAAACTTTGAATGACTGAAATAACACTGCTCAGCTAAGTGACAAACTTCTCCACATTAATTCTACACTCATACACACACACACACACACACACACACACACACACACACACACACACACATATAGTCACAGAGTGAGTGTGAAAAATATAAGGAAATGAAAAGCATTATTAAGGAGAGAGAAGAACAATAAAAGAACAGAAATTAAGAGAACAAGGTAACAATTGACAATATTTAGATTTTTGAACCTGAAACTTGACTTGGAAGCAAGAAACTGAAAGAGTTTCACAAGTGAGATGTGCAAGATAAGGAAAGTTTAATCTGACCATTTCAACTGTAAAATGATGAAGTCTTGCCGCCAATTTATTACTGTGTTTAAATTCACTGATAAGTTTTAATTTGCTGGCCAAACTGCTGACCATGCTAGATTAAAAGCTCACTCTCAGAAAATGTAACTAAGTTTTATTGCATAAACCCCAAGTGGACTCTGTAATAGTGATTTGCTAGCTACCCTGGGAGACAAGTGTGCTTAGAAATTAGTATCCAGCCATTATGTATATACAGAACAGTATAGTTCAGAAAAGAAGAGAAAAATTTTGAGTCTGACACATGATTTAGCTGGGTGCTAAGATGTTGCCTGGAGAGAAAACAAGACATGTCAAGTGGTTGAAGAGAGTAAAAAAAAAGAAAGCATGAGTTTGATTCCTTTCCTTTTATACTCCTTTATACAATGCCACCTAGTGGGCCATAAGATAATTCTCCTGGTAAACAAGGTAGAGTAGTCGTAGACTTTTGCCAAATTTGGTAGTAGAAGAACACAAAACATACCAAACTAACAACAACAGTCTCTGGATACAAAACCTTGCCCTCCATCACCTTCCTTCTCACTTTTGTATGAGGATCAGTCAAAAAGTAATTTAATTTCAATCTTAACAGATGCATTAGTAGAAAGATTATACCAAAATGAAATCTGGATTTAAAATCTAGTCCTCAAAATAGTCTTTTCCTTTCTCTATTATGTGTTACGTGTTATAAGTTGTAAGAAAAGAAAAAAATGATTGACCAAAACACAGAGCTAAATCACAAACAAATATTTAATTTACGATAAACTCAAAATAAAATACTTACGAAATTTACAATTTTTTGCATTCAAAACAGAAACATAGAGTTTACTACTGGCAAGTGTTATGAGGAGAGAAGGAGAAGGTGAGGAGTCAAGTATTTTTATCACGTTAGGGCAAACGAAGTAGTCTAAGTGATATACTGGAAATCCTCAAATATATAAGATTAACTTTTAGTTTGGTCAATGAAAGAGTCAAAAATTCTATTTACCGGATTTGTTCTATGAGGTTCTTTTTGGGGTTTTTGTTGGTCGGTAACTTTTCGTAGAGATTCTTTCAGCTGGATATAATGTCCCGAATCACAGAATTGATAATGTCAGTAAATCCTTTTTACAACTGACTACTCTTCTCAAAACCTATTTTTATAGGGGCTAACACCTAATTTGCATATTTCTCGAATCATCTCAAATTCTCTAGATTTTTCTGAAATATACTGGATTGATCTAGAATCTTCCAAACGTTCTATTTCTAATTTCTCTACTTAACAATTACTTCATAAATTAAACCTTTTTTGTAATAACAAGTAGGACTCAGTAGAATCCCTTACTATAGATTTTAACCTTTTTAAACATTATTAATATTATTTTTTATATATAAATGCATCCTCGTAACATATGGTAGTCTACTTTTAAATGCTGGCATGGATACTTGTCTTGTAAATAAATGTTTTAGCCATGTATGAATTTCCTCCTTCACCCCATTATCGCTGGTGAATCCAAGTCTCATCTTCTGGGTTTACTCTGCTTATGATGCTGCTATTTGTGTTGTGCAGTTCTAGAAGCTCTTGACACCATGGTACAGCCCTTTGACTAGCCAAGGAGCTGGCACTACCATTCAGTTAAGTGTCATATGTGATGCACGCTTAGGCAATCATGCCTCGAAAGAGACATGACTGACTGGGCAGAAGATTATCCTGCAGTAGGTTCCATTGCTTTCTGCGGTAGACTGGTTGCCAAGGCTATAGAACCCAATATTTCCTGTTATTTAACCCCTAACTGGAGAGAAGAGATGGATTAATATCTTTCTCAAAGGTAATTGTGCGTATGTGAATGCAAGGAATTCAACTGGAATTCGAACTTGGCTCTCTGATTTCTCGTTCCGAGTCGATATCCACTGTATCACAATGCACATCCTTGCTTAAATTATGTATCATATAAAAAATTACACTTGTTAATTTGATTTTTTGCTTAGTTTACCTATAGACTCTTCCAAAATCTTATAATTGTGATTCCTTTGTCAGCTATAACAAAAGCATTGAACTTTTTTAGTCATATTCTCATTCACAGTGGCAACTGACCTGCTACAGTCAGCTTTTCATTTCTCTCTAAGAACACTATTACTTCTACTGACTTATCTTCTTAAAGAGTTTACATTAAGTACCTTTCCATTAATATTAACTAAATGCATGTGAATGTTTGTAGTATCATCTCCTTCCCAAAACAGAAATTCTATGAAAGTTCTCTAGGGGTCAGTTGGAAAGTTTATAAGAATATAACAATAAAACAGCTGGTTGGCCAGTATTCTGGTACACCTGTATTTTCTTTTAGTCTGCCAGGTAGTATCTCTACTTGTATTTATGTCTTGGTCAGCCTGTGAACTTCCCAGTTGACCCTTGTATGTGTCCAGAATAACAGCTATATTGAAAGATAATTATGAATAGGAAAAAATATTTTTTATTTCAGGACATAGGTGAACATGACTCTCCCCATCTTCCTTTTTCTTTATTATCTGTAAATTGCCATGACTTTTTGGGAAAGATAGTGGAATGGTTTCTGGTTGACTTTTCTACAGTTTTTAATTCAGAGTAGTCCTGCTCCTAGAGGGACTCTGATCCAAAGTTAGAGAGCCTAGTTTACCATATTGATTAACCTATAGCTGGGAGGGGAAGAAATGAATTCATGCATTTCCCAAGGACATTAGTGTCAAAGTGAACAGGACAGAGTAAGCTGCAATTTGAAATCAAATCAATGATTTCTCTTTTCATATCTAGAAGGAGATAACTTCAAAAGTTTTTTCCTGAGTTTCAAGATACTTGATTGTTTATAGCTCAAAAAAAAAAAAAATCTCCCCACCCCCTTCAAATACCCCAAAAAATTGTAACTTATATTTTTAAAATTATATTAGATCAGACATTCATTTTTGGATCAAACTCTTGCTTTTAAATTTGATAAATTTTGCAAAATGCTAATTTTATATGATATGTATTATAAATGATATGGTAAATTTTCATTTTAGGTCCCGAAGGCTTTTCCCTCTTCAAATTTATCCAAAATAGCATTATTTCTGTGCAAATGTATATGCTGAACTCAAATCAACAATTAGTTATTGAAGAAACCTACCTTTTTTTATCTGAATGTCCAAAAAAACAAAACAAAAAAAAAAACTATATCTCGTACTTTTTCTCTCCAGTAACTCTCATGAAGTCATGTAATTAACTGCAGAATGACATTCTGTGTAGGCAACAAACTTCGGTCGATTTACTTCCTTTACTGAAAGTTCAAGCTATTTACTTCCTGTAATGAAAGTAAGACGCGTAGAAATACAATAGCATATTATTTTCAGTACAGGAAGTAAAATGCCAGAAGTTTCAGTAAAGGAAGAAAATCGACCAAAATTTGTTGTCCTATGCAGACTGTCATTCAGCAGTTAATTACATGACTGCGTTAGAGTTACGGGAGACAAAATGTAGTTCATTTTTTTTTATGGACGTTCAGATGAAAAAGTAAGTTTTTTCAATAACTAATTGTTGATTTGAGTTCAGCATATACATTTGCACAGAAATAATGCTATTTTGGATAAATTTGAAGGGGGGAAAGCCTTCAGGACCTAAAACGAAAATTTACCAATGATATTACATTTATGGTAAATTGATTTATATTTGTTAAACATGTAAGTAGATTTATAAATCTATTAATAGATTTTTAAATGATCATAAATATTACCTTGATGATTTGTTAATTTATGGTAAATATAAATTTCTAATAAATATTAGATGTAGTCTCCTAACTATATCAAAAGATGTAAGTTCTATTACTAAGTGATATGCAAAAACTAATGACCAAATTCAATAGTTAAAAATATTATTTCTACTCAATGTCTAAACCAAACTGTTGTAAAGTTGATCTATTATTCTGTTAATTCAAATAAAAAAACTGACATTGTTGAAGACACATTAATCCATTATGCCTGAGAAATTTATGAAGTTGAAAATTTAGCAAAATGTTTGTCTTAGAATACAGAATTGTGAAAATTAAACAATAATTTATTTGAATATAGAATTGTGAAAATTAATCAGAATAATTGCCCAAGAATATAAAATTGTGAAAATTAAGTAGAATAATTGTCATGGAATATAGAATTGTGAAAATTAAGCAGAATAACTGTGGGTCCATTTTGTGGTCCCCATTCCACAAAAAGGTTTTGCTTGCCGCTTGTGTGGTTATGGAGAAGGAAATGGCAAATCAATGGTAAGACCAAATGAAAATTCTATCCCTAGAAGCTCTAAAGAAACAAACAGCACTACTCTCTCTACCAGTTCCAAGGCCCAGTGAAGTGGAGAAAATCAGAGGAAAAATTAAAATACGAGTATAGAGCTTTACAACTGTCAAGAGTAAGATGGGACAAGGCTTATGACACAGGCTGTCAGCATCCTCTCTTCAACCATGTTCAATGCAGGAACACAAACTTAATGGACCTTATAACAACTCTCTGATTGGCTAGTGTGAAGCCTGGGGTCTGAGGTTGAAGTCTCGCAGAGTGAAAATCACTTGTGATCTTCAGGGGTAAATGTATGTTGTGTACAGGAGACCAGGTTTTCAACTAGTGATCATGAAAGTATTCTGTCTGGGGGGGGGTCCCTCTATTCAGCATGTTTTGATGGATACTTAAAAGGAGTTTCCTGGTTAGTGAAGAAGGCTTTGGGTGTGGCATGTTTTCTTGTCTTCACAGACTTGGTGGATATGCTTTGTATGCTGAATGTCATTATAAAGGATAAGGCTTTTTTGTTTTATTGGGGTTTATTCACTCAATAACTATGTTGTGCAGCTTGATTTGTTCTGATGGGTTGAGCAGTGTATGTAAAGAAAAAAATTTAATTTGTGCTTGTGTGGATTTTTTGACAGAGTTAAACAAGTGTTTAGAACCCCATAACTACACATTACTAAGTCCAGAGAAAATTTTTGCAAAGTTAAACAGTGGAAAAACATTTTGGAACTTGATCTGTTTGAAGCATATTTACAAACATAGGTTGAAGAAGAATGTTCAAGTAAACAACTATAAATATGTACAAGGGATTGTATAAATTCAACCAACTTGTTAACTCTAACTATATTTCAACATGCTATGGATACCATGCCTCAGATTGTGATTTCACAGTGGCTTATCTGGATGTTGTGGTTTTATGAGTGACCAAATTGTAAAGAAATAAAAGATTATTTTTTCCTCATATGAGAAGTGCTGAAAAGTTCAAAAAGCACATCCTGAAGCCCTCCCTCCTGTCCATTCTATAAAATCTGACATTTGGTTATATTTTGGGAAATATATCAGACTGTGAACTTGGCGCTGGTTTGTAACATTTAGCTATCAACAATGATAAAAATCAAACACATATGTCAAAGATCATTATTGTTTTTTTTTAATAAAAAAATTCAACTTTCACCTCACTGAAAATGAAACTAAATTTAAATTGTTTTTAGTGGTTTCCTTGATTAATGAATATACAGATTTGATTGATTGAGTTTTACAGCTTATTGAAGGTTATTTAAAGTCAGAAAATATTTTTACATTTTCTAGATAATAACAAGTTTTACTGATACAAGTTTTACTAGTTAATCTAAAGTTGAGAGCAAAGGAGATAGATTAATGCCTTTTCTGAGCGTATTTATAATAAATGAATATAATGAACCCAACTAGACCTGAAACTTGGCTCTCTTATTTCCATTTTAGAGCCATTACTGACTACACCTACATTGAAGCTTACAGAATCTGGTATTCTTAAGTGGTTATCCATTTAAATACTGACTAAGCTCAACATTGCCTAACTTCAGAGATTGTGCAAGAACTGATATTTTAAGGTACTATGACCATAAGTTCAATATATGCATAGAATCTTCCAACTTGGTGTGCCCTTTCTCCATGACTACAATATTACTGTCAAGATTGTCTACTACTCTTTCGCCAATCATTGCAATATATAAAATAATGTTTGTTATTATGGAGCTTTTGTATATCTGCTCCTAGTTGGATTAAAAGCAGTGACAAACAAAATTTACACATGTAAACCTTCTGAAGTTCTGTTCATAAGCAGACTTACTTAAAGCTAAAAGAGTGAAATTAGAAAAAAAAAATACAAACTTGAAACTAGTTTAATCAGAATAACAATGTAAATAAATAGATAAAAAGGAAGAGAAAGAAGAAATATAACAAAGAGGTCTGAATGATGACCCTATCTGTAAGACTATGGGTCTAAATGGGTAAAAGAGGTAGAAAGTAGTTTGTTTATAGGAATATGTTATCAAGTTTACAATGATAAGTCTACAGAAAGGAAGAAAGTTACATGAAGTTACAGTTTAAGAGTAGATAACATGCTGTGAAAAGGGTTCTACATGATGAAGCACAGCAACAAAATTAAATACATACAAATGTTCAAATAATGATAAAATATTAAAGGACACCATTGTTTAAAGTAAAAGGTTAAGAAGTTACATCCTGGTAATGCTATTGCTGGAAGTAGATTTAGGAGGATAAGAAAGTAGGAACTGCATAATTTGACCACTTTTGATTGTACTAGTTCTGGCAATTACTAAGTGCTAAAAAGGAAGTGATCAAAATGGTGACTAATCAAAAATGTACCTAAATTAAAAAAGAGAAAAATAAGAGTAAAATAAAACAATAGGTACCATGATAACAGAACAACACATATTTGTCGATACTTTTGAAATGAGGTAGTATTTATATTGTTCGGACTGTTGACCTCATTTTTATAGTCATATTCATGACATATCAGCTGTTATACACTCCAGCCTTCTTCAGATGATTAGAATTTTGAACCAACTCCTTTATTTCAATCACTTGGGTATATTGTCCTCAAGGACACATGGCCCAGTGGATAAAAGTGTTTGTTAGATTCAGTGACTTGACCCCAAAAGTTGTGAGTTCAATACCTAGCTACAGTAGTGGGTTACAAGTAACTTAGAGAGTTGAGTTAAAGGGAGGTAACTAAGACATTCAGAAGTGGCATAGCTCATGGAATAAGAACAATATACCCCAGAAATAAAGGGTTGAGTTCAAATTTCCAATCACCTGAAGAAGGCTGGGGCATACAATGACAGAAATGTTATGAATATGACAATAAAGATGAAGACAACAATTTGAACAATCTAAATAATGTAAGAACAACACATTTAATACAAATTTTCATAATTCAGGCAATTATTTAGCTTATTTATGGTAGCCTGAACCAATTGTCAACAAAATAGTTTAGATTGGGATATTGCCCTTATGGATTTTAGGCAATCTATATAGCTGGGGCTGCAATGAATTAGTCAGACTTACAACCTCAAGTCTATTAGAGTCCCTTTTCTTTCACTAATTTGATGTTTCTGAAAATTAAGCTCCATACTTTTGATTTTGTGAAAAAACTCAACTGATCATAATTTAATGAATTTCTTATCATTACTTAATATTAACTTCATCTTATTAGCATAATCATTATATAAAATCACCACTCCTGACCCTTTTATCAGGTTTAGTAATCACAATAAATTTATTGTGAGGTAAACTTTTTAGGATCCAGAACTGTTCAAATTTCCTTAAAAATTCAGTCTAATCAATAGCTGTGCTCTTTTGGTCTGAGTGCACTCAATTTATCCACTGAAATGGGAGATGTCCAACTGAATTGAGTAAAATAAACATCTTCAAACTCATAAAATAGAACATCCCATTTATTAAAATCCTGCATTAACAACCTTGGATTTCTGAAAAATGGAAAACAAGCAACATCTACTTCCTACAACAGCTGAGCTACAGTTGTGCCACACTGTGTGCTACACACCCTCTCTGAGTTAGGAGAGCAGTGAAAGGGAACAAAAGAAACAAGTTACCAACTAAGAATTACAAGAACTTATAAATATTGTGGTAACAGAATACCCCCATGTGATTAATTCAGAGTTAAATAGGTGAAATGCAAAACTCAAGTCCATAGGTTAAAACAACACAGTCGAATATAATGCTGACATCTAGGTTTATATAAATTTTGTTAGTGTCAATGTCTAGAAAAAACAACCTACAAACTAACTTTTAAAAAATTTAATCTGTATAACTTTAACCTTCCAGGACTTTCAAAACTTTTTTATATTATCAATTAATACAAATAGTCATATGATTCTTTTGTCCAGAACATTCTATATAAAGTAATGAAATTAATTTCATCTTAGGATGAGACATGCTTAAATTTGCTAGCACCTTTTGTCCTCAGAATTGGAAGGGTTTTCAAATATTATTCATCTTTTGAACAATTATTTCATGAAAATAATCAGGTATTGTTGGCGTTTTATATTTTTAATTATCTGAGTTGACATTTATATAGAAAATAAATACTGAAAAACTATAGAGATCATTTTTAAATTATATAAAAATAATTAAGATTGCATATTTTTATTTTTTACAATCTGTAATCCCCCATTCCAATCGATCATTACAAATTCCATTAGGGAATTTCCTGACTCTTGAAAAAGTTTAGCTATAAATAATCTTGAATTTTATTGCTGAGTGATAAAAATTTTAGCTTGGTGGAGGGATTTCAAGACTTCCAAATCAATGGACAGGTGGAATAGAATCAACAGTTACATATCCATAATGAAATCAAACTTTCAGTTTACAGGACATCTGTGCTTTGACTGGCAAGGGGTGAGCTCAGTCAAGTCTATTTGTCCAAGACATGCTATGCATGAAATATCTCTCCAGCTTTCAACATAGATATGTTCATTTTTTGTTTGATTTTGTTTAGTGGTTATCAACTACTATGGGTTATTCAATGCCAAAATTTAAATAATTTGAACACAATTTTATGGCTTCAACTAAATATATTTTGAATACAATTGTATGCTTTCAACTGCATATAAAATGTATTACTGGTCATCTTACTATTAAAATGTATTTTTATACTTTCAAAGTCTTTGTTTGGGTGTTTTACTATATGCCCATTACTGGGACCCTAACAAGTGCTACCACCCTGGGAACAACAGCAATGAAGAGGTGGTTCCATGCTCCACAAAACCTCAAATATCCTAATCAGTGGCCTTGCTGCTGGACATTGTTTATAGTCATATACAGGACTAACCAATATTTGAAGAAAAATGGTCAGGAGAAATGGTCAGTCATGTGACTGTTGATTATAATAATGATATATTTTGTTCTTATGCATTATCTCAAATAATCCTTCCAGTTATATTGCACTGTAAATAATGTCAATATGCAGGTAGTAGAGGTGAAATTATTCCTTTCCATACAGGAAACATTCAGTATTCAATGAACAGTTACTGTCGGTTAAAATTTATAAGAACTTTCTATTAAAACAGTTCATCAAGAAATTACACTTCTCAAATCCCTTAAATATTATCTTCATCTATGTGCTGTAAAACTTCAAGATGTGGGCAGTGATAGTTCTCCACAACTTCCTGTCCTTCATAGCTATTAGGAAATTGTTATTTTGCTATCTCTCCTAATCCCTGTTTTGATAATCATTAACACACACTAGGTAAGTTGTTTGCTGCTTTTTCCTGTTCATCTTTTTGTGAGTATCAAATTTTCTAAACCCACTTTCTTCATTACATGCTCTAGAAATTTCAGTTATCTCTTTTTAACATAAATGTTCTTTTTGTTTCCATTTTCTTTAAAACCTTGTTGTTCACATGTTCAATCTGTGGTATTCTCAGCATCCTTCTGTATAACCATATTTCTATTGCCTGAAGTCTTTTCATCTGTGAGGAAATTGTCCAGCATTGACTTCCATATAGAAAAGCCAATATTGCATAACAGTTAAGTACTTTTTTCTTTGTTTCTAATGAGATTTTCCCCGTTTCTTGCATTTTGTTGCATAGCTTTTGGCGGGAATGTTTCTTTACCCCAATGCACATTCATATTTTGGTGTTGCATTTTTCATCTTCTGTTAAAACACTTTTTTGATATTTAATTTGTTATACTTGATTTTGATATCTCCAATTTGTAATTTGCGTGTTGGGCTTTTTCTTTTATTGACAACCACGCATTCTACTACAACTAATGTTTAGTCCTTTCTTCTCACTTTCCTTTACTATCTTCAGTAGGAGTTCCTGTAGTTTCCTTTTTATGTCTGCTATACTGTGACATCTGCATATCTTATGTTGTTAAGATTGTTGTTGCAAGTAATACATCCTGGTAGAACTTCTAATTCTCTCAAAATCTCCTCACTGTATAAACTGAATAAGTCCAGTGAGAAGATACATCCTTGTCTTACACCCCTTTCTATTTTTGTATATTTATTGTAATCTATTTCTATCCATATGCAAGTGGTTTGCTGCTAATATAGGTTCTGGATTATTCTAATATCCTTACTAAATATGTCAAGGTTACAAAAGTAAAAATAGTAAACCTATGTTTTTTTTTTCATCTCTTTTTCTTTCTTTTTTTCTTTCTTTCTTCTTCTTTCTGCCTTTCTTTTCATTTTCCTCTAGCTTTTTTACTTTTTCATCTCCAGATGTTCTTTCCAACTTCCACATTTTTTTTCTTTTCTTAATATTATTGTTATATAGAAATAAACAGAGAAGTAGTTCATGGCTATATATCTACATATTTATTGAATCCATTTTCTATCTGAATGCAGTTGATTTACTCCCAGTAGAAGCTCTGGGTTATTTTTAATTTTTTTCACAAACTTACCTAGAAGTTTAAACAGTTCTTCATGGCATACTTTATCAAATACTCTTGCATAATATATAAAACACAGGTATGCATCCTTTTGCATTTGTATTGCTCTTTCTGATATTCTGAGCATATAATATTGCATTCCTTGTTCCAGTGTATTTTAAGAAACTATACTGTTTTTGTCCTATTTCTGGTAACAAAAAATACAATAGTAGCAACATAACAGAGAACCTCAGTAGATCTATCTCTATAGTATTACCTAAAAAACTAAGTGTAAATGAATTTGAGCGCCATCATACAATGAGCTTAATGAACCATATAATCAAACTAATGATTTGAATCCTGATGAATAGAGCACAAAGTAGAATTAGACCGGAAATAGAACAAGAACAATATTACTTTGTCAAGGACAGTGGAACAAGAAATGCAATATTTACGATTAGAATGATATCAAAGAGAGCAATACAAATGCATAAGGTGTACACTTATGTTTTATAGATTACAGAGAAACATTTGACAAGCTATCGACACAAGAATTTTGGAAAACTAGATGTATTTTGAAAGAACTTATACAGGGAATAAACTGCCAGCATATAGATATAAATTTGAGTAGCTACATAAAAACAGAAAGAAGCCTAAAAATATGTCTTCTCTCCAGATTTGTTCAACCTCTATGGTGAGGCTATGTTAAAGGAGCTAGAGACCTTATCATTTTATATCTTCTTTTACTATATGCTGTGTCTCTTCAGGGTGTAGGCGATCATGTCTTTCCATATTTCGCTATCCCTAGTGGCTCTTAGCACGCTTTCTCCTGTTACACCACTCAAACCTCACTCTGCCATCCACTTGCTCAGGCCTGTCAAGTATGTTACATGCTACTTTCCCCTGTCTCACTTTCCCTCAATCTGACCTAGTAGTATCAGATTCTCCAAGCCTTCCTTCCTCATCACATGTCCCAGGAACTCTTAAGCTGTCATTTCATGATGCTCAGTATTAATTTCCTTTTTGTTTTCATCCTTTCCAAAACCTCATCATTGCTCGCATGCTCGATCCACGATATCCACAGCATTCTTCTGTAGAAACACATTTCAGTTGCTTCAAGTTTTTCTTTCATCTTTGATGAGATAGTCCAGCATTTACTGCTATATTGATGAACAGACATCACATAGCAATCCAGTGTTCTCTTCTTTGGTTCTAGCAAAATTTTCCTGTCTCTCAATACTCTACTTAGCTTCTGGAATGCATCCTTGGCTATTTTATATAGTTAAACAAAAAGATAAAATTTAGTTTAGCTAACCTGACCGGCACAAAGATTCAGTTTAACATTGCAATTTCTGTCTGAATTTATTTTTTACAATCTGTAATCCCCCATTCCAATCGATCATTACAAATTCCATTAGGGAATTTCCTGACTCTTGAAAAAGTTTAGCTATAAATAATCTTGAATTTTATTGCTGAGTGATAAAAATTTTAGCTTGGTGGAGGGATTTCAAGACTTCCAAATCAATGGACAGGTGGAATAGAATCAACAGTTACATATCCATAATGAAATCAAACTTTCAGTTTACAGGACATCTGTGCTTTGACTGGCAAGGGGTGAGCTCAGTCAAGTCTATTTGTCCAAGACATGCTATGCATGAAATATCTCTCCAGCTTTCAACATAGATATGTTCATTTTTTGTTTGATTTTGTTTAGTGGTTATCAACTACTATGGGTTATTCAATGCCAAAATTTAAATAATTTGAACACAATTTTATGGCTTCAACTAAATATATTTTGAATACAATTGTATGCTTTCAACTGCATATAAAATGTATTACTGGTCATCTTACTATTAAAATGTATTTTTATACTTTCAAAGTCTTTGTTTGGGTGTTTTACTATATGCCCATTACTGGGACCCTAACAAGTGCTACCACCCTGGGAACAACAGCAATGAAGAGGTGGTTCCATGCTCCACAAAACCTCAAATATCCTAATCAGTGGCCTTGCTGCTGGACATTGTTTATAGTCATATACAGGACTAACCAATATTTGAAGAAAAATGGTCAGGAGAAATGGTCAGTCATGTGACTGTTGATTATAATAATGATATATTTTGTTCTTATGCATTATCTCAAATAATCCTTCCAGTTATATTGCACTGTAAATAATGTCAATATGCAGGTAGTAGAGGTGAAATTATTCCTTTCCATACAGGAAACATTCAGTATTCAATGAACAGTTACTGTCGGTTAAAATTTATAAGAACTTTCTATTAAAACAGTTCATCAAGAAATTACACTTCTCAAATCCCTTAAATATTATCTTCATCTATGTGCTGTAAAACTTCAAGATGTGGGCAGTGATAGTTCTCCACAACTTCCTGTCCTTCATAGCTATTAGGAAATTGTTATTTTGCTATCTCTCCTAATCCCTGTTTTGATAATCATTAACACACACTAGGTAAGTTGTTTGCTGCTTTTTCCTGTTCATCTTTTTGTGAGTATCAAATTTTCTAAACCCACTTTCTTCATTACATGCTCTAGAAATTTCAGTTATCTCTTTTTAACATAAATGTTCTTTTTGTTTCCATTTTCTTTAAAACCTTGTTGTTCACATGTTCAATCTGTGGTATTCTCAGCATCCTTCTGTATAACCATATTTCTATTGCCTGAAGTCTTTTCATCTGTGAGGAAATTGTCCAGCATTGACTTCCATATAGAAAAGCCAATATTGCATAACAGTTAAGTACTTTTTTCTTTGTTTCTAATGAGATTTTCCCCGTTTCTTGCATTTTGTTGCATAGCTTTTGGCGGGAATGTTTCTTTACCCCAATGCACATTCATATTTTGGTGTTGCATTTTTCATCTTCTGTTAAAACACTTTTTTGATATTTAATTTGTTATACTTGATTTTGATATCTCCAATTTGTAATTTGCGTGTTGGGCTTTTTCTTTTATTGACAACCACGCATTCTACTACAACTAATGTTTAGTCCTTTCTTCTCACTTTCCTTTACTATCTTCAGTAGGAGTTCCTGTAGTTTCCTTTTTATGTCTGCTATACTGTGACATCTGCATATCTTATGTTGTTAAGATTGTTGTTGCAAGTAATACATCCTGGTAGAACTTCTAATTCTCTCAAAATCTCCTCACTGTATAAACTGAATAAGTCCAGTGAGAAGATACATCCTTGTCTTACACCCCTTTCTATTTTTGTATATTTATTGTAATCTATTTCTATCCATATGCAAGTGGTTTGCTGCTAATATAGGTTCTGGATTATTCTAATATCCTTACTAAATATGTCAAGGTTACAAAAGTAAAAATAGTAAACCTATGTTTTTTTTTCATCTCTTTTTCTTTCTTTTTTTCTTTCTTTCTTCTTCTTTCTGCCTTTCTTTTCATTTTCCTCTAGCTTTTTTACTTTTTCATCTCCAGATGTTCTTTCCAACTTCCACATTTTTTTTCTTTTCTTAATATTATTGTTATATAGAAATAAACAGAGAAGTAGTTCATGGCTATATATCTACATATTTATTGAATCCATTTTCTATCTGAATGCAGTTGATTTACTCCCAGTAGAAGCTCTGGGTTATTTTTAATTTTTTTCACAAACTTACCTAGAAGTTTAAACAGTTCTTCATGGCATACTTTATCAAATACTCTTGCATAATATATAAAACACAGGTATGCATCCTTTTGCATTTGTATTGCTCTTTCTGATATTCTGAGCATATAATATTGCATTCCTTGTTCCAGTGTATTTTAAGAAACTATACTGTTTTTGTCCTATTTCTGGTAACAAAAAATACAATAGTAGCAACATAACAGAGAACCTCAGTAGATCTATCTCTATAGTATTACCTAAAAAACTAAGTGTAAATGAATTTGAGCGCCATCATACAATGAGCTTAATGAACCATATAATCAAACTAATGATTTGAATCCTGATGAATAGAGCACAAAGTAGAATTAGACCGGAAATAGAACAAGAACAATATTACTTTGTCAAGGACAGTGGAACAAGAAATGCAATATTTACGATTAGAATGATATCAAAGAGAGCAATACAAATGCATAAGGTGTACACTTATGTTTTATAGATTACAGAGAAACATTTGACAAGCTATCGACACAAGAATTTTGGAAAACTAGATGTATTTTGAAAGAACTTATACAGGGAATAAACTGCCAGCATATAGATATAAATTTGAGTAGCTACATAAAAACAGAAAGAAGCCTAAAAATATGTCTTCTCTCCAGATTTGTTCAACCTCTATGGTGAGGCTATGTTAAAGGAGCTAGAGACCTTATCATTTTATATCTTCTTTTACTATATGCTGTGTCTCTTCAGGGTGTAGGCGATCATGTCTTTCCATATTTCGCTATCCCTAGTGGCTCTTAGCACGCTTTCTCCTGTTACACCACTCAAACCTCACTCTGCCATCCACTTGCTCAGGCCTGTCAAGTATGTTACATGCTACTTTCCCCTGTCTCACTTTCCCTCAATCTGACCTAGTAGTATCAGATTCTCCAAGCCTTCCTTCCTCATCACATGTCCCAGGAACTCTTAAGCTGTCATTTCATGATGCTCAGTATTAATTTCCTTTTTGTTTTCATCCTTTCCAAAACCTCATCATTGCTCGCATGCTCGATCCACGATATCCACAGCATTCTTCTGTAGAAACACATTTCAGTTGCTTCAAGTTTTTCTTTCATCTTTGATGAGATAGTCCAGCATTTACTGCTATATTGATGAACAGACATCACATAGCAATCCAGTGTTCTCTTCTTTGGTTCTAGCAAAATTTTCCTGTCTCTCAATACTCTACTTAGCTTCTGGAATGCATCCTTGGCTATTTTATATAGTTAAACAAAAAGATAAAATTTAGTTTAGCTAACCTGACCGGCACAAAGATTCAGTTTAACATTGCAATTTCTGTCTGAATTTCTAGAATAAATTCATGGGGAGGGAGGGATTTTTTTCACATTTTACTCTAAAAGCACAATCTATCTCATAGATTGAATCAAGGGTTCAGTTTGAAATTCTCTGGGATTTATAACTCTGGGCAAATAATCATAAACACTGACATTCTATTTATGTATACAAAAATAGTTGTAGAAAATGAGAAACAGCAAGACATGAAAATAACTACACAAGTATTGTTTATTATCTGGTTGTTATGTGGTATTGGAGATATGAAAGACAATAATACTGAGTAAAATTGTGAATTGGGATCAAATGTAGATGAGATATTGATCAGAATCCAACAGAATGATAAGATAAAGAATAAGTAAATTCTTTACAGTTTTTCTGGTATGTTTGTTTTTATACATGTGTGTAATGATTTTCCAGATAATTTAGTTAGAAAAAAAAGTGTCTCGAGTTTTCTTACCATAAATTTTTGTTGAGTGTTAGAAGATGAATGTTACCATTGTGGCATGATAAAGGAAAGGAGCCAAAATTTTCCTCAACCCACATGTTGAGTGCCTGTCTGATAGAGCATTATGTGCATAGAGGAGAAAAGTGGAGTTGATTCTCATTGTTTTAGAAAGAGTGACAATTGTAATTCTTATAACTTTATTATAATTATTTTTGACAATATAATTACTTTTTATTCATTTAATTTTATGAACATAACAAAGTAATAGTATTAATTAAATTTTTTTTTTTTTTATGGACACGACAAAGGTTAGAAAAATTCACTTGAAGAAAACAGGAGGACACAATGGCCAAAATAGTATCATAATAATAAAGTCATTTAACTCTATATGTAAATGATAATGTTAATAGTGAAATTAGTCATTTTCTTATAAGTAAACATTCATTGACTTAGCAACTAGTGATACTTTTGATTGGAATTAATACAATTTTTCAGGAAAATATGTATCACAAATAAAGTAATTATTATTACTCTTTCTTTTATTAATGGGAGTTTCCTTTCTAGCATTTTGTTCAAAGTAATGTGAAATGTCAACATTGTGATTGTTGTTTTCTCTTCAAATTACATATGATATTCATTTTAGCTGTGGCTGCTGTCAAATGTCCTCAAGTGATGTGATTTCTGTGATTTAGTATAGTACATCGTAATTCTGTAATTAAGATGCATCAGAAAATTCAGATAGAAAAACCATGAAATTTTCACAGGTATTTCTAGTTTATATTATTTTACATGTTCCTTCTTCCATTTGACTGTTATCTTTTCAGTAATAATGTGAAGAAAAATATTCTGCTTGTTCTTAATTAGAAAGTATATATATATATATATATATATATATATATATATATGTATATAGTAAAAACTACTAAAAAGTTGTAAGTTAAAGATGTTTTTTGACAGTATTTATTTCTATTATTATATATATATATATTTGATATTTCAGACCGGCCTCAGCCTTTCATCAGAAACAAATGATTTTTAAACTAGAAGCGTCCGTCGCATGATGTAGAAAGCAATAGAGTTTGAATATTTTTAAACGTAAACCTAACTGTAATGATACGTTTAAATGTTAAAGAAAATTTTTTGAGTGTATCTAAAAAATGTTTAACTATTGAAATATTTATAAAGATTCAAAATACCTAAGTCCCTATTTAACCCTATCCTATATGTATTTAATTTTAAAATCAAGTATTTTTCTCTTTTTTTTTTTTTGTGTGAGTATGTGGAACTAAAATCGTAATCTATCAGTAGTTTTTTCTATACATATTAAGACAGTATTGTGAATCTACTTGACCACTATAACTTAAATGAATACTGCTTAATTAATGTAATTTGAACTACCAACCTAGATAGTACAAATAAATGACATATCCAGTTGGCATTCTACTACTTGAAAATACAAAGTAAAGAATTAAAAACAATTCTTTTAATATTTGTAATTATTTGTGGAGCATTGGATATCAGTTCGGAATGAGAAATCGGGGAGGGGGGGGGGCGAGTTCGAATTCCAGACGAATTCATTGCATTCACTTACACGCAAATACCCTTGGGAAAGGTATTAATCTGTCTCTTCCTTCCAGTTATGGGTCAAATAACAGGACAGATTGGGTTCTATAGCCTTGGTTGGCAACCAGTCTACCACAGAAAGCAATGGCAACCTACTGCGGGATAATCTTCTGCCTAGTCAGTCATGTCTCTTTCAAGACATGATCGCCCAAGCGTGTATCACATATGGCACTTAATTGACTGAATTATTTAAATTATTCACTTTAATGAAATTTCAAATAAAATCTTAAAATTTAATTTTTGTTGCTGTCTTTGAGAAGCATTTATGGCCTATTATTATTTAAAAAGTAAATATAAGTGATTAATGCAGATAATTAAAATATTTTTTAAAATCTTATATTTTACAAGTTAATTTCACCATATTTTATTAAAAAACACTAACATGGTAGTCTAATGAATATGTCATTTGCTTACCAATTTCCAGTTCAAAAGTTTGAATGCTGTGCAATTTTCACAGACTCTTCAAAGTAAGTTTCATTAAGACAAGATTGCATAAATAGCATGGCAGGCAATATGTGTTCGTATCTGGATATTGTAAATAGATCATTATATGCATTAGGTGTGTGCTAATTTGTATTTTTAAACTAGAAGATGAATACATAGTTAAGTCATTTTTGCTGGAAACTTTTACACATTTCTAATAAAAACTCTTTGTTAAAAAAAAAGAAAAGAAATAATATCCTTAACATATCCAAAACTATTTTCTACTGAAAGGAAAGTGATTCAGCTGGTAAATATTTAGATATTGCTAATATGGACAAAAACCCAACTCAAATTTATCATTTCCCCCCCAATTAACTAATTGCAGGAATTTGTACACTATCCACGTGCCAATATAATGAGAGAGCAATCATTTTTTCTGGAACAGTGAAAGGGATTTATAACTCTGAGTAAATAATTATAAACCCTCTAACATTTATATGTAAAGAAATACTTGCAAAAAATGAGTAACAGCAAAATGAGTATTATTTACTATCTGGTTGCTATATGATGGAGAAATGAGTAAAATCCTGAGTAAAATTTTAAGTTGGGATCAAATGTATATCAAATATGGATTGGAATCTGACAGAATGATAAAGAATGAGTAAACTGTATACAGTCTTTCTAGCAGGTTTTTATATGTGTGTGTGTAATGAGTATACAGAAAATTTAATTTAAAAGAAGTTTGGAGTTTTCTTACCTCAAATTTTTGCTGAGTGTTAAAAGATGAATGTTATCATTGCAGCCTGAAAAAGGAAAGGAGCAGAAATTTTTGTTGACTCACATGTTGACTGTCTGCCTGGTAATGGGTGTGTAGTGTGTTTGTGTGTATAGAGGAGAAAAGAGTAGTTGATTCTCATTGGTTTAGAAAGAGTGAATAATAATTTTATTATATTTTTGACACTATAATTAATTTTTATTTATTTATTTTTATGGATATAACAAAGTGATATTATAATTAGTTTTTTATTTATGTATATTTTCATGGACACGATAACAGTAACTACTGAGAACATGTCTATGAGTGCCCTGCTTACCATGTGATGTAACCAATTTAACAGATTCTTTAACAAATAACAAACAATATCTTTCAGGTTCTGTTTGTATTTAAGGACAGTTTTCATTTGTAATCTTAGGGAGTGTTTCAGTTTATAATTTTTTCAAGAATGAGTTGCAATGGTTTTTATCTTATTTTCCATGATATACTGGAGAGCCAACTTGAGTATTCAAAACTGCTTAAATGCTGCTCAAGTACTCATTCTGGAATTGCAAACATTGACAATTCATAGTTTTAATTTTACAAATAACTTGTTCACCTTCACCTTGTAGTTAATGTTGATACCCAGCTTGAAATGAACAATGCATGACAGTAAATATAAGTTCATTTAAAAATTTACAACTTAAAAATACAACCTGATACACTACCTCATCATAACATGAGATAAATATATCTTTTATGAATTTCATGATTAAAATAATTTCATGTTATAAATCTACCATTCATCTGTGCATTGAATATTGCTGCCAAATCTGGTCTGGTTCTTGCACTATGTATCTCGAGACTCTTGACAAAATCCAAAGTGTCTGTAATGTAATCAATCCTGATCCGGCAGCTTGACCAGTCATTTTCCCACCACTGTGATGTGGTTTCCTTTTGTCTTTTCTATAAATATTTTCCTGTGCAGTAGTTCTAATCAGCTTTCCCCCTTGGTGCCTTGACTGCATTAATTTAAGCACATGACTAGATTGGCAACTAGGTCTCACTATTTTACTGTTGAACTAGCTAGATGTAACCCTATGTTCTATTCTAATAGTTTCTTTGCTCACCTGTGGAACTCTCTTCCAGTTTCTTGCATCCCTGTCACCTAAAATCATCAAAACTTTAAATGTAACACTAATCACCATCTTCTGTTTTTTCTGAATTCCATTCTTTCACTGACCTTTCTATTTATTTCTCCTCCATTACAAGTAACACCTTGTGTCTTAGTGACATTATCACATTGTTTGGGGTGAAATGATTTAAAAAGCATTTCATAAGATAATTTTGTTATTGCCAGTTTTTGAAATATTGTTTTTATAATGCTATTGTAATAAATAAAAAAATTTATAAAATGGATTATGAGTATATCATTCTATTTTATATATGATAATAGTAATGTTAACTACTTCCTTATAAGGAAACATTTGACATTTATTGCCTGAGCAGCCATTGCTGCTTTCAGTTGAAGTTTTAAGTTTTCTCTTAAAACAAATTTTCAGGAAAATAGGTTTCTCAAGTCCAATAACAGTTATTGTTCTTTTCAGTATTGAGGTTTCCTTCCTAACCTTTTCCTTGAAGTAGTGTGGAATGTCGGCATCTTGAATATGTCATTATTTTCTCTACAAATTACATGCTATCAATTTTAGTTGTTGCTTCTGTAGTTCTGTTATTTGGTACAATTTTTAGTTTGTGATTCTGTAGTGCTAGCCCACAAGATCTGAAGAAGGAAGTCCTCATTAAGACCTACGGACTTCACTTGCTCAAAGAAACTTTAACCATTAATATAAGGCCAAGGTCTTTGTTTATAAAGCTAGTGTGTCATCCCCTAATGTAGCAAACATGACAGAATGAATATCTTTGCATGATAAACCTTTTTTCTGCAGGTATTTGACATGCCAAATTTTGTCCATTTTCAAGTGAAGTTGCTACTTGTTACTTTTGAAATCTTTGAACAGTCAGATATCAGATTAACTGCAAAAAAACAATGCAGTTATTAATAAGAAGGGTTGAAATTAATGCATACAAGATTTCATAAGATCTGTTATCACTCCTTTATAGTCTATGAACTTTTCAACTTGCCTTGTGTGTGTGTGTATATATATATATATATGTGTGTGTGTGTGTGTGTGTGTTTTATTATGCATATGTTGACAGAACAAAGAAGAAACAATGAAGGTTTAAGAAATAAAAAATTGTATTAATGTAAAAATACAACAAATGGTGAATTAGCCTAAATATCTCTCGTTGAAAGAAAGATAAGTAGAATTGTAAAAATCACCTACAGAAGCATATGGTAGGAGAGGGAGAGGGAGTTGTGACTTACTGTGGCAATTACCTTTGGTAGGTTGTCTTTTGGAAATGGAAGTTGCATTTTGACAAGCATTGTGAATCCTGGCTGATGTGCCAAACAACAGCCAAAGATGTCCCTTTTATGGGCTTTTATGTCAAAGAAAGGGAATTTGCCAATAGTGATGTTTATTTTTGTGAAAGGAGATTGGTGTGAATGTGGATGCTGGCAGTGGAAGAGGTGATGGTGTGCTTGTGTTGCAACATGTATTTGAATATGTTGTGGATGGAAGCAAGGACAATTTTGCCGCTTGAAACATGCAAGCTCCCTCATGGAGTTTCTGTAGGCAGAATGGTCGATTCTGTTAGCATAGTTGATTGTGGACGTGTATTTCTTTGTCCATCTCAGTGTTGTATCATTGTACTCCATTCTCGAAGGGGTGTTCTTGCCATGCATTGGGTGATTTATCTGTTGGTATATCTGTTGTATTTGATGCTTCAGGTCAGCAAGATCCTGCTGAACACTTTGATTTGTTTGCGTATGTAGTCACTGTTTTTGTATATACATTATGTTTGTGGTCAGTTTGGGGATTGCATTGGTTTTTATGTTGCAGTCAAGGTAGCATTGGGCTTCTCTTGCTATACCACCCACTGAGTAGTGAGATGTCATGTTCTGATGAGCATTGTGAATCCTGGCTGTTGTGTTGAATGAATGCCAGATATCCCTTTGATGAACTTTTATGTCCTTTTCTTAGGCTCAGATCGGCTTCAATTTATATTTCTTTAGGGAAGAGTGGGTACTATTAGGTGGAAATTCTGGATTGTTTTTTTCATTGAGTGTGTAAGTAAAATGGAAGCTATATGTGGAGCCAATGCACAGTTCATGAAATTTTTAGCTCAGTCTTGGGTTTAAAAGTGTTCACATTTTGTGACGAGTAAATGCAGTGTAGTCCACGAAAGTAGTGAAAATTTCTCTAACAGGAATCAGAACAAGATCTGATTTTAGGAAGATTATAACACCTATGCATATGAATATATTTGTTTTAATAATTGAAGATTATTAAAGTTGAATTGTATTATTTGAAATAAAATTGATTGTACAATACTGATAATTTTGCACTTCATGTGTGTAGGTATATAAACACATGCCAAGCATTTACACTTACTTAACAAAAATAACCTTACTCATTTACTAAAAAATAACAACACCGTAAAAATCTACAAACACTAATTCTGCTCCCAAGCCAATACAACCCACATTGTTCAGCTCTGAGGTTGGGAGGAGGTTTCTGTTGTTGCTCCTTAATAACTGATAACACACACCTTACAGGCGAGAATCATTTTGTAAAAAAATCAGGGTCTTAATTTAATGGAATAATTGTTCATTAACAATTAATGACTTGCTCAGCTGACCATGAACCAATAGGTCATTCAATGGGAGAGTTCTTTGAGGGTCTTACAATAAAGCAATCACAACACACCTAACTATATTTTTATACAGTCAAAATAAGGATAATGAGGTTACAATAAAATGACTGATTAATAATATGTCCGCTGACTATGAATTAAGAGGTCACATGATTTTGTCAAAAGGGAAGCTGCATTTATTCTCTATTGACTACAAAAATAATCTCTATGAAGTTACTTCTGACATGTGAATATTATATACTGACCACTGAGAGGATGGGTTTTTCAATCTCAGTTGATATTTTCTATGACATACATATACAAGAATTTACTAGAAAATATTAACCTGTGAAAGTCACAAGTTATTTTCTTTAAGAATTAAGTACCATATATGCTGGCATGCAGGGCAACTAGGCATATAAGATGACTCCTAAATTTTCAAATTAAAATGTAAGTTTCAGGGTATATTAACTGTATAAAACACCACCCAAATTATATTTTAAAATGTATTGAATTTCTTAAATAAATTCAGTAATCATATACTTTCTTTGCACTCAAATTTTAATGAATAAACTGTTTACAGTGTGTGACAATGTTTAGGATTTCTCTTTTGACTGATGTGCCTTTTTATTTAAAAACAATTTATTATTGTTGTGCAATCGACACTCCATCGCCTGGTTTGACACTCCACCCATGTCTATTGAACAGGTGTAGAGGCTCATCCCTTGTTTCCTTGTTTAGGATGTGGTTTCCGGCTTTCTCATTTCCAATCTTTTCACTCTTACGTAGCCCCTTGCACATCAGTGGCGTTACCGCCTTGCTCAAGGTGATATGATTAAAAAAAAAATACAATAAGAATACTTTTATTGCACTACACTTTTATACGTATACATATATGCATATAAGTGAAGAACAGGTAGAAAAAAGTTTCTTAAGCTAACATGTTTCACTTTATCAAGCTTTTCAGAGATTTTTTTTAAAGATGAATGATTAAAAGTTTTTTTTTTAATTTTCTAAAAATCAAAATAAATCCAACAGTATGTTGATTGAGGTTTGATTTCATTGGTAAGATATGTGTCACATGTAATAAAGCAATGGATGAATATTTTTAAATATAGAGAAAAAACTTATGTCTATTTATATGTGTGTGCTATGTGTAATAAAAAACAATACATGTTTATTTTAAATATGTGTATGTATGCAAAAATAATGCATGTGTTAAGCATATTTAAACTATGGATGAATTAAGTGTGTTTATATGTTGATAATGTTAGTATGTGTATGAATGAAAAAATGAAATTAATTTCCATTTAAAATTGTAGCAAAATAATGTCTACAAGTATCAAGTCATAGACAATTTCCTTTTTAAAATAAAATATGCATATGAGAGAATCATGTATAAATGTATGTGTTAATGAGTTGGCAAAGTTAGTATGTATGCGAATGATAAACTGAAATACATTTTTGTTTAAAATTTTAGGGAAATAATATATAAGCAAATGTATTAAGCAAAATTTTATAAATAAAGTTTTTTGAAAGTAAGTTTTTAACGGTTCAAATCTTTCAATGAAATAATATATATTAAAATACTAAATGTCTATGTATTAAAATTATTACAATATCATAATTAAGTAATATAAGTAATGTATAGTAATATCAAAACATATATTAAAATATATATTATAATAGTAATTATATAAAGTGTCATATTATATCATTACAATATCACAATTAAGCAATATAAATAACATACAATAATATATAATAAATGGGAGAAAAATATAATAAAAATATAATAATATTAATAAAATATAATAAAAATATAATAATATATAATAAGAAAATATAATAATAAGAAAATATATAATGATAGGAAGAAAACATAATAGATTAATTATGAAGTAAAATAGAATGTAGTGTATATAGAGAAAAACAATATCATAATGTTATGAATATATGACAGTATCTTTAAATTATTCAATTATAGCTATTGGTAGACACATTTTTATTCATTGAGTATAGATTTGTAGAAAGATTTAGAAGTGATGTAATGTTTTAAACATGTGTTTATAGATGGTAGTAATGCTATTAGTATGTTTTCAAAGTACTTCCTCCTTAAAAGGTTATATTCTTTTTTAATTAAACTAGCATTCTTCTTCTATGTGCCCTGTCCTTTCAGGACGTAGGTGATCATGGCCTTCCATGTCTCCCTATCCCTGGTGGCTCTTCGCCTGCTTTCTCCTGTTACACCACTCAAACCTCACTCTGCCATCCACTTGCTCAGGCCTGTCAAATATATTATCTGCTGCTTTTCCCTGTCTCTGACCTGTGAGTATCAAATTCTCCAAGCCTTTCTTCCTTATCACATGTCCCAGGAACTTTAGCCATCTTTTCCTGATGCTCAGTATTAATTTCCTTTTCATTTCCATCCCTTCCAAAACTTCATCATTGCTCACATGCTTGATCCATGATATGCACATCATCCTTCTGTAAAACCACATTTCATTTGCTTCAAGTTTTTCCTTCATCTTTAATGATATTGTCCAGCATTTGCTGCCATATTAAAAAACAGACATCATATAGCAATCCAGTACCCTCTTCTTTGTTTCTGGTGAAATTTTCTTCTCTCTTAACACTCTTCTCAGCTTTTGGAATGCATCCTTTGCTAATCCAATTTGCCTTCGGATCTCAGTGTCACACTTTTGGTCTTCTATTAGAACACTTCCCAAGTAGTTAAATTTTTGTACCTGCTTTATTTTACTATCCCCAACCTGTAATTGGCATTTTGAGCTCCTTTGTTTGCTGATGACTATACATTCGGTTTACTTGTAGTTTAGTTGTAGTCCTTTCTTTTGACTTTTTTCAATTAGAGAAATCAAAATCCTACATCATTTCGATGTAATACAAGAGAGAATGTTTGTCCAAATGTAAGTTTCTTTCGTGTTCATAACAAAGATCTACAAATATGAAAGATTAACTGGTCTAATTTAAATCTAATTTAAATTTAACCTATAACTGTTTAGTGTGTGTGTGTGTGTATTGGATAGTAAAGTGTATATTTGTGTAAAAATGCTTGTCTGTTTAAGAGTATGTTGGATGGTATGTTTACATGTGTTATGTGTATTAAAGCAATGGATAATTTTTAAATACGTCTATTGAACAGGTGAAGAGGCTCATCCCTTGTTTCCTGTTTAGGATGCGGTTTCCGGTTTTCTCTTTTCAAATCTTTTCACTCTTTATTTTATTTTTTTCAATTGGAGTAGATAGACTAAATTATCGCCTGGTTTACACTCCACCCACATCTAATGAACAGGTGAAGAGGCTCATACCTTGTTCTCTGTTTAGGATGTGGTTTCTGGCTTTCTCTTTTCCAATCATTTTACTCTTACGTAGCCCCCTGTGCATCAGTGGCGTTATCGCCTTGCTCGGGGTGATATGATTTTAAAAAAATATATATATATGTGAGAAATATTTTGGATGGCAAAGTGTGTAATAGTGTATGTATGTGTTTATGTAGAAACATTTGTCTGTCTAGGTGTGTGTTGGATGGTGGTATTAGTTAATTTAAATGCATATATGTATGTGTGTATGGAAATATCTGTAGATGTCATTTCCATATAGATCATTGAAATGTAGCATTCAGATGTTGCGACGATTTTGTATTTGCTTGGATATTTTATATTTACACGTGTGTATGAGGAATGCTGTTGTTACTTCCATGTGGGTCACTGAAATGCTAAAAATGAGCTTAAAAATCCACAAAGCCAAAATAAATGGATACTTTCAATATAAATTGCAGAAATGTCATAATCCTGCTTTCCAAGAATCTTTCAATTAAACTCAGAAACAAATTAACCATCCCTAACACTAGGATTATTGCCACTGCCTTCAAGACTATTGGTGATATAATATTGAAGAAAAATATAGCATTTTGAATTCTGAAATTTATCAGATAACATGTCCCCAGTGCAAAATCGTGTACGCAAAGGAGACATCAGTCAGTCAGTTAAGTGCCATACATGATACACGCTTGGGCGATCATGTCTTGAAAGAAACATGACTGACTGGGCAGAAGATTATTCCGCAGTAGGTTGCCATTGCTTTCTGTAGTAGACTGGTTGCCAACCAAAGCTATAGAACCCAATCTGTCCTGTTATTTAACCCATAATTGGAAGGAATAGACAGCCTAATACCTTTCCCAAGGGTATTTGCGCGTAAGTGAATGATATGAATTCAGCTGGAATTCAAACTCGGCTCCCCGATTTCTCGTTCCGAGCCAATATCCAATGCACCACAACGCACATCCTAAGGAGATATCACATGATCTAAAAACCAGTATCTATGAGCACAAGAGAAACTTGTGTTTAGACAGACCTAATTCTCTCATTTTACACTGAAAAGACATGGGATATAACTTTCATTTCACTAATGCTAGCCTAATTAAAAAAGAACATAACTAATTTTGAAAACATAACAATAGTATTACTAACAAGTAAATATAAACACTCACTTAAAATGTTACATCACTATCTTTCTACAGCTCCATTCTTCATGAATCTAACTTAAGTTTACTTAACATAAAATAAATAAAATAATAATATTAATTCCATCTTCAATGAAAAATTCCAACCAAAGCAAATTTATCACATGTATCTGAATTTCAGTGACCCACACAGAAGTGTCAACAGTATTCCTCCCACACACAAAATATCCAACCAAATACAAAATTATTGCAACATCTCACTACATTTCATTGCTCGAAACAGAAATGACATTGACAGATTTTTCCTCACACACATACATACTTATATTAACTAACATTACCATGCAACATACATCCAGAAAGACAAGCATTTCTACATAAACACATACATACACTATGCACTGGGAAAGGAGAAAAAGAGAACATAAAGAAAGTAATATTAGTACATAGGAATAGTTAATGGGCAAATTTGAAGAGCAGCTATACTTTGACTGGGACATAGATAGAACTATACATTGTAGACTGGCTGTATAGCCTGGCACTGTTCGAGGTTTTTAGTAGTTATGTTAAAATGGTAAGGTCAAGTGCTTATTCATAAAGCTCACATATGAGGTTGCTGTGATGCGTAAGTTTAAAAAAATGTGAAGTAAGTTATTAGTTTTGTTGTATTTTTAAAACAGGATTCGTGCCTGGTCAATTTTGCCAATAAACATGAATGATTTATATACAATTGGAAGAACAGGGGTGGGTGTTACAGGAGCCTGTAATGTGATGCAATGATGTTGTGATGCAAAAGAAGTGGATGCATTGTCCCTGCAACATCAAAGTGGTTGGCACCTTGTAGAAATTGTGAAATTGTTATGGCATATGATAAAGTAGAAGTTACAAAAACAACCCAATTTTTATTGGAATACAACTAAGTGTTTTAAAGAAATATTCGCAAAAAGTAGCTTTTTCATTAATTCTTGCCATACAATTCAAATTTTTTATTTGCATATCAAAGTATCAGACCTTGATCTCCCAGTGACCTGATTTTGGTTGAGTTTGAGTGAAGCGTCTTGGAGAAATGCATAAAACTGCACAAAACTACCCAAAATTATGTTTGTCAATTTTTGGACAAACTGTGTGCATTGATTTGAAAAAATTTTGCGTACATCAAAGGTCTGGACCTTGATCTATGAGTTACCTGAATTTGGTTGAATTCAGATGTCATGGAGGAGAAGAGTTCATAAATTTTAAGCATTTCAGTAATTTCTGCTGTACCCTGTTAGTTGTTTTAAAAAGATTTTGTGTACATCAAAGGTTCATGCTATGATCATCAAGTGACTCAATTTTAGTTGAATTTGGACCAAGGGTTTTGGAGGAGTAGGGTTTGTTAGAATGGAGATACACAAACACACACACACACACACACAGACACACACACAGACATATCAAAAATTTAGGAGACAAAAAGCAGTTAAAAGTTAATTACTAGCTGTACCTATAAAAATTTCATAGTTTTCTTATTCAAATTTTCTGATGAATCATCATTCTTAATGTCATGATTGAGTAAGCACCCTCTAAAATCCACAAATATAAAATGCCTGTAGAAATTCTGTATTACATCATTAAATATTTGAGCTTGATAATCTTAGCAAAATATTGCCGTCATAAATATGAATGTAGGTCATTATTTAAAGAAGAATGAAAAATGAAAATGAAATGAAAAATATTCTAAATTGACAAGATTTACCAGTTCACTGAAGCAGATGTTAAAGCCTTGACTTTCTTCTTATATATAAGGTTTTCCATCTCACTGAAGCATACATTAAACACATGAGAGTATTATCACTCCCTGTCTATTTTTTCTTTTTAGAAACACCCATAGTGTCAACACAATCCAGAATGAGGCTTGCCTGAAGTTAAAAAAAAAAGGGTTATAGTTTTACTCTGTCTTCTGCCGCTATACCAAGAATTTGTGGGCAAGGGACAGGTAAGCAATTATAGGGCATAACATACATGGTAACAAAGGAATTAAGGAACCAGCTAAACTATAATACAATGGTAAACTATAAAAATTCTTTGTGTCAGTTCCTTGCAAGTTAGAAATCTGCAGAGGTGAGTACAAATGTTAGAAAGAAAATCTTATTAAATTGGCAATTTTATTGTTATCAGATTTAAAGAAACGGTTGAAAGAATGAAAAAAATAAAAAATGCTTATTCTGTAATAATCCAGAATTATTATGAAGTACCATGATTTGCTTCTCCGTGAAAAGTATTATCGCTTAAAAATTACATATAAGTAGTATTCTATTTATATAAATGGTTCCTCCTGGAACCAATTAAATTTGTATATAAGGGATTTATTCTCTCTCATATGTCTTTATATATATATATATATATATATATATATATATATATATATATAATGTAAATACATATATATAAATGTATGTGTATATATCCATACATACATATACATGTGCACATATATAGGCATATTGATATACTTATATAAAAAAAAAAATTAGAAATGTTTTCCTGCATGCATTTATGTGTAAATATGTAAGAAGAGTAGGGAGTGTCCTGCAGGCATTAGTAAAGTACTTTAGTAATAAATAAAACCAAATGAATAAATTATTTAAAGAAGCCATGATGTCACCAATTGCTGCAGCTTTGATGATTCATTTTATTTGCTTTTTTAAGACCAGGAAAAAATTATTCAGACTATCTTCTTATGAAATCATTTTTGACCCTGACCTCACACACTTTCTTTTAACATTATTTATATTCATTTAATTAAGCGCTGAATTGAAAATTACAACTCACTTCGTTATACCTTATTTAGTCTCAGATTGTTAACTAAATCATTTGATTTAAATCATAAAACATTGTTGACAAAGTTATCAAGATAGATAAGACAGTTTGATAAAATTATCAGTATTGGTGGAAAAATGAGTCAAGGTTATCAGGACAGGTAAAAAATATGTCAAAGATATCAGGATATGTATGATAATTTGTCAAGATTATCATTATATATAAGACAATTTGTCTCAGTAATTAGTATAGGTAGGATAATTTGTCAAGAACATCAGTATATGTAGGACATCAGGATAGGGTAGGACAGTTTGTCATGATTATCAGGATAGATATGACAATTTCTCATGGTTATCAAGATAGTAGGATAATTTATTACAATTATCAGGATAGGTATGACAATTTGTCATGGTTATCAGCATTGTAGGACAATTTGTCATGGCTATCAGGATAGGTTGAATAATTTGTTGTGGTTATCAATATAGCAAGATAATTTGTAATAGAAAACTTTCTAATTACATAACTTGTTTGGTGATAGGTAAAACTGTCCTATGTATACTGACTGATATAGTTTAGCTTAAAACATTATTATGCTATAAATCTTATTTATACTTAGAAATTTAACTCATAACAGGTTCAATGTCATAATCTTTGCTGTTATTAATTAAAAACACCAGTTTATCTGCAGTTTAAGAAATGATAGAGATATTAAAATTTTGTTGTTACGTTGTACTTATAAAAAATTAGAAATGTTTTCACTTTATACTGTTGTGTTTATGTTTAATACATACTGAATATTAAACTAAAAGTCAAAAAATTAATATAACACTTTTTACCACAACCTCACCCCTTGTTCCATCCTTGCTACACTGATCCTAAACAGAGAACTGTGTGCTGTGTTATATATATATGGCTATATCTCTACATGTAATATGTAGAAATATAGCCATCAACTACTTCTCTGTTTAATTCCACATAACAATAACATTAAGAAAAGAAAACAAAACGTGGAAGTTAGAAAGAAAGTCTGAAGGTGAAAAAGTAAAAATGCTAGAGGAAAATGAAAAGAAAGGCAGAAAGAAAGAAGAAGAAAGAAAGAAAAAGAGATGAAAAATAAAACGTAAGTTTGCTATTTTTACTTTTGTAACCTTGACATATTTAGTAAGGATATTAGAATAATCCAGAACCTATATTAGCAGCAAACCACTTGCATATGGATAGAAATAGATTACAATAAATATACAAAAATAGAAAGGGGTGTAAGACAAGGATGTATCTTCTCACCGGACTTATTCAGTTTCAGTGAGGAGATTTTGAGAGAATTAGAAGTTCTACCAGGATGTATTACTTGCAACAACAATCTTTAACAACATAAGATATGCAGATGTCACAGTATTGATAGCAGACATAAAAAGGAAACTACAGGAACTCCTACTGAAGATAGTAAAGGAAAGTGAGAAGAAAGGACTAAACATTAGTTGTAGTAGAATACGTGGTTGTCAATAAAAGGAAAAGCCCAACACACAAATTACAAATTGGAGATATCAAAATCAAGTATAACAATTTAAATATCAAAAAAGTGTTTTAACAGAGTCGAGAAAGTGTGACACCGAAATCCGAATGTGCATTGAGATCATAAATATTGTCTTCCAAAAGCTAAGCAAAGTATAATAAATTAAAAAGAGTATTGAACTATTATGTAATATCAGTTCTCTGCCAATTTCCTCACAGATGAAGAAGAAGCTTGAAGCCACAGAAATGTGATTCTACAGGAGATTCTGAGAATACCATGGAGTGAATATGTAAGTTTTAGAGAAAATATAAACAAAAAAAAGAACCCTTATATTTAATATCATAAAGTTGAAATTTCTAGGGCACATATTGAAGAAAACAGGCTCACAAGATAGATTGAAAGGTAGTGAGACAGAGAAAAAATGCATAATCTACCTAGCAACCATATGTAAATGGATAGCAGAACAGGATTTAGGTGAGATAACAAAAAAATAAAATTTATTAAGAGCTTTAAAGGACAGAAAATTTAGGATCACGAATGTTCTGAAGGGACATGACATATCGAGGAACTCTCCTGTGATCTTTTAGAGTGAGTGAAACTTGCACATGAAATACTATTACTATACATATATTACTAATATTTGTAGTCTTTACTGAAGGTATTAATATTTTTCTTGGTACTTAATTAAATTTAAGTGTGCACAATGATTTTAGATGGGTTTGTAATACTTAACACATTCACTGCTACCTTAAATATTTGAATGCTTACATAACAGTTTTTCTATTTTTGTTAGAGTTACCATTAGAAACTGAGGTGTAAAACTACTTGTCAAGCTGTTGTTAATTGGGGCAAGAAGTGGTTTGTTAATTTTAATATCCTCAAAATTAAACTGCTTTGTTAATTGTCATTAAGAACTTTCTTGCCTTCCATTAGCACGGTTTATACTAACCTCTAGGAGAGCAACACACTACACCTTTTTAGTGTCACGTTTTTCACTGTCACAAAGTAGAAAAAAGATATTGAATCAATTTTTAGGCAAGTTCACTATGTCATGCTAGACAATTTATCTTTCCAGAATCTATACTAGACATTTATAAGTCTGCAATGTATCCATGTATCAAATAGTGTAACCACATCTGGTTTGTTATATATCTAAAAAAATTTGATAAATTTCAAAGAATCTGCAATGTTATTGATCCTGACCTGGCAACTTGGCTTCAATCACTTTTCCCTCCACTATAGTGTAGCTTCCCTGTGCATTTCCTATAAATATTTTAATGGCAGTTTTTATGATGAGCTTTTCTCTATGGTACTTCAACTTAAAAAATTTAAGTGCGAGACTAGATTGTCAAAGTCTAATAATGTCACTCTGGAAATTTCAAGATGTAACCATGTTTAATGTTAGTTCCACAAATGAGAAGTGCAGGAAAAGAAACTATCTTCTGGGTTCGTGCTTTCCATGTCAAAAATGATCTTCAAAAATTTTAATGTAATGTCAAGTGTCATCATCTGTCTCCTTGAAATCTGTTTGTCTTCTCTTTTTCTTTCACTCCCAGTAACCTCTTGCATCTTAGTGACTTACTTGAGGTAAAATGATTAAAAATAAAAAAATACAATCTGTTAGAAACATAGCTCAGTAAGAATCTCTACTTATGATATATTTAATCCCTTATATAACTTTTTCTATAAACTGTAAAGGTGCCCAATATATTTTGTATATGAGTCATATTTTTATCTTTCTTAAAATAGAAAAAGCAGAATATTCCAAAAACATTGTTCATTTCCTTTCATCTTCAATGTTAAACAAAATTGCACCAAGTTTGACAAAATGTATTAAAACATGCATACCAATTGACATTTGTCACAATACAATCAAAAAGATATTTTGAGTGAAGCTAGTGAAAACTATTGCTGTTTGAGTAATCGATAACCTGAATGGGGAACAGTCTGCATGCTGATAGAGAATATATTGTAACTACTCAAAAAAAAAAAAAAAGGAATAATTCAAGGATAAGTTTTCTCACTAGATTTATTCAACCTATACAGTGAGATGATCCTAAGAGAACTAGAAATTCTGGTAGCCAGAAAATTTGTCAACAGACAATTTGTCGACAGGTTGATGCTTTAAGTCTTTTCAAATTCAAGCTCTCATCCAGTTGTTTTTAGAAACTATCAGTGAACCGTCTAGGTGTTGGTGGATGTGATTGTTCTGAAGATGTTCTGCTGATTACATCGTCAATTGTTGTCAGTCTTGTACTGCACAGTTTTTGTTATTTGTACTTTCAGTAACTTTTAGATTTTCTAGTTTTGTCAACAATATAGGCGTATCCCTCAAATAAAAGCTTTCTGCCTCCTCATTCTGTCTTTACAAACTCCATAATGATGACTGAAGGGCTTAGAAAGAATGTTCTAAAGGCAAAACTGTCAACCAATTGTCCTGTCTGTGAATCGTCTGTCAGCAAATTGTCCATCAGCGAACTGTCTTTTGGCAAACTCTGCACATGGAAGTTCTACCAAGCAGACATAATCTCAACAATCTAAGATCTGCAGATGACACTGTGTTGATGGCAGACTCAGAAAAGAAGCTGTAAAAGATCTTAGACAAGGTAATAATGGAAAACAAGAAGAAAAGACAAACTGTTAATTACAAGAAGACAGAATTCATGATTATCGACAAAAGAATCAACCCAAGGTGTGATCTACATATTGGGGATGTTAAAATCTAGCAGGTACAGAAGTTTAGCTAACTATTTATTGTAGTAACAGATGATGGAAAATGTGACACAGAAAGAGACAATTGAAATTTCTGATCACATAATGAGAAAAGAAGGCTTGAAGAATTTAACACACACAAGACATTGAAAACAAGAGAAAAAAGAAGAAACAGTGAGTAACCTACTTAATGGGTTTGTGTGAACAGAACATTGACAAAAAAATATAGTAAAAGATAAAAAATTACTTAGAGCAACAAAAAACTGGATTTGTGGAGAGCAGTCATTGTCAACATCCTGAAAGAATTTGATGCATAAAAGAAGCTGACACTATGGGCTTCTGGTGCAACCTAATCACAAAACAAAAGAGGCATTATACCCATGGTCGGATTATGATTTTTTGAAGCCACTACACTAATTAAATTATACCCCACCTTAGATGAAGCTATCATCTAACTTGCCCACATACGGCTTAAATATTGTTGACTTTTTAGTAACATTTACATAGTTCAAGTAAATTTATTACAAATTCTTTAAATAAACTAGTATAGCTGTCCTTTGTTTGTCAAGAAAAATATTCTTTAAAAAATACCACTATTTTACTATTTGTTACAAACCAAATTAGCACATTGAAATATGATCATAGTAAAAAAATTAAATTTTTTTATAACCAGCATTGTAGCAATAAAACAGTCAAATATGAGTTTGTCATATGGATATAATTTCAGTTTATGAAACTATTTACAATTTTAATTACTTTTTAAAATGATAAACATTTCTAAAGAGTGAAGGAATTTTAAATAATAGTAGTGTCAAGGGAAAAAACAATCTTTTTTTGTAAAATATCCACTATGACAATGGTATTAGTAATTCTGGATTACTTTATTCTCGTAACTTAAGAGATACAAATATAGAAAATATGCTTGACCTCTGGCTACTCAGCTGTTTAAATAACAATAGAGGATATAACTTTATATCCTTCTGTGTCTGCCTGTGGAAGTCCACCATTATCTAATTAGACCTTTCATTTCTATTTTACACCATGACACATTGTATTTTTTGTGGGTATGAAGGTTAAAGGTTGCCGTATTCATGATGTCTTGGATTTTGGTACTCTTCTACCACCTGTAAAAGCAACAATAAAAAAAGTAATTACAGATAAAATGTGGTTAATTATTCTTGACAAAATAAGGAAGAACTGCTTCAAAGTTGAAACAGATGAAATTTTGAATGAGGATAAAGACAATGAATGCATAAAATAATGGGAAAAGAAACATTTAAATGAAAACAAAAAATAAGAAAATAATGAAACACCAAAAGGATGTTGTGTAGGAGACTTAGATAGTGAGCCACTTTAAGGAGTGGCAGTTATTTTCCTTGGTTAAGGTTGGTAATAAATGGAAAATCCCTTTTGATGAAGATAAGATCAAATCCTTTTTACAGTCACAAGATATTTCCTTGAAATATTGTTCCTCAAGATCAGCAGGCCTTTAGATGTCCACCCACATTTCCTTCCTACACACTATTTGTCACTTATTCTGCCAAAGTTCCATTCATGATTCTATAACAACATACTGCTCCCAAATGATTTAGGAAAAGATGGTTTCTAATATCTACTTTTTCTGGTATATTAGTTCAAGCCATGCATTAACTGCATAGTACATGTTTTGTTTTGATTAAGTCGCCTGAAGTGAGTTTAAAGCTATTTGTTTGACTGAAGAGGTTTGCATACTTCTACTCATGCTAGTAAAATGCAACAAACAAATATTAGTCTCTTATAAAATTGATATATGAGTAGACTTTTGTTGTTTTCATCATGTTTTTTTTAATAAAAATTGGATTGTAAATGACCATACTTGTAATTAAGTTCAAAATGCAAAAACAACTTATACGCATATCATAATTTAATAGTTGTATATTTGGGAAGCTAATGCATGTTTCGTTGAAAATAACAGAAGAAACTTCTGCTAAGTTTAAACTTTATTGTAAGTAAGCAGTTTGAATCTTGCTCTTAAGTTTCAAGGGTAAGATTGGAACTGATTACATCAATAAATATTTCTTAAAACTTTATTTGGAGAATCAAATATGACATCATATTGCTTTTTTGAGGGTATAGTGTATATAAAATAACCCAAATCCCTGAAAATGGTTAATAAATTAACCAAAAGCTCTTGGAACAAAACAATTATGTGAACAATTTTTCCTTGATATAATATATAAAAAATGATTGTTCAGGCACAAGAAAAACACAGTAAAACACTTAATCAAAGTCTTTTGTTAGTTATATTATAATTTGAAGATAATTTTTATGGTATTTTTCTTAAGCTGATCTTTCAAAAAAAAAAAAAAGAGAGCTTGCTTAAAAATAATATGTTAGGGAAGAGAAATGAAATGGTAGCAAATCCAACATAACTCATTCCTAGTGTTACACACGTAATTCCATTCTCAGCAACCCATGGAACACAAGCAATTCCATATTTTATTTATAGAGAAATTCTTTTCGATTCTTCAGAGAGCAAAAGAAATATACACTAGCCTAAATGATACAATTACTTCAGTTCTTTTCATTTTCCAGTGTTGTTCTCTATCTATTATTTGCATCTGAGAGAGAGAGAGTAATGTCTGTAGTGGCCTTCAACTTTCTCAAATGATGTTCCCTATCTATCCCTGAGAATATAATTTGAGCAATGCTCCCTCTAGATAAAGTCTAGTATGCTAAACCTTTCTAATTTCTTTTCCAATGTACCATATATGACATATAAATCTTCGCCACTATTTACATTTAATATTACATCACAACGATATGCAGGTAGCTGCTACCTTTTCCAAGGAGACATAGCAATTCACAGGTAGTAAAGAAAAATTATATGTACAGAGCAATGAACACTTGCATTCTGAATGGACATAGCATACATACATACATACATATATACAGAGCGATGTTTTTTTATTATTGACGTAGGGCAGAGATTAATCATGCCTAAAGCAAGGTGAATTCTGACTGACAGAAGATTTGTCATAATGATTTCAGGTAGAACTTTACAAAGCTTGGATACTTTTCCTGGCACTTAACTCAAACACACTCGATAGTCCAAGTACAACAAGCGTTTTAATCAAGACATCATTTTTAGGATGGTTGGCATTCATGGCTTAAGACTCTGTCTTAGCATATATATATATATATATATATATAATGGTAATATAATTAATTTAATTCAATCATTTTTCGAGGTGACTAATGACTGTTAGTTACCCCCAAAATGATCACTTGAAGATAGAATCATAGTAAAAATAGGAAATTGTGCTGTGAAAATGTTTAATTAATTATACTACAGTAATATTTAGCTCTATTTTTGTATTGAGCACTTTAAAATTAAAAATAAACATTAAGGAACAATAAATTTCTTATTGTTCTTTCTTGACATATATATATATATATATATATATATATATATATATATATATATATATATTTGTGTATTTAGGCAGTAAGTTTTCTTTTAAACATGTCAGATTAAATAAATTGCAAACACTATGTTTGCTTATTTTTTTAAATCCATTCTTATTCACGAATAATCTTTTGTGTATTACAATCATAAGATGTCAGAAATGAGCTGTAACATTGACAGATGTTATTTTCATTCCTTTCTTAAGGTACCCAAGTACTTTCAACCTCTTTCCAAGATCATCTTCAGTAATTTTTAGCAACACAGTTTTTTGGTTACATTTGTTACCATAACTCACACCCCTGAAGATGATCTCAGAAAGAGGTTGAAAGTACCTGGGTATCTTAAAAAAGGAATGAAAATAACATCTGTCAACATTACAGCTCATTTCTGGCATCTTTTGATTGTAATACGTGAAAGATTATCCATGAGTATGAATAGATTTTATTCAAAATAAGCAAACATAGTGTTTGCAATTTAGTTAATCTGACACACACACACACACACACACACATATATATATAACAAAGTTTAAAACAAACACAAACATACTAGAGTGTTAGCCATTATCTGCACAACTCTCACTTGTCACAGGTATCTACAACCATGTCCTTGCATTTCTCATATATAGACGATAAGAGAACCTGGACAAAAAGAGAGCAACACTTACACACATGTGCTAGCCACGGATGCTACGAGAGAGCTTGGCTGACTGCCTGTCCAGCCATTAGGCTGTGAAAACAACTTCCTGTAAGCACAGAAAAAGAACAGACTTCACTACTGACAAACAGATACTTAATAAAAAGTCAGCTGTATTAAGTGTACTCCTTTTTGCACTCTCATTTTTTCTTTTATATACAGTACTTGAATGCAACACTATATGACTTACCAGAGACATGTTCATATTTGTAAATGTAAGTAAATTTTTAGTCATTTCTCCAAACCAGTGTTTACTTCAACCAACTTCCACCCCCATATCAGGCTCCTATGAGAAGCTCACCTTATGACACCAATTATTAGAGTGTTTATTTACAAGAATAATTATATATTTACAACTTTCTTAAAAATAATACCATGGTATTAAGTCTAATAATACACAATATTTAGCACTTACCAGTTTGTAAAGAAATAAATCTGAAAACAATTTTTGATTCATAAATTTATTAAATTATTAAAATATCTGAACCAACTATAAAGAAATCCTTATTATTTACCATTTTATAAAGTTAAAATCAATTGGCAGTGAGCCAATGTTTTGCCAACCATTCTAATAAACAATATCATAGTGTAAATAAGATCCAGATTCAAATATCCTGTGACTCAGGGTCATAGGGGCATCATATGTAGTGCAGCTGCAGTAGAAGTGGTATTTCTTTGGACATGACAGCCTGGTGGTGCCCAATCCTCTCCAGGCTGGTTTGAGTTTTCCTTCTCCTAGACTGATTGCCACCCAAGGCTATAGAACCCAGTTTGTCTTTAGCTTGGAGGAAAAGAGATGGATTCATATCTTTCCCTCAGGTATTAGCACGTAATTGAATGGAATGAATCCAACTGGAATTTGAACTTGGCTCTTGGATTCCTCAATCTGAGTCACTAACCATTAATCTACCATTTCACCTGCACAGTGTAAATAAACAATCTAATAAATAAATAGTATTTATTATTTTTGTCATCAATTCTTAAGAACAAAGAAAATGTATAAATTCACTTTCATCATATGTTTAGGTTTTATTCAAATTTTAATCTTCATTTTTTAAAAAAAGCAATAAACATTGAAGAATGAAGGTAGTTAAAATAAAAGTATTGTCATGGGGGAAACCATTTTTTGGCCTTCTGTTTTTTTGCAGGCCTGAAGGTGCATGTTTGTTTAAAATTCTATCTTTTATATATAATAGCATACAATATGACTTGTTTGAGGGTATCATTTGATTTACTCTGTACTACAGAGTATCCAATTCAAGCCAAAACGGCATTGCCCATGATAAATTACCATCATCTTTATGGACATTTGTTTCCAGTAAATGGCATTTTCCCCAAAATGAGCCAGCACAGTCATAAAACAATTCTATATAAATGAAGCAATGAATGTAAACCAAATCATTTATAAGTTTTATTAAGCCTAGTCAGTACTTATTTGAGGGAACACTGAGTACTATAACCATAGAGTAAACCCAGAGGAAAAAACATTTCATCTTTGAAATGTGGTGTTGGTGCCTACAATCACAGACTGTTGTTTCAGATCACATCTTAATCGACTTCACAGATGAACATCACTTTCAATGACAAGAGGATGTTACCTCTAAAAATGAAACACTGCAACTTTTAGTAGGAGTTGCAACTGTTAATTGTACTAAATCACTTGGAATACTACTGATGAATACTGAATCTAACCATTTGACATGTTTGTTCAAAGAACATTTAAGGAAGAGGAAACACATTTTATATGATGTACATTGATTTTTTTCAAAGTTTATCAACCCTTTGTGAGTTAATGCTGAATCATATTTTAGATTGTAAAAATAATTCTTCTTTTTTTTTCAGTGTATATTGTATTAACAACTTTTTGAGAATAATGATTCTTCCAGATACAATTTCTACTATTTAACTCATAACAAGGGAGAGAACAGATGACTTCATACATTTCCCAAGGGTATTTGCCTGTAAGTGAATGTAACAAAACTTGACTTTGATTTCTCATTCTGAGCTACCCTTACACCACTCGCATATCCATTATATGATGTACAATGGTTTGACTCATACCCTTAGACTTTTATAATAGGATTTAGAATTTTATAAAACTGTCTTATGTCTACTAAATAACTAAAATAGATCAAATTTCTAGTTTTCTAGAAAAATTATGAATCTTATCAATGCCAAACTCACATGGAAAGGAAATACTGCTTTGCTATGTTTATCATGAGTAGATAAAGTAACCGGTGATCACAATGGCTTCAGTTTTATGCTCTGACCACAAACTTACATTCTATTAATGACACATACACACCCATCTTACTATAACCAGAAGCTAATTCTTTGAATGGATAACAATGTCCAGCTAACAGTGTAGATTCAAACCAAACCAATGGTCAAATCAATACAGATTTTCATGTGTAATCTTTTAAAACATTAAAAGTAAATTTTTATTTCTTTAGGGACAACTTGAAAGCTTAATAAAAACCTACAAAAGCAACCAGCAATAAGGAATTCCTATTTCTCTCAAAATGGTTGGAATACCATGAAATTTATTTTACATATCTGTGCTCCCAAGATCTAATTATTGTGATAATCCCATAATCCATTTATATGCCTATGTAGGATTATTCTCATGTTGTCTGGGAAAAAAATATGAATGCAAAAATGAATGTGCTCACATTCTTGGTTTTAATTTGTAGTTTTACTTTTGTGTGTATGTGTGTATACGCCTAAGAACATAATGAACATAGAGCAATTGTAGGCTTTTTAGTTGGACTTACTGGACATTAGTAATAAGAATTCAGTTAAATATGTTTTTAATAATAACTAGCAGCATAGCCTGGCATTGCTCGGGTGTAATGAAAGCTTTAAAACTAATCCATGGTCCTGGAGCTCAGACTCAGCCTAAAGAATATTTGTGTGAAGTTTGGTGAGAATAGGATAAAAATTGTGGATTTATATAAAGGACACACACACAAACATCTTGCCTTTATATATATATATATATATATTATTGATTTTCTGCACTATTGTAAGAACTGCAACCTTGAAACTTCTGAATATCGTTTCTTATGTCTTTGTCTATGAGTGTATCAAATTTGATTAAAATCGGACCACTCCTTCTATAACTCGATTTTTTTGATTATCGATTTTTGATATTTATTGGGACTACCTCGACACAAAACTTAGCTAAGAACACCTGCAGACACTTATAGTACAACTGTGTAAATTTTCAAGAAAATTGGTTCAGCTGTTTCAGACACTATAGATTAGATTATATATATATAGTGTTTAATTGTGCTAATGTTTAGCACCAAGGTTGTTGTGTTTTCAGTGGTTTTACTGATTATTTATTATTCTATGTTGGAGCACAACTCGGAGTTTTATGCATTAAGCAATTATCAAGTGCACATTATGAACTGACTGTTTAAAAGATTTGAATTTAAGTACACTTGATGTTCATGGGAGTTAAATCTTATAATGTGAGGGTACTATTTTTTTATTTATCAAAAGTAAAATTTGAATAGACAAAAATTTCATGGAGATAACAAAAATTAAAAACATTAAAATTTTAAATTAAAAAAAATTGATTAAAATGCAGGGAGATGAATTCAAAGGGGCAAATATTGTAATTATTAATAGTAATATTCATGGGGAAAAGAAAGAAAGGGGGAAATAAGGGAGGGAGAAAGAAAGGGACAAATGTAAAGAGAAACATGTATCAACCAGGGTCTAAGAATTTACATAAGAATTTTTTCTATGGCAGCATGTGGTCATTAATTTACGTTTTTGGTTAAGTAGATAAGAGTTATTAATATGATTTAAGATGATAATTTTTTCTTAAAGACAAAAGTTACAACCGTCTCCTTATCCATCATAAGATTTGATTTCAGCAACAATATTCTTGGTAATAATTGGGTGGTTGTTGCTTTTTAAATTTCCAATAATATTTTTTTTTATAATCACTTCACCCAAAGAAAGGCAGTACTGCTACTGGTGCACAGGGGGTTACATAAGAAGGAAATGATGAGAAAGAAATAGGAACAAGTTACAGGGGGTGTCAGAGAATGGATAAGAGAAGGATGAGAACACTGGTGTGAAGAGAGCTGCATGAGAGTAGAGTGGAAAGAGAAAAGAACATGACAGGGTTGTCAGGGAAACGATGCAAGTCAAGGAGATAAGAGATGGCAATTGATTGCATTTGAATTCTTGGAGATTGTAGTTGTCAGGGAAGCAAGTATACGGAAGAGAATTCCACAGGTGGAAAGGGTGAGAAAAGAAGCTGATAGAGTAGAAATTGCAGTTACATTTGATCAGTTTTACTGTAAAAGGATGGGACTTAGTAGCTAGTCTAGTAGCTTGAGTAAATTCATGCAGAGGGGGCACCAGAGAGCTAAGCTCATTGAAGCAAAAAATTTTTCTTTCCAAAGAATATTTTTGGGTTAAGTTAAAACACATAAAATCAAACAGACAACAATAATATTTCAACTATGTCATTGATAAATAAATAAAGTTATTCATACAAGAAAATACATGGCACCAGTAATAAAAATACCACCCAACAAAACATCAGCATATTTTACTGCAATCAGATACACAATAATTATAAGCAGGATGAATTTGCTCTACAAAGAATTATTAAACATAATATTTCTGCTGTAATTCCTGAAAATCATGTTAGGTTTATATTACAGAAAATGGAAGACCACAAACCTTGTTGTCACTAATCAAAATAACCTCATCAAATCTAAACTGGCAATAACCAATATAGTGTATGAATTTCAATGCCCAGTACAAGGCTGTGTTTTGTGTCACAAATCACTTACTTATATTGGGCACACTACCACCTCCTGATCAAAACCACAAGAATTCTATGTAAATCAAAAATATCAAAAACATCTCACTATTAAAGAGGCACTATATATAAAATATTTCTCTTCTACCATCAACTTTACATTAGTTGATAGTGGAAATTGAGTATTGAAAGTTTTTAAAATAGAAACATGTTCATGTGATTTCTAGTCAAGTCAAGTGTGACATGTGAGAGCTTGGAATTAATGCTTCCTTTTCAGAACAAAACAAAATAAATTGCTATGTAACAGTGAAAACATGAGAAAAAAATAACAACAGCAGTGACATAAACACCCTTGAAAATGGCTATAGAAATGGCCAAAAGTGCTTGGAAAGATAAAAATTATAAAGCATTTTTGTATTCCTTATCTCCAACAGGACAGAAAAATATTTTGAAAATCTTAATAAAAATTAATTGAATCTTCCATGTCAGTCATATTCAATGAAAGATTGTGTGGGTGTGTGTGTGTACACACACATGCACACACGAATCGCTGGCATCTTGACTTGTCAGTTTCTCACCAACATGACATAGCTTTTCTTTGTCTTTTCTGCAAATATTTTTATGGCAACTGTTCTAATGAGTTTTTTTTTCTAAGTTCTTTAACTGCCTTTAAGATTGCTACTAAGTCTCACTGTTTTACTGTTGAACTAGCTGGATGTGACTGTCTCTTCTATTCTAACAGTTTCTTTCTTTCATCTGTAGAAGTGTGGAAATCCCTTCTGATTTCTTGCTTCCTCGCCACCTACAATCTTTAAAAATTTAAAGTCAATGTTAAACACTATCTTCTGTCTTCCTGAATCGTGTTCCCTTACTTTTCTTTTCCTCACTTCTTCTTACTAAAGTCTACTCATTCTATTTTACTCCCTTTAAACCTCCTGCATTGTAGTGGTATTATCGCCTTGCTTGGGTCAAAAAGTTAGCTTTTTAATTCAGAAAAATATTCTGTTACTTTCCTACAGCCTGAAGATTGCGCATGCACTTAATACTGTCAGTAACGGGATAAATAAAGCTCAGTTAATAAAGTTATTTTTTTTTTAAATTGTGTCGCCCCAAGCAAGGCATTTTACTACCACTGTTATGCAAGGGTTTACATAGGAAGAATGTTGAGGAGTGAGAGGTTGCAGGGGGTGTCAGGAAGAGAGTAGGAGAGGGAAGAGAGTACTGATGAGAGTCGGGTGAATGTAGAAAAGCATGAGAGAGGATGTAAGTTAGTGAGACAGGAGATGACTATTGACTTTACATTTAAATTCTTGGAGATTGTAACTGTCAGGAAAGCAAGTATGCAGAAGAGAATTCCACAGGTGGGAAGTGCGAGAAAAGAAGCTGCTGGAGTAGAATTTGCATTTACAATTTATTGGTTTTACAGTAAAAGAGTGGGACCTAGTTGCTAATCTTGTGGCTCGAGGAAATTCGTATATAATGAACTCTTCTGATAATTTGACCTACGAGGGAAATACCTTTTTTCTTATACTCATTGCCTTTGCTCTTTCACTAGTAAGCTTTGTGATAATGAACTGTGGAAAGGGTAAAGCTGCTGAGGTAACCATACAAATGAATTGTTTCTTGTGTTGGACAAGCCACACTTTTTGGAAATGCTGATAGCAGAGGAATGGTACAAAGTTTGCCATGAACTGAATGAACAATACACCTCAGGTATTGGATAGCCATTGACTCTTATGAGTTAGCCACCCTTTTTAATGGGTTTTGTTTTTCATCCAACAATGATGATTTTCTAAGTGCAGCTTCAATGTGGTACAAAGCATGGGACATCTAGTGAGGATAAAACTCACATCTCAATTGTAATGATTCTAGTAAGACAAGCTTGTTAACCATTACACCACATCAAGGTGCCCTTTTCATCTCACAATGGATGTTCAAAGATCACTCTCCTCACCAATTATATATCGCTCTTTCTGATCTTCATCAATGATCTCCCTGATGAGATCAAATCCCAAGTAGGCATTTATGCTGACAACACTACCATTTACTCCTGCCTCAGTAAGAAATCTGCCAAGGCGGACAAAGATAATCTTGCTGCTGATTTTGAGAAGACCTCTAATCTGTGGTGGACTTGGGTAAGAAATGGCTTGTAAACTTTAATGCATCCAAAAAAAAGAAGCTGCAATCTGTCAACCACCATAGACCCTCCTGCCCCACATCAACATGGATCAAGTTAGTCTCCTTAAATGCAATACACTGCACCAGCTTGGCCTCACTCTCTCTTCCAACCTCAAGTGGAATGATTACATTGAATCAAGAGCTAAACTGCTAGGAAGGTTGGCTCACTGTGTCAAGTCAGGAAGTTTTTCTCACTTGAGTCCATTTTGCACATATACAAATCAACCATCCGCCCATGCACTGAATACTGTTGTCATATTTGGTTGGGGTCCCCTGCTTTTCATCTTGGGGTCCTCGACAGGATCCAGAGGAGAATCTGCAATATAATTTATCCTAACCTGGCAGCTTGATTCCAGCTACTTTCTCACTGATGAGATGTGGCTTCCCTCTGTCTCTTCTACAAATATCATGGCTTCTGCTCTGATGAGCTTAGCTCACTGGTGCACCCTCAACAAGAATTTACTCGGGAAACCAGACTGGTAACAAGGTCTCACCCTTTTACAATTTAAATAACCAAATGCAGCCACTTCTTTTACTCTACAGCTTTTCTTTTGCTCTTGGAACTACCTTCCATATACTTGCTTTTCTGATAGCTACAATCTCCAAGAGTTTAAATGCAATGTTAATTGCCATCTCTTATCCCCTTGACTCCTATCCTTTGCTTATCCTTTCCCCCAAAACCACCTGTATCTTGTTCTTCTGCATTTTTACTCTACTCTCACAACTCTCTTCACACCAGTATTCCCATCATTTTCTTGCCCTTTCTCTGACACCCCTGGTAACCAGTCCCTCATTCTCTTCTTATGCAACCTTTCACTCTGCTCTTATGTAGCCCCCCTGAGCACAAGTGGCAGTGTTGCCTTGTTTGGAGGGAAACATTGTCCCAGCCTTCGGGCTGGAGTCACCAAATTAAGACCAAATATGACCAGTTTAAGATCAATTTAGACCGGTTTTGAATCTATCCACCACGGTTTTGACCAGTACCTGGGCGTATGTGCTCAGGTTCCCCACGTTAAAAAAGACCTTGGGTCACATCTCTCTCAAGTGGGGGAGAAGGATAAATATTGGGAAACAATTATATATATATATATATATATTAGATTCTTTAAAAATGTGTTTAATAAAGGTTAGTGATATAATATAATATTTTTAATGCGTTTTTTTTTGTAATCATATCACCCCAAGCAAGGCATTTTATTGCCACTGTTGTGCAGGGGATTACATAGGAGGAAAGTTATGAGAAGGAGTGACAGGTTATAGGGGTGTCAGAAAGTGGGTAGGAGAAGGATGAGAATACTGATGAGAGTGGAGTGGATGGAGAAAGGAGCATGAGAGAGAAAGGATGCAGGTTAGTGAGATAAGAGATGACTATTGAATTTACGTTTAAATTCTTGGAGATTGTAGCTGTCAGGGATGCAAGTAAACGAAAGGGAATTCCAGAGGTGGGTAGTGTGAGAAAAAGAAGCTGCTGGAGTAGAGTTTGCATTTACATTTTATTGGTTTCACAGTAAAAGGGTGGGACTAGTTACTAATCTTGTGGCTTGAGTAAATTCATATATAGGTGGTACCAGTGAGCTAAGTTCATCAGAGCAGAAGCTGTGAAAGTATTTGTAGAAGAGACACAGGGAAGCCACATTGCACCAGTGAGAAATGTGTGTTTATAGTTGGCAAAATTTTTATTAGGACTCCCTTGAAGTATTTTCAATGTAAAGAATTATATTCTTTCTAAATAGGCTGACATTTGTAAAATCAAAGTTATGGCCAGTATTATTCAGAACATAATTCTTTATGTGGAAACTACTTTGAGAGAGTCCTGATAAAAATTTGAATAACTATAAACACACATCAAAAACACTATATTACATCACTAACATTTACTAAATATACATGACAAAAATATAGTTTACGGTCTGCTATATTTATGGGTGAAAATGCTCAATATCAAGGATGAAGCATATGTGAATGTAAATCTGTTTCAGGCTTGAACACAATCTTCAGACCTGAAAATTGTGTTTAAGTATGAAACAGACTGTCGCCATTCGGCATTGACCTTTGTGTCAACTTTTATATTTTTCTATATGTTATTTCAAATATTATTATAGTGGACAAATTTATTTGAAATAGGTGTCCCATTTCTATGTATTTATTAAATAGTTTGTATTATGTCTATCAGCCGATATATTTGAAGGTTCTAAGTAAAGAAAATGTGTCCTCTGGCAGGAACTGAACCTGTGTTTCCCTTTCTAGAGGAAACTACTGTTTGATCAGGCATGCTTACCACTCAGTTCTCAGTGACTTCATTGTAAGCAAGGTTCTTTTTAACCTATTTAAGGAAAGCACATCTCTTCACTGAGATTATTTTTCTTGAAAGCCTATATCTGCTCAGTTTCGTATCCAAAATGTAAACAAAACAATTTCTAGAGAATTAATGAATTTTATTTTTAATACATTTTTATTACTTCTCACACACACTATATGTATATTGTTGTAGAGTTGCTGACACCCTTGCAGCACTCTCAGTGATGGAATGGCCCATGGTCTGGGAAGTTTAGTTGGTGTTACCACTGTCAATTTTTACCATCTTGAACTAACCTGGGTGGATAAATATTCTTATCTTTTTACTAACAGATACTGGCCACCCTCCTTTTGTAAGTTGGTGTTGGCTGTTATTTCTTACAAGATTGTGATCATTTTGAAGTACATTCAAATTAACTATTTTTTGATAAGTTTTTATTTATAAAAAGTTTTTGTTGCAGTATTTTTCTTTGTTAAATACGTTCTTTTCATTTTCAGTTTTATTTTTCAGTTTCATATTTGTTTTAATTTTCCAACAGTTTGTTTTAAAATTTTGTATTTTTCTTTGTTTTTGCTTTGGACTGTTTTTTGAACTTGTTTTTACCCTTATAGCTTGTTATAATATTTGGTTTTGTTCTGTATTTTGTATTATTGCAAACACACACACACACATAACTAGTATTTAAAAAAAAAAAGAAAATATACAAGATGGCCAACCAAAGTCAGTCCATCATTAAAAATTATGTAGTAAAAAAGATTTCCCCTGACAAACATAAGGCTGATAATTCATCCCTGGAAAAAAATAATCCTCTAAAGTGGGGTCCTTATAAAGGAAAAAAGCAATGTTTCTTCCCCTATTGTAGAAGAAAATAAGAAAAAAGAAGAAAATATTGACCAAGGCAAGAAAGCAAACAAAGTAAACAGTGTAGCAGCTGAGGAATCACCTTCTATTTTAAGTTCTTCTCTGAAATGTATCGTCAATGTGGCGAAGTTCATCAAGAGGGCCAAGCAGTATGCTCATCTGGATATCAATGACGAGCTATTGGTAGACCTTAATGCACAAGAGCAGATTGCCAAAAACCTGCATCAGTCTTTCTGCTTGACAAGTTAATGCACAAAATGTGTTGGTGCACAAAAGGCAGTGATAAAATCTCTGATTTCCTTGGCAGTTAAACCCCAACAAATTTTTAAAGAAACTGGCTATTTCATGTGGGATATACGGTTGCCCACGCATTAAGACTATATGAATTCCTATGATCTGATCACTATGGAGCATATTATCTACACAGAATACCTAGGATGGTGTTGGACCAAGGTCACAGTGCATGAGATTTCTCACTTTATTTTTAGGGAGCACTTAGAGACATATCTGATGCAGTATGGGCAGTTAATAAGTGTTATTCTGAAATATGAGGTGGGTGAATGGTGGTTTGAATTGATGTTAGATTGAGAAGACTTCACCTCCATTCCCACCACCTTAGAGATAGGTGAAAAGAATTGTTCTGTGACTGTATCAGGAAGGAAACCGTGTTAGAAGTGTGGCGTGATTTATCACCTTGCCTTTTCCTACCTAGAGAAAAATGTCTCCAAAGTCCCAGAGGTGGTATGCTAACATTAAACGTGGTCATACAGACACAAGTGATGCTGAACGCTCAGGTTGCTCAAAATTGGCAGTTGTCTCGAAAAACACCAAAAAATCCATAAACATGTTTTGGCCGATCATAAGTTGTGTGAGATAGCAGAAGTTGAACATATCAGAAGGCAGTGTATTCACCATTTTGCATCAACATTTGTCAATCAGAAAGCTGTGTTCAAAGTGGGTGCCACATTTGCTCACAGTTGATCAAAAACAACAATGTACCGATGATTCAGAGCGTTGTTTGTAACTGTTTCAAAACAAGAAGAGTTTTTGCATAAATGTGTCAATGAATGTAAAACATGGATCCACCACTTCACTTTGGAGTCAAATTTGCAGTCAGCTGAGTGGACAGCAGCAGGTGAAAGCGACCAAATATTCAAACATCAGCAGACAATGTTTTGGTTTCTGTATTTTGGGATGCGTAAAGTATTTTGTTCATCGATTATCTTGAGAAAGGAAGAACCATCAATAGCAAATATTATATAGAATTATTGATGTGTCTGAAGGAAAAAAATTGCCAAAAACCACCCACAAATGAAAAAGAAAAAAGTGATCTTTCACCAAGACAATGCACTGTATTACAAGTTGATTGTAACAATGACAAAACTACATGAATTGCACTTTGAATTGCTTCTGCATTGACCCTATTCTACCGATCTGACCCCCAGCAAGTACTGGCTGTTTGCAGATCTCAAAAGAATGCTCTAGGGAAAGAGAGATTTGGCTCCAATGATGAAGTGATATTGGAAACTGTGGCATATTTTGAGGCCAAAGATAAATCGTTCTCCAAAAGAAGCATTGAATTGTTAGAGTAGCGTTGGAATCAGTATATCATCCTAGAAGGAGACTATGTTGATGAATAAAGTTGAATTTCGCCTAAAAATCATTTTATTAGTTAGGCCCAGGATTTATTGAGTGATGTGTTAAGTTAGTGTAGGACATTTTTTGTTTTTTCTTTTGAACTACTGAATTTAACTTAGCAAGAATATGGATGATCATTGGCACCTGCCAACTTTTATTTTTCTCCCCTTTATCTTTGGTTTATTTTCCATCCCCTCACCTTTTAGGTGACAGAAATGGCAGTTCTCTGGTAACTGTAGAATGCCTTTTGTTTCAAGTGAGATTTTGTAATTATTATTGTGTCTAAATGAGTGAGTGGATATGTGAGTGATTGTCAATTGTATGAATGGAATTTATTTTTATTAATCCCACAGTATTTTTCATCCAGTTAATTGATATTTCTGCCAGATTAAATTATGGGGGTTGCCCCATACTAATACCATTTTTGTTGTGGAAATATTTTGATTATCATGAATATTGGGGAATCATTATTTTGATTTTGTATCGACCCAACCCTCCACAAATATTGTACATAATAAGATTAGGTAGGAATTCCAAGAGCAAATGTGGCATTATGGTGTTTGTATATGGTAGTGCTGAGTGGCTATGTTGTTTTGGTGAAAGGAACAATATACAAACGATTGGGTCAGTGATAAAGGCTAGTTAAGTTAATGGTAGGACAAATGAAGACCAGCTCTCCCCATCTCCATTTTGCACATGTGGCTTATTTATATTTTTGTATAATAAATATTGCAAATACCTGAAGATTGCATACTGCACATGAAACTGATAGTTGGTCACTGTTTCAGGAGAAATCAGATTCACAAGATATATATTATTAAAAACAACAGATATTTTGTGTTGATTAATTTTAATAATGAACTTTTCCAAATTATGAATCAAAGAGAGAATTCCATCAGAAATGGTCCATAGTTCATTTCGGGAGAAAAGTACAAGAAATATGGTTCAAGTTTTTGATTTTCTAAAGTCATTATCAGGGTAGGTAGAGACAAATTGTGAGTTTTGTAGAACGAGTAAGTATTACAATGTTGGCAAATGTGTCGTTATTTTTATATACATTTAAGGATGTGCATTCTTAAGTTATAATTGATTTTATTTATTTATGGATGATTGTTTTTGTTGTAGCAGTATTGTTTCAAGGATCATAAGTTTGTTTTTTACCATTTCATTTTTTTAGTATTTTATTATTTGTCAGTAGCTGCCTAATGTTATGACGATCCTTATGCTGCTTATTTTTAATGTATGGTCTAATGGCACTATGGTCAGTGGCATCTCAGAAAAATAACATGGTTATGATCTTAGATAAACTAAATATTTTTATGAATTTAACATATGGTAAGAAGTAGTAAAATAATCTTAGCCCATTAATGTCTACCATAAAATCCAATATAATTGAAATAAAATTTGGTATTAATTGCATATTTCTTAAGACCCACTAAAAATGGTGATAGACATTAACAAGTTAAATTACCATTTTAAAAATAGTGCAACTGAATTCCTCTTCAACTGAATCATCATTATCACTATTATTAGCAGAGTATCCAGAAAAGTGGAATTATCTATAGACACACACTTTTTCTGAGAATTTGCCTTGAATCACTGTAGTAGCTGTGCACTCTATCTAACTCAGAACTAAGCAAGTTAACCATTTAATTGGTCCAGAGTGAACAAACCAAAGTGACTTTGTTTAGTCAGTACTGACTCATTTATAACTTAGTCATAGGCAGTATCTACTAAGTAGCTGTTATAGACAGTCATTTAGAGTATAAATACAATTATATCTGTCAGTGAATGCAAAATTCCAAGCCCCTAAAAATACAATGCAAAGATTTATCCCATTCTGTGATAATTGATTTTATGGAACAAATCAATAAGTCTTTCACACAAATCAAAAATTCATTTTCTAAAACAAAATAATCTTCTAACAGAAATCAATAAGTGACCATCTAATTTGGGGTGTTGAGGATGGTACCAAAATTTATGATGTTATACAACCATTATGCTTTCAAAGAATTTTCATGATACCACTACTCTATCTGGAAAGTTAAGATTTTTGTACACCTGTACTAAAAATATTTCAGGTCATTTTAGTGAAAGACCAATCATATTTTTAATTGGTGGTGTTCCCATATCCAATATACCGGTGTCATGAGGATGAATTGAACAGTTGGTGTATTTGAATCAACCCTTTATCTCATACCAAATTAAGGTATTGAATTCATAATCAGTGGGTAATGTCAGTATGATTCTGAGATGTTGGTAAATACATAGATACTAAAATAGTGGTACCAGATGGTGTTACTTTTAGTTTCGCTAAGTATCCATACACCAGTTTCTTGGTACCCAGTCATTTTATTATTTTGAGTTACTTGAATTATACTGGCATTATACTGGGATGAGGGGTTCTTTTTTACCTTTTTCACAACAGGTACATTCATCCAAGTAATTTACTTTGGATTTTGTAAAAGCCATTAAAAATGCTGTACTTGTATTAAAATTTTTTTAAAAATGTGTGATTTTCAACTTATCAATTAAAAAATACAAACTTACATTATGAAAAGGATAAACATGTAAAATTTGGCACCTTTTGGTTAAAATATGAAAATACTTTCAAAATTTTAATCAACATCCAAACCATATCGTATTTCATAACATATTGCATTTTGGTACTGGTTTAACCCCATCTTCCTGCTCAAACACAAATTAGCAAAGAATAAATGTTGAGGCAATTCAGAATATTTGTGATTCTAAAACATTCTGATAAATCTAACAATAAAAATGAAGTCATTCTAAAGGTGCAATGTGCTGAAAACTATGAAGAATTTTCATGCCTTGATAACAGCATTCAATATCACAAAATGAAAATTGTGTAGAAGTAATTTTTGAAGAAATTGCAGTAAAATGGTAAAAACATCTGAAAAGCAAAAAGATGATGAGAATAGCACATCTGAAGAGAAATAGAGTTTTTTGTCATATTTACTTTGTGCAAATACTCTTCTTGGGTAAGGTAATGAATCCATCTCCTTCCCAGCTAAAGTAGGACTAGTAACTGGAAAAATAATTGATATTCTAAAAAAAATGTTAGTGCTATAATGATTAATCACTCGAAAAAAAAAAAAAAAAGAAAAGAATTATTTAAATTATTTTAACAATTCAAAATATATTTGGACTTTAAATAACATTTAGTTTTAAACTAAATTAAAATATTACTAAGCAAAAAATAATTATGAATTTAATTTTACAAGATATTAAAAAAGAGTTTAAATTCATAAAAAAAAACAAATCAATAAAAAAAAAACGGGGAAACGGGGAGGGGAATTGAAAATAGTTATGCCGTAACTTGTATTTACACAAGAAGAGTACTTGAAAATATTTTCATTTAAAAATTTTAATAAAATATGTAATTTAATATGTTATAAAATTAAAGTCATAATTATTTTTTGCTTAGTAATATTTTAATTTAGTTTAAAACTAAAAAAAAATGTTGACAATAACAGTAATTTAATTTTATTTGTCGTAAAAACCAAAAAAAAAGGTAATCATTTAAATTTTTAAAATCAAATTATGAAGTAATTTTTTTCTTCTTTCTAGAATTTTCTACCAAATTGGGGATAATTAAATTAATGTGCTCGAACTATAGAGGTCGTGGGCGTCTACACAAGGTAATACCGCTAATTTTTGGTAGAATTATTCTACTAGAATACTAATTGTTGACACCTGAGTGAAGTCAAGTGTAGATCAATTTTTGACTATAGTCCATGTCTGCGTGTGCTGTTACTTCCCAAGGTCTTCCGATCGAGTGGTTGCGCAGATAAATCCAATTCTACTGAAAATAAATTTCTAATTTATTTAATGTTTTTCTGACTTGGAGTTTTGTGTATATCATTCATTGTTAGCATATCACATCCAATTTTAAACCAGGACTAATAATAGAAATTGATTCATCATTTCAATGGGTTGTTGCAATTATTCAGTAGCTCACGTGTGTGGGCGGAATTCTGATGCGAGATATTTTTCTGCTTTGTATTGAAATTAAAAAGATCTTTAAGATTTTTTTTAAAAGTGTATCATTTAGTTTCGATTTTCTGGTTAACTTTTTTCGTATAATTTTTAACTAGGAATCCGAAACGAAGCAGCAGATAAAGTTAATTCATTCTGTAATTAATGAAGCAAGTAAAAAATTTGAAAAAATTTCATTATTTGAGTTGGTGGGTTTTAGGAAGAAGTATATATTTTGGTACCCAATTAAATAGCTTTATTACTAAATTGGTTGGTACGCATAATTTTCAAGTTTTCTCAGTGGTCAATTTTTTAAATTGAGAGAAAAAAATAAAATATATTTAAAAAATGAGACAAGAAATAAATTTTCAGAACTGACATCAGTTTTTTTTTTATTTATCATCACAAAATACATTTTATTTTTGTTTTGATTGATAAAAAACAGCAATAATCTTATTTTCACGAACAAAAATTGTACTGAGTTACGAACTAAAAAAAAGATTATAACATTTTTGTTTTCCGACTTACATTTTTAGTTGAACTTCTTTCCGATATTGAAAAAGACTAAAGGAGTGTTCATTATTAATAACAAATATTTCAAAAGCGATGATAATTAATTTGGCTATTATTATTTCATTAGTAGTTTATATTTACTACATGTGAATGATGTGACATATTCGCTCCACTCTTCAGTTTGAAATTATATGTTCTTGTTTTTGATTGGTTAAACGTGAATCAAAGCAAATCACGGAACACTGATGAGTATGACGTTCATTACGTAATAATCCAAAGGGAGTGGTCGCCCATTTCTTCTGGCGTCAATAAACAAATCGTCTTTGCGTTGCGCCATTCATCTTTTATTTTTAAGAGATCAAACATTTAATGAATTTAAATTTATATAGCATTATCCTGTTAAAAATTGTTATTCCCCACTTGCCACAGACAAATTGTACATATGGGAGAATGGGACTAAGTAGTTGGATTTTCACAGTCTTTTTACGGTGTTTGTAAAAATGTGATGTTTTGGTGCAAGAAAGCGAATGAGGCTAACTAAAAATTAAGAAGACAGATGAAGACTAGCTTTCTCCAATCCCCATTTTTGATCTTGTGCCACATTTTTTGTATTTTTTATAATAAATGAAATATAGCTTTATTCTGCTGACATCGCAAGCCATTGAAGTTTTGGTCCATGTTAGTGCTAGAGATCTGAGGCAGAGTATAAAAAATAACTCAACTAATGTTTATTTACTAACTTGTAATTTAAACAAAAAAAAAAAAAAAAGGACTGTAAAGAGAAAGTCCTCGCGCTCTTTGTTAGCAAACTGGTCTCGCACTTTGTCAGATAGTGTAATGAGTTCAAGCCACACCGAGAGCACCTTATTCTTCTTGTCACTTGTTTGGTAAATAACATTTAGGTACCTTCACTGACAAAAAAAGTAAATGACTAAAAAAAGGTCCCTAACTAAAAAAAAGCAAACTTTTTTAGTATCAAAATGTATTACTAAGAGAAAAATATCAAAGTATAATCCTTTCTAACACGTTCGAAATTTTGGTAAAAAACTTTTTTTTCGTTAGTAAGAGCCAAAACGTTAAAAAAAAAAAAAGTATTTTCTCCAACCAATATAGTTAACTGATGTTGAAGATCGCCTTGCTTCATTCAATCAAAGCAATTCATGTTTTTATTTTCTTCAAATTCTATCTGCTGGGCTTAGCGTAGATTCGGTACAAGACCACAAAATGAGGCACTAAGTGAGGTGTTACCATTTCAGCCTGGTTGACCATCTTAAAAAAAAAAAAACTGAGTGAATTACTTTTTATTTAAGTTAAATAGGGCATCCAATCCTGGTGTAATGGTCAGGATTTAGTTTTAGTAGTTCAATTCTTGCTGGGCTACTCATGCGTGTAGCCTTCCTTGTCCACACTTTTTTTTTCTAATAATAACAAAAAATTAGAAAATCTAAGCCACTGACTTGCTACTACTTCTTGCATTTATTTTTCATGACTAAAAAAAAAACTTTCTATTACTTTTTCAGCATGTTACCTTCATTAAGGTTCCCAAAAAAACAGAAACCATCATCGATTGAAACTGATTTCGTCTTAAAATGTTTGACAATTCATTGAAAAGCTTTGTTAGTTGTACGACAATAACATGTATCAACTCGTTTTCCAATTTTGGTTTGATTTACTTGCGTTAGACTAGAATTTCTTACAATAGGAACAAATATTCACATTTGACCGTCTTTTCTAAAAATAAGGTCGGTGCGTCTTTTTCTATCTTTTTTTTTAGAGTTGCACAATTTTAATTTCAAGAAATTACTTCGAGAACATTAACAAACGTGAATTTTCTGCCAATATCATCGCTATTTTATTCATTTTTGTTTAAAATTAGAAGTTATTTTATTTTTAACACTTTTTAAAAAATTAAAAATATATCAACTTGATCTTTTTTCACCTGTACGCTACCCAAGCTTTTACGGTTTTGTTTGAAACATCATTTTAATTTCGTTATTTCTTTTTCTTTTGATAAGTCTTCGTTCGTAAATATAATAACGTAAACTAAAATGAATTACTTTTTTGTGTTTATAAGTTTCAACACGAACATTTTTTTACCTGGCAAATTGTAAAAAAAAACAAAAAAATGTATTTGAAAATGTTACAACAAACAAAAAAAAAATAGTAAAAATAGAAGTTGTAATTTTCTAAGCGCAGCTTTGATGTTGCACACGATCAAAAGTATTGGGAACTCAGTGAGGATCGAACTCACTACTCAACTGTAATGATTCAAGCGAGACAAGAAATTATAGAAGTTTTAGTTAGCCATTTATATTTTCACGATTTTCTTCTACATTGCCCTTCTTGAGCGTTCACATAAGTTTCAAGAAGTATTTTGGAGAAAATGCAGTTACCAGATAGAGTTGTGTTTAGTTGACAAGCTTTATTTAAAAATAAAATAAACCAATAATGTTATTGTTAATTTAGAATTGATTATTGCTAGAGTACAATTTTTGAATTAGTTGGCGAATGGTTTGGTTAAAATAAAATTCTAATAAAAATATATTTTAAAATAAATTAATATAATAAATAGCAAAGGTAAAAAAAACAAATTTTAATGAAATTTCTGAAAGAAAACAAGAACATAAAGAAGTTATTATACACAAAAAAGCGATTGAAACACTACAGTACACAAGTTGAGGCAAGTTTTTTGAGATTTTTCTTAGACATTTTGAAATTGTACATAAAACTTTCGAGTGTAGAGAGATTGTGTTTTAAAAAACAGATATGAACTTTCAAAATTGAGCCAAAAAATAGTACTTTGATTTTTTATCAACAAAAAACTTTATAGCTTCTAACTAGTAAGATATTAAGCCAGAAAATAACATTTTCTTCATTTAGAAGACAAATCGTTCATTTTAATTTAAAACGAATACGTAGCATTTTTTAATCATTCAAATAAAAGCAGTGATTAATTTAAGTAAAGTTAAAGTAAATTAGCTTTTTGCGATAACTACATTTTAAATAGTAAAAAAAAAGTACCATTCTTATAATGAATGGATGAGACGGGTTTAAATTCTGACTGAGTTTACTCTGAGAATGGTATGGATCTAACCTTTGCCCCCAAACTTTGATTTAAATTGCAGGATAGACTGGTTCTCTAGTCTTGAATGACAACCAGACTAAAGAGGTAAATTTTGGTGCAATGAAATTTTAGAATAGTGACTGTGGTCTTTTTGTTGAAATCTGGTCTGGCCATTTGCAACCTATTTCCCCATTAACACCTTGCTGCTGAATCCTGAAGAAGTTGAGAGATCAACATTACTTAAAAAACCCATTTATAAACATGTCATTGCTAAAAAAAAGGAACTATCATTACCCATTCATATAAATAAATAATAAAAAAAACTCGCCAATTGATTTCTTAATTTGCATTAAATAGATTATAAATAGATAATATAATAAACTGTTATGCTAAAAGTATAATCAATATTGTTTCATTATTATAATGAATTATTATATTATTATTATTATATTATTATTATATTATATTATTGTATTATTATATTATTATTATATTATTATTATATTATTATATTATTATTATATTATATTATTATTGTATTATTATTATTATATTATATTTTTATTATATTATTATATCCATTATTATAAATAGATAAACTGTTATGCTAAAAATATAATCAATATTGTTTCATTATGATGAATATGATTTTATGATATATTAGATTAAAATATTCTTTATTAAAAATAATACATATTTTCTCTGACGTTTCTCTTACTCATAAGCCAAAGTTATGACTTTTCTTCCAATATTTCCTGTTACTGTTGAAACAAAGACTAAAAAAATGGAGAATGTTTTAAGATTTTTATTATAACTTAGATATTTCAAGATTCCTTTTTTCTCATTTACATATTTATACATTTTTTTACTTTAATTAGCTGTGTAAGAATTAATTTGAATACATTTTATTGTATATTACTCGTGTTTTTTATCTCTTTGTTATGTAATGTTAAAACAAAAATACAATATTGTGTCTTATTTTACCATTTATTTTTTTGATGGGTTTTGAGGCAAAACCTCATGTTATCCTATCAAGGTATTATGTATTTACAAGTTTCTGTCTATAGAATAGATGCCATATATCAGTACATATGATAGTGCAAAGGAATAAAATCTGAACTCTTTACTGGGTAGGACAAAAGTTAAATTCCTTCCAGTTCAAATGTTTAGTGAGAAAGGAAATTATGAGTCAGTAAATATTAATGAGTTAAGAAGACAGCTATGTAAATATATGTGTAACAAAACTGGGGTCCTGCAAGACATGTTTCCAAGTGGAGCTTTACAGTTTCTTAGGCTGATCCTGATGGCTCAGGTCTTAGTGTTTAATAGGTTAAGATGTGATTTTGATAGATTCTGATTTGAAAGAATATTCACTTGATATTTAGAACCTCCAGATTTAAAGCTGATTTTTGGTTTTCATTTTCTTTAGAAAAATATGGAGAATTTACTGAAAAAAGAATTTGGCTATACGACACTGAAACAAATTGGAAGTGGAGGAGGCTGCATAAATAAAGGTGTTGTCTATGAGACAAATGAAGGGAAGATTTATGTGAAGTACAACACAAATCCTGAAGTAAGTTAATGATACACTGAAATTTTGGTCATTTATACAAATTTATTTAACATTCTTTATAATTTTGAATGAAAATAAGGAAAATGAATAAAAATACAAATGAATGGAAAAAAATAAATCAAAGAATAAGTAAACCACTTAGGAGCAGCTGACAAGATATTTCATGAAAAATTTTGTCTTGAGTTTTCTTACTCCAGTAGTCAGTGATTCAGAAGTATGATCACTGACAAAAGTTATAGCATAAAAAGCAGATTTGACATAAAATAACCCTTTTTATCTCATAACTAAAAAAGCATATACAATATAAAACAATATTTTAAATTTCATAGCAATAAAAGCAGTTTTGACATAAGACAGCCTTTTTTATTTTATAACCAACAAAAAAACAAGATTTAAAACAACCTTTGTCCAAAGAACTGAACATTCTGGCTTCATGAAAAATACTTAAAACAAATTAACGAATTATTTTTAAGTAAAAGAATTTGTTAACTATGCTGACTCTTGTGGTCCTATCTAAAATTGGACTCACCATCCTTGGCTAGCAAATTTTTTAACATATATGACTTCTCCTTAACTTAAAGGATGTGTTCTAAGTAGTGGCAGTCACAGGCTTGTCTCCCTATCTGCTAAATTGAATTTAACCGTTAGGTATTATTTAAGTTTATTAAAAATTATCCTCAGAGTGAAATATTGTATTATTTGGTGAAGTGCTGTCAATCAATTTAAGATCAAGATTCTGTTTTAAAAGGTTTCATTTTTTTTTAACATAAGGGAAAATTATGGAATCCTCAGCAAAAAAAATCGCAATTAATACTGTGTTAACCCTCACAGGAATTTAAGATTGGCATAATTTCTTTGAGACATAGACTTCATTAATGGTTTCAAAGATCTTGAATAGTAGTTGACAGATCAGCCTGGATATAGAGCCATGGAATATTTTTAAATTTTTATCTTAAATTTTCAGTCAGATTAAGATCCAGACTATTTTTATATATACCTCAAGAATCTTGATATATATATATATATACCAGATACAGCAGCAATATTCAATGCATGGACATACGGTAAGTTTAAAAATGTGCAAGATGGATTTTGGCGAGAAAAATAGTCTGGCACAAGACAATGAATCAACTTTCCTAACAATAGATGTAGCAATTTATTCAATATAATTACTCCACTTCATGTCAGTGAAGAAATTGAGCCCAAGAAGAGGCAAAGAGTTACTCTCCTGGAGCTGATGGTAGGCAGAAAAGGTTTTCTATGGTGATTAAATGAAGGTAGTTTTGTTTTACAAAGTAAAAAGTTGAGTAAACAATATACTTAGTGTGTAGGCACTATCATTTTGGTCAAGGGTTGTATTTATGGAGCACAATGAAAGCAATGAAAAAATAATATTTGTCTTAAAAGAGCAAATGAGATATATTTCAAGTAATAATTTTGCAGGGTGGTAATTTCAGACAATATGTGAAAGCAGTAAAAGTGATGATTATTCTGGACAAGATAACTTGTGTGAAAGTTTTTAATCTATGGCAAGATATGACTGATGTGACAAGATATCTTGTGTGACAGTTTTTATTCTATGTTTTGAATTAGAGGGTGATTTTTTTACCAAATAACACAATATTCACAAACATGCCAAAAAGATTCCACTATATAAGACACACTGTTTAAATCAAAGTATCTATCAGTTAGAAATTACTTCACCATGAGAAATAAAGAAACAGTTAGAGAAAATTAAAACCATATTTTTCTCAAGGCTACTTTTGGAAAAAATTTCTTATAAAAGCTCACAGATTTTGATTTCCAGCAGGAGAGATATAACTGTCTCCAAGTCGGTCAAATGCAAGAAAAGGTGTGGTTACATAGCCCCACCTCCAGCATGAGCTAAAAGAAACAATGTATATGCAACTTCAAATAAATCATCTCCAACAGCAACAACAGGGATGGTTAGTGAATCTTCACTTATGATCAGAGACTTTTCTTAACTTCAGCTTTTTTCTGTCGATCAACTAAGCAAAGACTTTAACTCAGCTAAAGACTATTTTTACTTCTTTGATTCTTTTGAATTTGTATATATATGTTTGTAAATATATATAATTCATTTAATTGGCAATATTTTCTTTATTTTAATTTTTTTTATTTATTGTTTGGAATTTGGATTTTTGATATAAAAAAATCTGAACAACTGAATTTTCTACACTCTGACAGTGAGATGGATATGAATTCAAGATAATTTGTATTTGGTTTGAAAGGAAACATGAGAACTTTTTACACTCATAAAAATATTACTCTCTTTTTTTGTTTTTTTGAGGCACGTATGATGTTCGATGGAGAATACGAAAGTGTACTTGCAATTATAGCTACCAATTCAGTCAAAATTCCGAAACCAATCAAGGTTTGTATTAAATGATTATATTTTAATATATACAGAGTGCGATGGGTAAATTATGTTGCTTGTTTTTGAATTTGTTAACTGAAGTAGAGTCAGTTGGACATTGTCTATGAGAAAAAAGAACACCATAATGACCAGAAATTTTAAAACAGCTTGCTGTACTGATTGGCATTTGTTCTGAAAACTCCAATACAAACATTTCAGAGTGTTTATGTCAATCTGAGAACAGTACAGAGGATTTAGAAAAAGATGGGTGATATATCCAGTCAACATTATGGCATTTGGAGTGATCACTAGTGATGGCAATGTTATGCCTCCACTCATCTTCTCACAGGGCCTCAGAATCAACACTGTAGCCTGCAGCAAGTGCCTTGAGGAAGTAGAGTTGCCCTGGGTCTAGAGGGTGTTTGCTGGAAGACCCTATGTCTGGCAACAAAACTCTGTACCATGCCACACAAACAGGAGAACCCAGTCATAGCTGTCAGACAATTTCTGCGATCAGTCACCCCTTATATCTAGTCATCTAACTCCCCAGACTGTAACCCACTTGATTATCATGTGCAGGGCACAGTTGAGAGACCAACAAAACTCTTTGTAACACCAAAGATGAACTGACGGCAAGGATTATGGCAGTATTCACCAACTTAAACAAGCAGAAGAGTTGCTGGAGATTCTGAAGTTGTTTGGAGGCTGTGGTTGAAGCCAATGACAATTTTATTGAATAAATTTACTCTTTAGTAATTCAAGATATTTTTGAGAAATTTTGGTAAATATTAATCTGTTAAAATGAGATGTCAGTGTTATTTTCATTTTTGCGTAATTTAGACAACAATTCATCCATCGCAATCTAGAGACAAATATCTAAGCAATGTTTCATTTAAAATCTTCTTCTGAATCATTAATAACTTTTGTTTATTCATTTTGTTGTATCACTTTGCAATTTACATAATCAATGATGATAGTGAAAAAGATAAAAAGCAATGTTTGCTCTCAGGCTTCTTACACTTGTGGTGAGCTTGAATCCCAAGTTCAAGGCTAGGAGATCTCAAGTGAAACTCAAATGTCTGATCTATTACTAAAGATGCTGATAAAATGGTTAGTGCTTTGTATCTTTCCAATAAGTATTTGATTCCCCCTGACATTCTCTATCTTTGCAAGAGCCAGATCAGAATAAAAATGAACTATTGTTGTCATATCTGGACTAGAGCTGTTCAGTCCTCTTTTGCCTTGCCTGTCTTGATTAAAGTTCAAAAATGTCTATGCGGCCTTGTGGGTGATGAATTATTTTCCAACCTACAAGCTCTTGCCAAAAGACATATTATCATGAGCTTCTTGCTCCTCTATTGCTTTTTACATGGCATCGGTTCTGATGAGCTACATTCCTTAGTCTCACCTCCCCTAACTTTTATAACTGGGTCTTACCACATGACAGTCTAAAAATGGTATTTAAATTTCCTCTCGGTAGCAGACATTGATACAAAGTTTGATGATCGATGTTCTTTCCCTAAGTGATGGTGCACATTGTACTCTTGCATGACAGCCACAGTCTTCAGGCATGTGAGGCACTGGGCATGTTCAAAATGCTCAATAAAAAGGTACTTTTTACATTCATAGCTCTACACCCAAAGTCCACTTTCCTCTTCTTAACACGCAGGATCGCAGACAGCTGAGCAAAAAGGAAATGAAGTTTAATAAGTTTTAAACTTTAAAATTATAAATAAATCTATAAAATTATGCCTTCAAACAAAACTTCATATACCACCACAACGTGCCTGCTAAACAATTCTACTGCACTAATAATTACATCTTTCGATTATAATGAATGAGACATACGATGTTGAGTATTATATTTTCTATGAATGAAAACTGAGTAAATGTATTTTACATTGCAAAAATTGGAAGCCATTTATATCAGGCCTGATGACAAAGGACTTTTCAATAAAAATAAAAACATTCTTTTTGATGACAAATATACTTACATGCACAAAGATTACAAATCAAAAACACTAATGGTTTTGAAATTAAACAGTTATTTTTCTTTTAAAAAATAACCAGGTTTTATATTTAACTTTCAGTCATAAAAATATATGAAACACCAATTCACTCTACACGCTATATGCCATTTTAGCACTGTTGTTATGGAGGAGCACATCTCCACTTAGTGATGCAGCACTAATTTGATAATGTCTATAGTGCATGGCACTTGAATATACATCAAACAAAAATTTGTTTTCTTTTCAATTTTCAATTATTAAATATAGTCTTCACTTAATAACTTAACAATTTAAAATGATATAAGACTTTGGAGAATTTTTAAAATAATTTTGAAACTTTATAAATGATTATAATTAAAAAATAAAAAATTAAAATAATTCTTGTAAAAATTCATTAGTCCTCAAATTTTTTCTTCAGACTAATATATATATATATATATATATTAATATATATGTTTTAAAAGAAATTAAAAGCTTATCTAATTAAATAATTTCCTAATTTCATTGCATTTTTTCTTTTACTATTTGGAGCAGATTATCAGAAAATTGGACAACTGTTTGAAAAAAAAAATAGATAATTTACATTCCCCAAGGAATCCTGCGTTTAACTTACAACAAATTTTTCATACAAAATTTAATTTCTTGAGATATTATGAATTAACATGAAGGTGGGGGTAACAGATGTAAAAAAATATTTTTACCAAGATATACCAGGAAAAGTGGATGTTCCTACCATAGTACAATTAAAAGAAAAATCTAAAAAAAAAAAAAACAAATTAAAATTTCATATTACCTTAAAATATAATTTTAAATATGAAACAAAGGTTAAAAAATGATAGCAATTGATTTTTCATTTGTTTCTTAAAACACGTTTTAAATTTCTTTAAAACAGAGTTAAGAATAGAAAAAGTTTGAACTTCTTTTCACTACCAGTTCACAGACATGAAAAACCAAAATGGACTTTTCAAATAGGTGTGAAAAACTTTGGAATTAGTAGGTGCTCACAAAAACTAAGGTGGAGCTTTGTGTCCCCTCCTCCCGGATTGCCTTGTTTATGGAGCAGGATGGTAGACTGAGGTTGCTAACCCCTGCTTTAGACTGTTATTCTATGTTTTCTAGTGTCAATCAAAAATATGGAATAATTCTGTTTGAGAATTGCAGTAAAAAATTGCAGAAATAAAAAATAAATATAATCTGAAGAACTGTCCAAAAGGTATAATTCCTCTATAGGAGTCATTTAACATTTTAAACTTATCAGCAATCATTTTTATAAGGATTTATTGAAAACCTGGCTGCTTAAGAGGAATTAGCATTTGTTTCTTTTGGACAGTTAATTTCAACATGTCTGCTTCTTCTAACTATATCTAGGTTTTATACCATTCAGAAATTGGGCACAACTTAAGTAGACTGGTCAACTTGTAAAAAAATAGGAAAAATCTTTTTTTTAATTTTTTTATTAATATTTTATAGATTAGCATTCTTTAAACCTTACTGGTGTGGTTCTGTAGAAGAATACTAAGAATACCATGGACTGAACAGGTGAGCAATGATAAAGTTTTAGAGAAAATGGAAACAAAAAGAATACACACTTACCATCAGATAAAGACAGTTGAAATATCTAAGGCACATAATGATGAAAGAGTGCTTCCAAAATCTGATATACTCACAGGACAGATTGAAGTCAGGAAAGAAAAAAGCATGTGTAACCTACTTAGTGAGCTTGTTAAATGGATGGCAGAACAGGCTTTAAGAGAGATAAGAAATAGACCCTAATTTATTAAGAACTACAAGGGACAGGAGATAGTAGAAAGCTATGATTGCCTATGTTGTGAAGGGATATGGCCCATAGAATAAGGCAATGACACTTATTAGAATAAAAATATTGATCAGTTATCAATATAGAAGTGAGAGGTGTCCTGTTTGTAATAGAAGACTGTATAATGGTAAAATCAGATGATTGAAAAGGAAAATCCAGAACAGTTGCTCATTGTGATGATGATGTTGCTTATTATTTTTTTCTTATTGTATCACTGGCTGTAACAATATCCATAACCAGTTATAAAAAAAGAAAGACATTACTTTCCTTTTTTATGTTTTTAGGTTGTGGATTTGCCAACTGGTGGTGCTATGTTTGTGATGGAGTTTGTCAAGATGCAGCATGGCTTGTCCAAGGAGGCTTCATTGCTTGGTTTGCAAATTGCGCAGTATGTAACTTTGAAAGAAAACACCATCAATTTATGATAATTTAAAAAATCTTTCCATTAATGCATTTTTTTGAGTGACACTCAAATTATACTTTTTCATGAATTGTACATTTAAATCATACTTTGAAATTTTATAAGTTATCGAATAAACTATTTTTTTATAATTGAAAAATTTAAATTTCTTTTAATTAGGGTTAATGAAGAAGTTTTTAATTAATGAAGAAAATCCTATTGTCTCAACCATCTGAGAAATATTTTTGTCACTGATCTGTTTGTTAACAGAGATAAATCTTCCAGTATATTGACATTTTTAGTTGATTCCCTAAAACAGTTAAAACTGGAAGCTTATTTCATGCATGCAACTAAAGACAATCCATGGCTCCACTATAATATAGGGACTTCCATAAAAAAAATGTCATATCTAAGTTTTAAAATGAATTTTTAAAAATATTTCTTGAAGATTTTTAGTTTTAATTTCAAACTAATAGATTTAATTTAATATTTCCAATAAGAAAAATACTTTGCTGTATTTCAAAAATTAATTTAAATTGACTGAAAGGAGTTATTATTTATTTTATTTTTTTGCTAAAATAGCTGAACAGTGACCATTTTTAGACATCTTTCATTGTAATGTAATTCTTTTTATTAAAAAATCTTCCAAAAATAAAATAAACTTTCCTGAAACTTTATTGAGGAATATTAGCTAATTTAAAATATAGTTAATCTGATTAGAAACAAATATAACTTTAAGTTTAAAATATAGCAGAAATGTATGTTTTTAACATGACAGTAGTTGTATTGATGTGTTGACAGCCTGATAACAGATATAATGTTGTTCTACAGAGACTTTATGTGCACCCTGTTTATATCATTTTTATGTACTCAGTAATCTTAAAATTACAGAAAATATTTTCTTAACTTTTTAAGTTTTAGCTCTTATTTTCTCATAATTGGCATATTTATACACATAAAAAAATTCAAAATTCTATAAAAATATTAGTGTTTAATGATTTGTATTGAGCTTTTCTATTTATTATAATATAGTTTTCACTTAATATCATTGGAAAGGCTGAAGTCAATGCAGAATTTTAAATCCATCCATCATTAAATCTATATTAGATAAGACCTTTTCCCTAGCAATAGAATACATGAAAATCACAACAGATCAACTAAAACTTATAAAACATTGTTGAGGATCACTTCTGTTTGACAAAGAAATGTATGATTTAAAAGGGGAACAGAATAATCATTTAAAATTTATTTTATGATAATTCCTTTTATGATACTGGTAATAATAACAATAATGCCATTTGAAAAAAATTTATTATTATGTGGTTGGGCTAGGTAGAAGTAAAAATATAACTTATGGTCATAAGTGTTGGGGATAAAATTAGCCTATAAGAGGTTTCATATATAAGATAGAGATGTTTTTAAAAATGACCCTTTTTTTTAGAAAATACATCTTTTATACAGTTAAATAAAGAAATTTTCTTTAGTTGTTTGAATTACTAAGTTTAAGCATTTAAAATATTCATTTCCAGACTAATTTTATCATTATTTTTTGTTTTTTTACCATATCATTGAGGTCAAATTTTACTTTTTATGACTATTAAGTTTAAGCAGTGCTGATGGAAAATTAAGAAACAGAAATAAGGTTTAAAATAAACTACTGTAAAAGTTAATAAAGAAAAGTCTTCATCTAAGAAATTTGAACAGCTTATTAAACAGAACTTTGGTTAGTTATTTCAGTGTTTGGTATTATTTTTTTTTCAGGATGCATAAACACAATGAAAACCTATCCAAACAGGCAGAAAAAAATGCTAGCAATATTACTAAAAAGTGTGAGAATGAATTGACTTACAAGCCTCAATTTGGGTTCCATGTTGATAGTTGCTGTGGCTACTTTCCTCAGTTGAACAGTTGGACAACTGATTGGCCGGTTTGTATAACTTTATTATTTTCTGATAGACAAAAATATGTTTGTTGCATTGTCGATTTCAAAATCCCAAATATAAACAATGACAACTTAAAAAATAATAGATTTATAAATAAATATATTTCAATGACAAAATATAATGAATAATAGATTTACAAATAAATTTCATATTTCAACATTTATTCTCATCATTAAATCCTGCTTGATTCTTGTCTGTACATCAAATATTTGATGTAGTACAAGCACAATTTTATTTTTATTGCTAATTGAATGGCATAAATTTGATAAAATGGTTTATATTTTCTCAATAAGTAATAAAACCTAACAAGATGTTTCAACTTTATATGTTTCACCAATGCGTTTTCTCAGGACATGGTTTACCTTCTATTTGTGAAACTCCTACTTTGTTTTTTAATCATTTCACCACAAGTAAGGTAGTAAAGCCATTAAGATTCAAGGGGTTATTGAGGGTGAATAAGAGCAAAAGAATTAAAGAGAGAGGTACTGAAGTGTTATATAATATCAGTTCTACTATAAGTGACTGCTGGACAATCTTCTCAGAGATAAAGAAGAGACTTGAAGCAGTAGAAATATGGATCTACAGAAGGATGCTGAGAATACAAACATGAGCAATGACAAAAAAGACACATACTTAACATCAGAAAGAGACAGTTGAAATTTGTAGGGCACAAAATGAGGAAAGAGAGCCTGGTAAATCTGATACTTACAGGACAGTTAAAGGCAAAAAAGACAGAGGAAAACAATGCATAGCCTACCTAGTGAGATTGAGTAAATGAATGGTGGAACAGGGTTTAGGAGAGATAATAAAAAACAAAATTTATTAAGTGCTACAAAGAACAGGAAAATGTGGATATTCATTGCTAACATCCTTAGAAGACATGGCACATAGTGGAAGAATAATAATAAAAAAATAAGAATTAAGAAGATAATGATTGACATTGCAATTAAACCTTTAAAGATCAAAGTTGACTGGAAAGCAAGAAATCAGAAGAGAATTTCACAAGTGAGAAGTGTTATAGAAGAAACTGTTAGCTAAGATAAGCTTACACTTAATAATTTCAGATGTAAAATGATGAGACCTAGCTGTAATTCTAGTAATGGGCTTAAATTTATAAAGTCGAAGTAACAAAGAGAGAAGCTCATCAGAACAATTACCATGAAAATATTTATAGAAAAGACATAGAAGCTATGTTATGGCAATAGGAAGTGGCAGAAGTTGAGATGCCAGGTCAGGACTGATAATACTGCAGATTCTTAGAATTTTATCAAGAATTTCTAAATATATAGCAGAAGCACCACACCAGATGTGATAGCAATATTCCATGCGTGGATGAATGGTAGACTTTGTGAAAGATAAATTCTGGAGAGAAAAATTGTTTAGGAGAACAGTATACCAACTTTCTAATTTTCCCCACTTCAAAATACATTAGCGAAACTTGAAATTTAAAGTAAATATAGACCAAAAAAGAGACTTACAATTAAACAACACACTCAGTCTGTGTACCACTGAAATATTTCTGCTCACAATTTTGACCTGGAAAATGTCATTTTAATAAAATTGTCAATATAATTTACTCTGACACAGATATACGGAAAGTACCATGAGCAACCTACAATTGACTGAGTTATTTCAGCTTATCTGTGTTCTTACTAAATTACAGCTTGGATATTTGAACCATAAAAAAAATTAATTGAAATCTAATTTCTATAATAAAAACAGTTAAAGTAAAAATCAGGCTTTAAAAAATCTAAATCAGTACTTATTTACCAGAAATTCAGACAGAAATGGGAATCAGGTTTGGCATCATTAACATTGATTTACTTATGAAATAAAATTGCTTCTCTAATGAAATTAGATCATCAGCAAGTAAAATATTTTTTTTTTTTGCTAATTTTTTACATAGACTAAACAATGGATGTGAACACAGTTAGGTTGAGGGAAGTGTGCTTAAGCAATAATAATAGCAATGTGTATGACAAGCCACATTACAGGTGGACAGGCACAATTGTCATTTCATGAAAAAAAAATTTTTAACTGGAAACTTGCTCTATTTTGCTAAACTTGCTGCTGTGCCCACTCCGTATTTATTATAGTTTCCATGGAAATAAATAGGGCACATTATGTTCATATTTATATCAGCCTTTTTATCAGTCCACTGCAAGACACTGGCCTTCCTGGAGTAATGAGCCTTACTTTGTAATGCTAACCCATAATATAATATAATAATTATAATATAATAATTCAAACTATTATAATATAATATAATAATTCAAACCATATAATAATATAATATAATAATTCAAACCTCCTACCTGTATGTGACAGGTAGGAGGTTTGAATTCAGAATCGTCATCCTAGTGTGGTTGTAAGTTATGGTTACATTTATCCATTTCAAGTGCAAAATGATGAAACCTTGCTACCAACCTAGTACTGAGGCCATGAATATGACACGGGCATGACCATTTTGGCTGATTCCATTTTCCATGCTCAGTATCAGTTCAGAAATATTTTATGAAAAAGTTGAGTTAGATGTTGCTTCTGTTGTATTAACATATAGAATAATTGGTACCGTTTTATCATTTGTGTGAAAGACTGTACCCTGAAAAAAATTTGCATTCTCAAAAGAAACATTTCTTTAAAGGTATGAAAAACTTAACTATTATCTGCTATTAATTTAAGATCGTCATTATGTCTAGACAAATTTGTATTGGTGTATGAATTTATTCCAACAGTTTTTCTGTTTATTCTTTATGTTACTCTTGTTGTTGTCATTTCGTTTCAACCAATCCATTCTGTGATTTTTTTCAGGTTTACAATTTCTGTGCAAGGAGAAGCTAGCTCTTGATAATGCAAATAGGAAAATAGTTAATTACTAATCACAGATTAGTTTTTGGCACAAAGCTGAAAATATTTGATATTTGATGAGGATTAAAGTCATAAGTAGTCATGATCAGCAAGATAAGCTTGAAAAGATAACCAAAAAAGTATAGGGCACCCAGTGAAAATTGAACTCACTACTCAGCAGTAATTGATCTGCAAGTTTAGCTTGTTAACCATAACAAATTGCTTGTAAGCAAAGCAGAAAATAATAGGAAAGAAATAATAGTGACAAATATACTGATTGCATCAATCCATTCCAGTAATGTAATACAGGCTATTTTATTCAATGCAAATCTGCTGCTCAGGTGATGTGCGGATACTTTCCCATCCTTTCCATGTTAACGAGAGAAAAAAGCATACTTTTGACACTGACCTGACATTTACAAGGGGATGTTGAAAATGTTTTGGTTCAACACTCTTCTCCAAATCTTTGTTTCCATTACCAAACATCAGAAAACTGATTTTGAGCAGTAGTCAGTCTGAGAATATTTCACTATCCTCTCATAGATTTCTCTGTAAGGCATCTTTCATTTTTTGTTTGTTATCCTTTGCTGGTTTACAAACAAATAAGTGACACCCTTTTCATATAGATAGTATGTCTGAAGAAGGATACAGGATGGATTAGCTGAAACATTATAAAAGTATGAAAAACAGCAACAAAGAGAAGTATTCAGTAATTCAAATAATTCTTGGAATGATAATGTTCTGTTTCCTCTGAATATGAATTATTCACATGAAGAAGTTGAAAGAAGAAATCAGCCCCATATTTTGTGGTAACTACTAGAACCAAAAAAAAGAAAGAAGAACTACTAGAGCCAAAAAAAAGAAAGAAGAACTACTAGAGCCAAAAAAGAAAGAAGAACTACTAGAGCCAAAAAAAAAGAAAGAAGAGCAACAATGTTACATAAGCCATTGTGAGAGGAATTCTTTGTACTTACCATTTTTTCTAAAATTATGAAATTACTTATCTCTGTTACTAATTGTAATTATATATTGATGCACAATTGAATTCTTATAATCAATCCTAACTCCCCAAAAAATAAAAAAGAAAAAAGAAAAGGCTAAAAATTAATACAAACACACTGGATATAAAATGTTTTTTTTTTTTAATCACATCACCCCAAGGCGGTAAGGCCACTGGTGTGCAGGGGGCTACGTAAGAGTGAATAGATTGGAAAAGAGAAATTTAAGCAGGTAACAAGGGATGAGCCTCTACACCTGTTCAATAGACGTGGGTGGAGTTTGAACCGGGCGAAGTAACCTTATACAAAAATGACTTTATGCTAAAAAGAATGATTTATTTATTAAATATTTTTAATTTATGCAGTGATCTGTATTAGAAAAAAACAGCAATAATTTTTGTTTTTAAAACATTTCACCCCGAACAAGGCAATAAAGTAAAGTAAGATGTAGGAGGTTAATGAGTGCGAAAGAATATAAAGAAAAAAATTATTAAAGAGTGAACAATCAAAGAACAGCAGTTAAGAAGACAGTAGATAAGGATTGACATTGCAATTAAATTTTTGGAGTTCAAAGTTGAAAGCAAAGGCTGGAAGAGAGTTCTACGAGTGAGATGTATGAGAGAAGAAACTGTTAACATTTCTGTCTTTGGCACTTAAGCATTAACCTCTAGACTTGCTTTAAAACATGGATGTTTTAAATTTTCACTTATTATTGCTTCCAGGTTTTGGAATAATTTTGTAGAGTTTTAAGAGAAAAATGATTATATAAATAATTATTTTGTATTATCTTTCTCTTGTTTCAGGAATTTTATGCAAAGAAAATTGAATTCCATATTGCCAAAATTGAAAAAGATGTAAGTTTCCATGCTTGCTAATCAACTAAACATATTCTTTATTTAAATTATTCACAAGACTGCAATATAATGGCAAATTAGTGCATTGGTATAATTATTTTACATTGTTTTCTTCAAACTGTTTATATTTAACAATTATAGAACAACAATCTGAGAGTTGTGACAAAAAGCAACAGTAAACACTCGTCAATAGATTTCAGATCATTATAATATAAATACTATATGTTTGTATTTTCTCTATTATGTCATTAAGAGAATTCTTCTGTTTCAGTATAATGATCACTCAGTCAGGGAATTATGGGATCGTGTGCTGAGAAAGTATTCATCTTTATTTGAGGACCTTGATGTGATTTATCCTGCTTTATTACATGGAGATTTGTGGAGTGGAAATGTTTCTGAGACTTCAGATGGCCCAGGTAAGAATATAAGATTCACAATGATGATAAATATTTGGATCTTTAACATTGGATAATTTCTGGATGTAAAATACAGTTTTATTGATAATCTTTTCATGGGAGTAAAACAAGATGATTAATTGCAGAAAGATGCAAAATTGGGTGAGATTGATTGGTAAGTTCTTTCTATATTTATTTTAAATACAAGTTTATCCATACTCTCTCATAAATTGATGACAATATTGACAACTGCTCATAAAATATAAAAACCTTAATTAATTTAATTTGCAATTATTATATATATATATATATATATATATATATTATGTTTATTATATTCATTTGAAGTTAAATATATATATTGTTTATTATTTTTTCTTTCAGCTTTTTCCACAGTTACCTGGTTTCTATATTAGTTTTTATTTGTTTTTGTACAACTGACTTGAAGATCGTTTGTCATATTTTTACTTTTTGTTTTTGCTTACCTAAAGTTTGCATTTTCTAATCTTGTTCATTTGTTACCAATTGTTAGTTTGGGTGTTTGTACTGTTGAAAAGGCAGTATAAATGATTATATTTTATGTTAACTCATGACTTCATAATCTCTGAGTATTTTAGTTTTATATCCTGATATATATTTTCATTTTTTGTTTCTGCTGTCTTTTTCTGAAATTAACAAACTATTTGATATCTGTGTTGCTTATTTATGTACTATTTCATAATTTGTCTGGCTTTCGAGTGTTTTGTTTACCTTATCTAAAAAAACAAATTTCTTTTTTTGAGCTTCTAAAACATGTATATAAATCTTTATATATGTACATTATATATGTTCCACAGGTTGTTATGACTGGGGGGTGATAGTTCGGCAAGCTTACACTGTCTATAAAAAGCTTCTGTAGCATATACATATGAAATAGCCTCTGACAAGTTCAGGTACAATCTGGAGAATCGGCGAAAGTGGAAAACTGGTGCCTCAACACCTGCTGCTTTGGAAGGCAGTTTATTTAGAAGAAGGAAAACTCTGATTTTGAACCTCCACTGCATTGCGGTCATATCCAAAACACGGAAAAGGTGAATCCAGACAGAAAACCTAGAGTACAGCCTTGAAGGCGGTTGGCTATCAGCACTGATTACTTTCTGGCAACTCTGCAGCTAAGTCATCCCCAAATGTAATGTCTTGTAATCTTTTGATCTTGTTGGTACAGCTAAGAGGGAAGAGGCATGTAGTCTGGACAGAGCATGGCCTTCATACAACATCACCAGTCTACGTGAAGAGATATTTTGAATTCAAACCATCTGCTTCCTCGTAGATCTTGACTCTTTAACTTCTGAGAGGAAGAACGAGGTAACCATAACATCCCTGGGAAAAAAAAGAAACCAGCCCTGCCACTGTACTATTCTGTCTTGAATGTCAGTATAAACCACATTTGTGAGATGGAGGGGAATTGAATGAATGATTCTTTCTAACTCAATTTTTATTTTTCAGTGATATTTGATCCTGCATCCTTTTATGGACACTCAGAATATGAATTTGCAATCTCCAAGATGTTTGGTGGATTCTCTTCAGAGTTTTTTAGTAGTTACCATAGTGTGATTCCTCAAACTGCTCAATATAAAGAACGTTTGGAACTCTATAAACTTTTCAATTACTTAAACCATTGGTAAGTACCAATATTTTTGATATTTTACATATATGTTCCTGAAGTTTGATTTAAAATTTTCAAATACATATACATTAACACATATTGACATTTATTTTGCTTTTGCTCAGTATACATTTTCTGGTCTTGACAGAGTCCGAAATCATCTTCGCCTCCTTGTGGGAGACAAATTATTTTTCACCTTACAACTTTCTTCTCACAGGCAAAATGTCATGAACCTATCACTGCTTTATTGTTATTTCCCTGAAAAGTGTTCAAATGAACTATATTTCTTAGTTCCCTCAGTTCTAATATTCATGGCTAATACCCGTCATACTAAGCACATTGTAGTGAACTACCCTCAGTCCCTTTGTATTCCATTTGTGAGATATCAGTCCCACTTGAGCAGCTTCTTCCTATGATCTGTGAAAGTGACCCCTAAGAGGGTGTTTTCCCAATCACTACAATCTTAACCTATTCAAGTCCAGGATTAACCATTTGTACTAATGCAGATGTCTCCCAAGGCTCCATCCTTGGTCTTACTTTTTTCGTTTTCAATTTTCATTAATGACCTTTCTTATAGCCTTGTACAAGGTGAACATCACTGTAAAAAAAGAAAAGGAAACAAAAGAGTATCATGCTACAAGTATGGACCACCTAGTGAGAATCAAGTTCACCATTATATTACTTAATCTGAAAGGAACTCTTAGTGACTCTGGATTCTGTAGTAAAGAATTTTAATGGATGCATTTGTTTAAGAATTGGGATGAAGAACTTAAAAAAGTTTCAAAAGAAATAAATTTCAACATGTGGAGGAATTTTACATACATATTTGTATAAAGAACAGCAACTCACAAAAGAGAAAGATAAAATTATATTTGTGTAGACAGGCAAAATTAGGAAAGAATAACATTTACGTACTTAGCTGTCGTGTTTATGTGTGATATCCATGTGGTCTGTGTGAAATTAAGTAGTCAGTTTGACACTGACATTAGTAAGGAAGAACTGAATAGAGCTATGGATGTGGGAAATGGTTTGGAAAGGACAATCAGATAGTAAGCATCCATTGCATCCTGTATATTAGAATCTATCAAAGTTTATGGACATATTCAGTGAAAGTCGAGTGCGGTTTACTGGCCATTGCTGGTGAAGTAATCAAGAAGTAATGAATGTGTTATGCGAACCAAATTATGGGAAAAGATCAAGAAGTAGATTAGCAAGAATGATCATTGATTAACTTAAAGACAGCATTGGAAAGAAAGAACTGAGTTGATCTATAAAAGGGAGAAAAGGTTGGAAAAAAAGGGTCCAAAGTGTTTATTTGAGGATGATAAAACAGATAGACCCAACCGTAGTAGTTACACACGTTTGTAAAATCTGTAAGAAGTTCAGCTTGTACTAAATAAGGTGTCAAAATCAATGCAGCAGAAGACTTGTTTGATAAATACTGTATAAATTCTGTAGACTCCCTGAGAGTATTTGGCTGCAGCCTCTTCTCACTAAGTGTTGTTAATATGGGTTTTTGTAGCAAGTAAGTTTTTATGGAGTGGAATTGCTAGCCTCACAATCAACCAGTTTTGAATTCAGAGTTTTCCTTCTCTCAGACTGGTTGCCAGGCAAAGTTAGACAACCTAGTCTACTCTGCTGTCAACCACTGAGTGTAGAGATTAAATCATATTTTTCTAAGTATTCATGTGAAAGCAAACACAATGAGTTTGACTTGAATTTGAACATTTATTGATGTCAGATGGTGTAATGATTAATAGCTTGAAATGAGAAATTGGCAAGCTGGGTTTATCGATTATGAGTATTCAAGTTCATTATATTCACTTTTACAGAAATACACCTTGGTATTTGTATGAATTCATCACTACTCCCTCGGCTATGGGTTAAATAACAGTTCAGACTGTGCTCTCTAGCCTTGGTTGATAACCAGTCTAAGAGAAGGATAACTTTGAATTCAAAACCATATGTAGCCCTGGCAAAGTACATACTGTGCAGCCATGGAAAAGATCATGTCACAATAGTTCCATGGCCTTAACTGCAGTTGATGAGGGTAGGTTAGGTCTGAACTTATAACCATTAAGCTATGTGCACATTGTCGCTTGACATATCAATGCAATCAGCTAACACTTTATTTTTTTACTTTTTTTCTGTTTCTGCCAGTTTTTTTTTATTGTTCTTATCAGTCGATTCTACTTCAATAATCTTTTTTTTTCCTTTTCTGGGTTCTTGGTTACCAATCTGCCATTTGTAATGGCCTTTTATTGTCAAAGATTTGTGTTATGGGTCTGGCCTTTCTTACCTTTAGAAATCAACTTTGAGGAATGATTCTTTAGATTTTATCTGTTCATTCATAATAAATCTCTTTGCACTACGTGCTAACAATTTTTAGTTCTGTCATTCTGTAACTGCTGACCATTATAATTCTGTTTTTGCTCAACAACCATGTTTTAGGCACCTTTAGTTATTTTTTTTTCAAAATATCTCTTATTTTGTTAAAACTGTTCATCCAGCCATTTTCAGTCTTATAGTTTTCTGTTTCATTTTAGATTTTGATTGTGATTGATTTCACTTTTTCAATCTGTCACTCCCCTACCACATACCCTAGTTTAGTACCTGCTGCTTCACTGACAGCAAGATAATCAAGTTTCAAATCTAATTGTTTTTGTTCATTTAAAATACTACATTAGAAAATCTATTCAGTTTAAATACAAAAAGAGTCATAAAAATCAATTTAGATGGATGGCTTATAATATTTTCTTGTTATCCAGGTGTTGTTACAAACAGAAAAGAAAATTAAAACTCAAACATAGATGTTCATTTAATTTTCATTGTAATTGTCTATGTGCAAGTGTATTTTAATTCAATGATAGATTTAAAAATAGTTGAACAATAGCTTTTAAAAAGCTTTAAAAATTATTTCTATTTATTACTGAATAATTGATGAAAAGCTCAAGAAAATCTTTTTTTTATTTGCCTATGAGTGTTACTGGTACATGGTACAGCCTGCTGTATGGTCAGGTTATCAGTGACTAAAACAGTTTCTATACTAGACTTTTGGCAAGAAGGTTGGCTAGATAACCAGCAGGATAAAAATGTACACTATATAGGTACAGGCATAATCACTTTTTTGTAATTATATAATTTCACAACAAAATTTTGAGGAAGCTAATTTAATTGAAGTGCTGAGTTTCAGTTCCAGTCAAATTTATTACATTTACTTCTGTGCAAATAACCTTCTCTCCTCACGGCTGTTGGTTAATTTGTAAAACTTGTATCAGTAAAAACCATTATTATCTCTCACCAAAATAAAATTGCATGCAAAATATTTAGATTATGGTATTAAATAACCTGTAGAGGTTGATACAGGTATAACCTCAGGTTATGTCGTTTTGAGTTAAGATGTTCTCAATTATTTGTCGTTTGTCAAAAAAAAGTATATGGAAAAATAAAAATCAAGTTTAAGTCATTTTATTTGACTTTACATCTTTCTGCCACAAATATTGAAGACTGACAATCCACAGTCATCTAGGTCTGTGATGTCAGTCAGTTAGTCAGCTATGTGCCATACGTTATACACGCTTGGGCAATCATGTCTCAAAAAAGACATGACTGACTGGGCAGAAGATTATCCCGCAGTAGGTTGCCATTGCTTTCTGTGGTAGACTGGTTGCCGACCAAGGCTATAGAACCCAATCTGTCCTGTTATTTAACCCATAACTGGAGGGAAGAGACGGATTAATACCTTTCCCAAGGGTATTTGTGCGAAAGTGAATGCAAGGAATTCGACTGGAAACAAATTGAATGCAAATATTAGTAAATTTAATATAAATTAGTTTATTTTTTACTATTGCAAAATTATTTTATTAACTGTATTTGTTATTTAATCTTACAAAATCATTTTATTTTATAATGTCTTAGAGCAAACCACATTCACAGATGAAGAGTCTGTGATATACTGCAAAAATCGCCAAATTATAAGCCTCTACATTTACAAGTATGTACGTACATGTATTCATAAATGTAGATTTACTTTTTAATATAGTACAGAAAAAAATTGTAAGCTTAAAATAGATTCTTATTGACCATAAGTAAATTTGACTTAAGTTGCCTCTTCTGGAACCAATTACCGACATAAGGTGAGGTATGCCTATATATGGCTAATCAAACACACACACACACACACACACATATATATATATATATATATATATATAAGCATGCAGTGTGGGTATAGAAAAAGCCAAAGGAGTATCCTGAACATACAGTGGTAGGATAACTCTCTAAGAGAGCTCTACACATATATTCATATAAATACATATAGAGCAAATATAAGAAAAATTAAGGCAGACATGTTATTTCATGGTGAATCAGAAGTATGGACTCAGCCAGGGGTCATGTTATAACAGTGGATAATTAAATTCAGCAGTAGAATCTAGATTCGTGTAAAATCCTTTGTAAAATAAAGACGGAAGCTGATGATGGTTCGCCTGAAATAGGCCTATACTTCCGATTCACCAAGAAATAATGTGTCTGCCTTAATTTTTCTTATATATATATATATATAACTTGTTCCAAAAGTAATGCCTCTCATTTACTTACATGGAAACTGTAACAAATAGAGGAAGCCCAAAAACTGTTGAATAGAGCAAATTTCCAACTACAAAGTACTATTTTTCCCCATAATCACTATTTACAGCAGTTATTAACAAGAAATTGCCTGCTGTACCAATAAAAAAAACTGCAAGGAAGTCAACCCGCTTTTTTATACCTATTAGTGTCACTACTGCTGAATTTAATTATCCACTGTTATAACATGACTTCCTGACCTTCACTTGATTCTGTCCATGTTATGTTTGTTGATCTCAGAATGTCCAAAGCAAGATCCATTGTCATCACCTAAGTTATACCAGACATGTGAAGGAATGGTATATAATGAAAAACCAGATTTAAGACTGCCACACACAGTGTAGATTTATATATATTTATATATATCAAATAGATACAAAATTACAAGCGAGTCAAAGCTAAGTGACACAAAAAGATATCAGTTGGCTGGTATTTCAGTAGCATGTTAATATTCATGATCTATTATCTCCATGGGTGGCGGTTTATTCAATTAGCAGCTCGTTAAATTTGGACTGACTGTCTTTTGCAATATCTCTGGTGGCAGGCTATTTCAGCTTGACCGCATCAATTCATTGCTCATTCTCATCTCACTGAATTTTGTTTTTCCATTTGTTTTATTTTTTAATAAAACAAAACCAGTATGTTGAAGTTAGGTACAGGATTTCTATTTTCCCCTTCTTATATATGTCTTAGCATCTCAAAATATAAGCAATATCATTTAACCATTTCGACTTCAATTGGAAGGGGAGAAAGCTTACTCTCTGTTATTATCTGCCTGTTCCTACCAGCTGTCCTGGTAGTCAGTAAACAGGAAATTCTGAAGGCTGAATTTTGACCTAGAGTCACAAATCGTCAAAGCCCATTGACAATATTTTGAATATGCTTAGGTAACTAGCTTTGATAAATTCGCTTACTTCTCCTGACAAAAGCAATTTTGCACTCATTGAATCTTTGAATCTTTATTTTCCACTTTTTATCAATTTGGCTACTTTTCCTGACAAAAATAATTGTATTCTCCAATTTCGGAGAAATCTCTTTTCATCTTGAAAATCACTTAAAATTAATATCAACCATCTGAAAATAGGCTTGCACTGTGCTCACATTGACTGCATGGTCGCTTTAAAATGTCCAACAAGCATCAACATTAATGGGTGCTCCTTTTTCTGCATGGCGGAATTCAGTGATACACTTCCACTTCATAAGCATTTTCATGTCAGACATGTTTTACCATACTACTGTTGAGCTGCTGTGTGTAACAAAGTCAAAAAAAGTATGGGTTATAGACTGAGGTTGTTCAGCTCTGATTGCCATTTTGCTCTGATGTCATGTTGCTAATGTAATAATTGGAGGCATTACTTTCAGAGCAATTCAAGTAAGTGTATAAGTATATATATAGAATGACAGATATATTTTAATCAAAACAATTATTTTGCAGTCATTTTAATTGCTTTATAACAAGAATTTTTCTTCTGAATATTATCACAACAGCTGTCAGCATTGACTTCTCCCATAACCTTGTATCAGACTAAGCTTAGTAATATCCATCATTCAGCTTTTTTCTGAAAAAAATTGTGTAATTTTGTCCTCGTATAATGTCAAAAATGGATATATGAACTTGTACAAATAGTTCTATTCATTTTTCAAAATCAAACACAAATTATTACTCAAGGTGATGTAATTAAAAAAATAATGCTTTTGAAGCACATTTAGAAAATATGAAGAGATTTTTTATAGTCACAATTCTTCCATGTTTGTTTTGATTCTATTGGTTAATCTCAATTTGTTTTAGAAGAGAGAGAGAGATTTTTAAAAATTTTACTTTAGTTAATATGCATACATTTTTTAAATATGTTATAATGTACTTTAAGACAGAATGCATGCAGTGCAAATATACAATTCAGAATAAGTTCCTTCTTCTAATACTCAGTTGTAACTTTCATTTTGATATCTCTTAATTTGTTTTTATTTAAGTTTGAAAGATGACTGTTTTTGTTATAAAATATGTTTTATTTTTTTTTATTTGCAGGAATCATTTTGGAAGTAGCTATAAGGGATCTTCTATAAACACTTTGAAGAACCTTGTGAAATTTCTTGGAGTTTAAAAAGGGAAATTGTCATGTGGGTAAAACTAAATCCCATCTGTAATATTGAAAAATACTCCCTTAAAAAAAAAAAAAAAAAAAAGCCTAATAATTTTCAGAACAATCAATAATAAAAATTTGTTGGACAATATCTTCCTAAAATGTTAGATTCTTAAAATTAAAAATAAATATATTCCCCATAAAAACAGCTTTGGCTAACAATTATCTCATTTTCTAATTTCCTGACCTTTACAAATGAATAAAATAAAATTATTTCTAATGATCAGCCATATTAGAATGTAAAAGATAATTGAAAAAATATCAATTCACATGGTGTCTTTTGTGTTTCATTCTTAACTCATGAAAACTAATTCAGTTTAATGTGCTTACTAAAAAGTACACATTACTTCAACAGATTTTACAATATTGAATGTTTTCATAACAGCCATCAAAAATCATGCATTTATAACTTTAAAATTCAAGTGCTTTATCAAGTGACATCTTTCCATCCATGAAACTTCATATCTTGCAATTGTGCTGAAGAAATTTTACAAAACTAAAGTAAAAAATAAAACTGCTTACTACATTTGGCGGTCCACAAGGAACATCAGGCTATAAGTGAAATTGGACACACATTTCTTGATGCAGTCACTGACCTACTGAATGCTTATATATATATATATATAGATATATATATATATAAATAAATAAAACAAATAGAAACATTTCATCAAAATATATTTACTTATGCATTTTGCCATTCAAGGCTTCATTAGATCCAAAAATGAGCTAATATAATTAGCTATGTATATATATATATATATATATATATATATATATATAATTTCTGAGATGATGTATTTACATTGTTACTTCTTCAGGTGACTGAAGTTTTGAACTGAACCCTTGATTTTGATCACTGGGGTAGATTGTTTTCATTCCATGAGTCATGCCACTTCTGGATATCTTAGTTATCTCCATTTAACTTTCTAAGTTCTTTGTTTGTCACCATTCATAAGTCTTTGGATCAAGTCACTGGATCCAACCAATGCTTTTATCCACTGGGCCATGTGTCCTTGAAGACATCAGTGTATGAATATTTGGGAATTATAGACCTAATGCCTCAGTAATGATTTTTTTTTTTTTTTTTTTTAACTAGAGCTTATATAACAATCTTGGTGTTTGTAATTGGTTTTCTCTGGCACTCTGTATTACGGGTTCTCATATTACATTAATTTCTATGCTTGGCGAGCTTAGATCTTTGTAGCCCAGATTATACAAGTTTTTGCATTTTCCAGTGGTGTTCTCTATTTCAGCTTAATCTCACAAAGGACAGTGATCTTTTTCTCTCCATATGTCATCAGCTACACCTGAATTTTCTATTTTCCCTTGTGATGTTGTAGCCTTATCTTAAGGGGGCAACCCGTTTCTCCTTTATATTTCTTACCCCAGCTTCAAGGGATGGCATACACACAGTCCTTAGTCATGTCCTCCGCTACTGGAGGTCTTACTTGGGATTGGTATCTGTGAAGTGTTGAACCACTTTTGATGGCCATTCTGATGTGATATGGACCACAGTTGTTGTTGTTTTCTTTCTGGTTATCTCTTCACATAGGGTAGGCAGACCGAGGTTGTTTATATACATATATATTTCAGGAATAAACACAAAGTAAAATTTGCAAGACCTGATTAGGTGCCTCCATATATACTATAAGTTCAAGTCATGCTGTAGAAAATATATCTGTGGTTATATGAAGAAAAAGAAAAATTTTTTTATATAATCCAACATTTCTCTATTATATATTTAAGATTATATAGTGAAAGGCTAAGATTCAAATTTAGAGGTTGATTCATTTTTTACAGTTTATCAACCCATTTCAGGTTTTTTTTAGAACCAAAAAATATTTTTATATTGTAAATATGTTGGGGGAAGATAATGGTTTACTGATATAAATCTTACTAATTAAACTAGATTTAGGGGAAGAAGAGAGATTCATACTTTTCCCCACGGGTATTTGTGCTATAAGCAAATATGAACCCAATGAGAATTAGAACTCTGCTCTCTCAGTCATTATTTATTGCAACATCTGCACATCCAAGCTTATGACACTTGGGAATACCAAATAGTCACTCATCTAGGCACTGACCAGGTTTGATGTTGCTTAACTTTGGTAATTGCATGGGAACTACTATTTCAGGACTTACTAATACACTTTGTTGAGCTGCACTTGATTCATAACCTCATGAAAGAAAAACTAGTATAAAATTTGCTTTAATGGCTCAGTTAATCCATTAAAGAATTTTAGTTTAAGTCATTTTCATAGTCTTATTTGTAATGATAATGCTTCATGTTCTAGGCCCTTCAGAACAGAGGTAGTTATGGCTCTTTACAAATTTCTATCCTTAGCATGGTTTGTCTTTTCACTATCCCTGTTCTATCATCCATTTACACACTGTTTCCTATCAATATATTCTGTGAGTGTCAAATTCTCCGAACCTCTTTCCTAGCAATCTACTTATGACTACTTCTTCTCTTAAACATGGTTTTTTTTTTTGTTTTTTTTTTATTTCAATTTGATCAGATTGAAGAATGAGATGACTCTTTTGCAAAACAATTTGAAGTTATAAAAAAGAAAAAATATAACTAAAAAGAAGAAAAAAAAAACGAACTTTTTTTATTATCATAAAATACATTTGCAATAATGATTTCCCCCCTCCTGCCACATTTTGAGTTTTAATTCAAAGATATTTTATTTGGTACATTGAAATTAATCTCACAACGTGAATAACTAATGAAGCAATTATTGAAAAGAAATTGCTTGATTTATGTACACTTATCTTTTCTGCAACACACACACAAAAAAAGTGAAAATATAATTAAAATATGAAAAATAAAATGAACCACTGATGCTTACAACTCTTGAAATAAATAAGAAAGGAGGGAGAATAAAAAAAAAGATTTAAGAAAGTAAAATATTTTAGAAACTAGACATTTTTAGTATGCTACTCCATTTGTCAGATTTGGTTTAAAAAAAAAAAATTGCCTTTTTATTTGGGATCCACGTTCTGGAAATAAAAAGAACAAAATCCTTCAATTATTGATAGAAACAGTGATAGATCATCTTTAAACTCTAAATAACAAAATTGGCTCATAAATATACCTTATGCATGAAGCAGCACAGATAAAAATATTAGTTTCTATTTCATTTGAAATTTAGGATAAGGGTTTTGTAATTCCATCAGAAGAGCTTATTGTAGAACAAGTAAAAGATAAACAGTTTAAGTTACAATATTAAAGAACAGAGAATATCAAATATAAAAATGCAATCAAGATCATACACTTCTCACTTGTATGCCAAAAGCAAAGGACTGGTTATGAGAACTTAAAGACAATGAACCTGAAATCATTGCCAATGGGCTTCAATTAAATTTGAAAAAATTCAATTTGAAGGGTTACATTAGTGAACTGATAGGAGTGAGGTCCAGGAACTCAGTTGTGAGACTAAGGTGAGACTAAGGTAAAACTAGTTCAGTTTTGAGAAAATAAATCTGAAAAGCACAGCCAGAGGCACTCCTTAGCTGTTGCTAAGCACTTTATAGCACTTGCCCAAACACATAGAACCCCCCCCCCCCCAAAAAAAAAAACCCAAGATTGTATATACATTATCCCCATCACCTACAAAGCAAATGACTGGTTTTCTGGGATCATTGATTGATTGAGGCAAGTTAAAATCTTAACTTTTCAAAGGAGAAAGGTTTAAACATTGATTTATTAAAATAGTAAAAAACTGATTTATCTGATTAGATCGACTCAGACGAAGTTGTACAATTTTATTATAAAAGCACAAAACCTACCGAATACAATTTGTTTTGGTGCACAGAGGGTCATATAACAGATGTGCAGGTTTAATTTAAGATTGGCGTAAGAGGTCAATCCTTTTCTAAGAATAATTTATGGTATTTTCTATTTGATATTCAAAGTTCTTATGAACAAAAATTGATGATTTGTTTCGTTGTCTCTTTAAGCAGATTAGGTAGGACATGAAAGAATCAGGTTTATAGTACAACTTGATTTTGATAGTGTTTTAGGTTAAAAACAACTAAAGATGATAAATACAGTTTGAGTAGAAAGACAAGAAAACCACATAAGTAGAGATAGAAACAGACTGCAAAACTGTGATAATGTATAATTTATATTAACATCTTCATATATATATATATATATATATATATATATATATATATATGAACTCAGAATTTCATTCTTTATAATTTGTGCAAATGAAACCTTAACATAGATGAGAGACTGGAATAATCAAAGTAAAAAGCTCATAATATTTATTGAAGTTATTAAAAAAAAAAAAAAAGAAATATTTAATTGAAGTCTTATGACAAAAGCTTCTAAATGTTTATGTCTTATTTGGAAAGGTTCAGATAGTTTACAATGACAACAGCTCAAGGTTGTATCGATAAATGTATAGAATTTGACGTCTGAAATTGCACATTCCTGAAACTGTCACAAGAATAAAGTTTAAAAAATTTACCATGTTATTCTTTTTTGTTAGATAACAAAAAAAAGTTATTGTTCAAAAACAATCATCTATCATCAAGAACAGAGTACAAGTCTTTCTTTGAATGCCTGGGATTGTCTTAAAACTTTATATATAATCTTGATTATACTTTTATATATTAGGAACAATATTGGGGAAATTGCATGGCTAAGTGGAAAAATTTTACAACTTTTTTAACTTTGTTATACAATATTTTGAAATATTTTATTTAAACAAGAGAAAATTAGATAAAATTTGAACCATAAATCAATGAAAAAACAAAAAAAAAGTTGAAAGAATTGATATGCCATCTTACTGAAGAATCAAAATATGTAAATTTGAATTAGTGAAAAAAAATTAAAGCATGTGTTTCTGTTTTGTTTACAAAGATAACAATTTGGGTAGGTGTAATTGAGTTCAAATATATAATTGAAGATTTGAATTCACACTGTGATAGTAACAGATATACATCAAAGGAAAATACCCACAAGTATAAACAGGTTCAAAACACAAACACACTTAAGCTGTACAGACACATGGGAAGTGAGTAAAACTTAACTGGCTAAAATATGTTTAATAAAAGAACGAATACAATACTATCCATTAAAATACATTTTTAAGTTTTAATTTCAAAATCCATTCAAGATTTTATGCAGGAGAAATATATTTCTGTGAAATCACTTAAATGGAAATAGTACTATGTCTGGAATTCTTAACTTCATTAGTGTGTATAAATTGGAGTGATAATGTGTTTTGTCTTGGGAGAGAGAGAGAGAAAAAAAAAAAAAAGCATCTATCTGCTGTTAAAAGGCAAAAGAAATTTGTTATTTGGTGACAACAAGATCATGAGAATATATAATTTTTATTTTTTCATTTGGCAGAAATCCCTCCCAAATGCATGCTGCATAAACAAAAAAAAAAAACAAAAAACAAAACAGAACAAAAAGAACTGACTTATATTTCTCCTGTCCATTAAGATTTGTAGAAAAATGAAATGCATTTAAATATTTGTTTAAATTAAACACTTTTGGATCTATTAGCCATTTTCAAGATTTTTTTTGTTTGGTATACTAAACAAAACATTAAAATCACCTGTTAAAAAAAAAAAAACAACCCTCAAAGCAAAAAGAAAAAGTATTGTAAAGTGGGTGTGTTTGGGAATCAAAAACATGTTTATGTCTTATAAAATTACACATTTACAATAACAAAATCAAATCCTTGGAAAATGGCTAATAAATTAACTGAAAGCACTCAGCATGTCCAAAAGGAAGATCTTGTTTGCAAACAGGTGAAACATAATAGAAAGCTGAAAAGAGGTACCTTATCAGCCCTTTTTAATGAATCATATATAACATGTGCAAGAGAAAGGAGTGGTTCATTAAAAATAACAAGCAAAAAAGGGTAGAAATTGTGATTATTTCAGGTAAAGTTCAGTTTATATATATATATATATATATATATATATATATATACACACACACTTATCTGCTCACCTTGAACCACTTTCTCGCTAATGGAAAGTGGGCTCCCTCAGTCTTTTCTACAAGTATTTTCATGGCTTCTGCTCTGATAAGCTTTATTGCCTGGTGCTCCATCCTCATCAATTTACTCGTACAACTAGATTGGTAACTAGGTCCCACCCTTTTAGTGTCAAAACAAGTAAATGCAATCACCACTTCTACTGTATCAGTTTCTTTCCTCGCACTTCCTGCCTGTGGAACTCTCTTCCCTATGGATGCTTCCCTGATAGCTACATCTCCAAAAGTTTAAATGCGACGTCAATTGCCATCTTTTATCTTTGTGACTCCCATCTTACTCTTATCCTTTCTACAACATCACCTATACAGTTTTCTTTTCTGTCATCCATTTCTTCTTATCGTAACCCTCTGTACACTAGTTGCAGTATTGCTTGCTGAGGATGAAATTAATATATATATATATATATATATATATATATATATATATATATCTTATGGCCACTTCACATTAAAATACTGGTTCCTGTATGATCAAAGCTAAGCAAATGCTAATCCTGGTCAGTACTTAGATTGGTGACTGCTTGGGAATACCAGGTGCTCTAAGCTTGGTGGTGTAATGGCTTGGAATTGTTAATCAGATCCGAGTTCCAATTCCAGTTGGTTTTGTTATACTCACTTATGCACAAATCCCCTTGGCAAAGGTATGAATCCACCTGATCTCCCCTCAACTTTGAATTAATTAGTAAGACATATCACTAAAACCATTTTTACCTCAAAAACAAAATTGCGTACAAAATTGTTATTTCATCATTAAGTAACCCATAGAATTTGATAGGCTACTAAACAACAACAAAAAAAAAAAAAAAACCCTACATATATAGGTTGTAGGAAATCTACAACTTTGTAAAAATTGTAGATTTCCCAAACCATATCTATAAGTAGTAGTACAAGGCGGGGAAGAGAGAGAGAGAGTTTTAACTTATCTGTTCAATTTTTGATTTACGAAACCTTAATGAGATATCCCATAGTGTAGTCCAAACAAAGAAAATATTTGCTCATTATGAATAAATAAAAAAATTTAAAAAAATTGGGGGTGGAGAGGTTGAAAGGAAATAATTGAGATATTCCCATGAAACTTAAAAAAAGAAACATTAAAAATCTACAAAAATTTAATAACATTTCCATAAAAAATATCAGTCAATTATATCAGCCAGAAAATAGGTTTTTTTCCCCAAAATTAGTGGTGGGGTGGAAATAGTAAGAAAATTCAAGAATTCAAGTTACAGTATTTTTAAATTAGTAATCAAAAGATTTTTCAATGAATGTTAACATTTTCTAAATAGTATTTTTTTAAAGTAACTTCAAATATGATCAAATGAAATGAGATTTTTATTTCAAGTTTTATGTCCTGTAAATCAATTCTTCTATTTCTTTAAGGCTGATATAACAACAAAGATATGAATATGAATTAATTATGTCAAGAATATTAGAAACTTAACAGATGTGTTTGCATAGAACTCTAGTAACCATTAACTATTTTACTGAGAGAGAGAGTGAATATAGGTTTTCTTAAATTCAACAAAAATGTCTGTTTAATTTTTATTGTATTTTTTCAATTATTAAATAAGTTGCACATTCAAATCAAAACTGTAAATAAACTGACCAAAGTTCATATCTTTGTTCAAGTACATTTAACCATCTCAGTCATCAAGAACTGTGTATTGTTAGTGTTGTAGATAAGAATTTCTTTGCTACATCCTGACATGTTTTTGGGGTGCTGGGTTTCACACTCTAAACTAACATCATCTATCAAATATTTTGTAAGTATATTAGATTTGATCTGATATTTTTCAAACTGTTTAGCTGCAGAGAGCATCACAACCTGGTAAAGTTTTATTGCATATTCCCTTGTTCTGATTTTCTTGAAAGCCCATAAAAGAGTAAATGGAACCTAGTTGTGCCCTGACAGTTTCTGTCTACAGAGGAAGATAAAGGTCTGAACCTTGCCAGAAAGCATATTTTCTTTATTCAGTTTTCTGGAAGGTGTAAGTTGGTAGACAATATATACATATTTAAAATAAAATAATGTGGCATCTGTTTCAAACAAAGGTTTTTGCTAAAAATATTTGAAATATATATCTTACCAAGTTACTGTAGTTTTATCTCTTGGATCTTCAAGGCTGGTTAGGTTGTTATAATCTTCTAAAGATAATATTTACAAATACTGCTCTATGGAATAGGTATTGTGTATTTTCTAAAATCTACTGGAATTTCCTGTATTTCTTTGTGTGTCCTGTAGTTGCTTTATACATGTGAAAATATATTTATATATTGAATTATTTTCAACATTATTTTTACTGATGCTCGTATTCAAGTAGATATTGTTGTTAATTAAACAGTATTTTTATATTTATATCTACCGGCCTGATTATTTATGATAAATTTTTTATTACGAAAATGTGTGCTATCCAGCAGGACTCGAACCTGCAACCCCTATTACATAGGGGAAGCATACCATTTGATCTGGTACCGTCTTGACCACTCGACCATGAATAGCCTCTTGATCAGACGAGGTTTTTATCATGCCTATATTACGATACATTTCAGAGCAGATATGTCTGTTTACGGTGAATCGAAGATTGTGTTATATAGGCATGATAAAAACCTTGTCTGATCAAGAGGCTATTCATGGTCGAGTGGTCAAGACGGTACCAGAAAAATGGTATGCTTCCCCTATGTAATAGGGGTTGCAAGTTTGAATCCTGCTGAATAGCACACATTTTCGTAATAAAAATTTATCGTAAATAATCAGGCCAGTAGATATAAATATAAAAATACTGTTTAATTAAAAACAGAATATCTACTTAAATACGAGTATCAGTAAAAAATAATGTTCAAAATAATTCATTACAAATTGTTGGTTGCTTATAACTAAGTTTCGTTAAAATTTGTTAATTTCCATAACATATATATGTTTAGGGCAAAGAATTTGTTATTATTTGTCTATATTTCTGAGATGAGGTAGTATTTACACTATTTACATTATTCGGACTATTGTCCTCATCTTTGTTGCCATTTGTACAAATGGCAACAAAAATGACGACAATAGTCTGAATAATGTAAATAGTGCAAAGAATTTGTCAATTTAACTGAGCAGTTTCATGCCAACTTCAAAGTTTTGTGTGGACACCATTATGATATCATTACTCATCAGAGTTGGGGTTTTATATATATGTGCGTGTGCATGTATTTATAAACTACTGTGAAAAACAGTTGATATCATTTATGTATATGTATTTAAATGTAAGTTTACTCTATATAATAGCAGGTATTATTACACGTGGACCACTATTTTAACTTTTACCAACAGAGATTTGGCTGATGAAATCTCAAGTGGAAAATGACAAATGAAAGCCAAATATTTTTATTTAAATCTCATAAAGGGATCTTAAATTGAAAATGTTGTTTCAATCAGTTTTTTGTGGTCACTCAGTTCTACAAAATGTTGAATGTATTCTTTCTTGCATATTGTGTGTGTGTGTGTGTATATATATATATATATATAAATAAACAGAAAGAAACATTGTTCAGTTTTTGTGTCAAATTACAAAATTACTTAAAGCTGGTTGGAAAGCATATTTAAAAATAGAATTAGAGAAAAAATAGGAAAGCTTATAGAAGAATCTACAAATTTAAGTTATGAACTTACTACCATCAATAGTTTTAAAACTGGATGTAAATGCAACCATAAATAATTATGCAAAATAATTATAGTGATAACTTTAACCAATTAAAATGTAGAGAACAAAAAATTCAAGCAGTTATTACAAAAAAAATAAATAAATAAATAAAAATAAAAAACATTTAAACTTTTACTAATAATTCAGAATTACTTCCACACAAAAGAGAGTGTATAGTTTACAGTCATGAGCAATTGAACTTTTTGAAAATCAAATCGAAAGAGCACAAAATTTACCTGTTAAACTTAACATTTTAAAGTTACAATTATGGATATGCTCATAAGTAAATTTTTAAGCACAATCTATTTTTTCATTTTAATAAAGTGAAAATGAAAAAAAAAATACTCCCCAAAAAAGAAACTTATTTTATCAAACATACAGACATGATACAAATGGATGCATTGGGGAATCAGGAGTGTCACGGGCTGGAGAGACAAAATTTAAGATGAAACCATAGAACATTTTTATACGGAAAAGATTGAATCAAAACAGTTGTCTTTTTAAATAGATATAAAGATTCAGTCTTTCCTTTTTAGTGGTTTAAAATTGCATTTGTGCAATGAAAAAAAAAAAAAAATTACACATGAAATTTTGAGAGGATAAAAAGTAAAAAAAAAAGTTCTTTTGTTGGAAATTTGTAAGTATTTAAAATGCTGTATATATATATATATATATATATATATATTTATTATCTTACCAAGCTACTGCAGTTTCATCCCTCAGATCTTTCAGGTTGGTTTGCTTTGGCTGTTATATCTTTTTAAGATAATATTTATGAATATTGCTCTATGGACTAAGTACTGAACACTTTTTTTTTTAACTAATACACAGCAATTATTTCTAAAATAAGTAATACATGAATAATGTGTAAATATTAATATTTAGTGGAAATAGTGCTTGCCAATTCATAAGGACCAAAAGTTAGAGAAAAGAAAATCAAGTTTTAAATTTATACAGTTGCATTGCTTAACATTACTGTTAGAATAGTTTTTTTTCTGAGTAGATGTAATTTTAGCAGATTTATTAGATTTTATGACATATTTTACAGTCATGCTTTTGAAGGCAATGTAAAAATATTAAACTTGTCATATTAATTTAAATAATTAATAAAAAAACCGTCTCATATCAATAATTAAAGAAAATCTTATTCATAGAATATGCCATCAACCATTCATCTTTTCAAGTCATTACTTGGTAAGCTATTTGGATTTTTGTAAAAAAAAAAAATTGAAACTGGTAGTCGTGTCAGCTGAACCAAAGTCATAAAATAGTTTGCATGACAAAAAACATTCATTGGAATGGAAAGACATCTTCAAGGAAAGGTAGTGCAGGAAAAGAAAAAAAAAAAAGCATTTTAGACATAACAAAAATCTAATAAAGATTCTAAACAAACATAAGAAAATAAATCTATGCATATAAGTCTATATTTCAGAATATTAAAAAAAAAAAAAAAAAAAATCATTTTTATATGCAAATATATATTTTTTTAAATATTGAAATAAAAATGAAACCAATTCTAATGAAGATAAATTGGGATAAAAAAAAAAAAATTAAAGAAAATACTTTATGCCTTGAAGGCATTTCTACTTAAGATTTATTTATTAACTTTTCTTGGGATCTTTTACTGTTTTGCGAAGTTTTGTTAGACACAGCTTGAAGATTCCTCTGCCGCAATGTCTCAACTCCTTTGATATCATTCGTGTCATCAATGATGTCCGACTCATCATCCTGGTTGAAACAGAAAAGAAGTACTTTTAACAAAATAATAGATGATTAAATACAATAATTGAAAACCAATAAATTATTATATGTATAATACAAGTTTGAAAACCATAGCCATTCTTTTTTTTAAATTAAATATTCACATGATATAAGGCCCAAGATACACTTGAGGTAGAGGGTTACTGATTGAAGTTGTTAGACATAAAAGGAGGAAGTATAAAATGCAGATTATAAACATCCTCTCAGATGTCTGCTCCATTAAGTAATGGATCTAATAAAGAAGCTGTTAGATTGGAACCTCCTTCTTACAAAGGGAATGAGGACAATTCCACCTTGTTTATGTAACATGGTGGGTTTAAGCTGTGAAGGTCTGAACTGGGGGAACTAAGGAATGTAACTTTTCTAAACATCTGTCATGAAAATAGCAATAGAGTAGTGATAGGCTTGAATCACTTCACCTGCAGGAAAGGGGCTGCTGAGTTGAAAATAAGTTATTAATACCTTTCAAACTGTCCAACACTGAGCAGTGAGGACTGGGCAGTGTCAGCCCAGATATGTTAGCAATACCCTATTCTTTATCTGATCTGACTCTTGCAAAAATAGAGCATGACAGCAGGAGTTAGGTATTTTCTGGAGCTGTACAAGTAACATACCATTATTCTAGTATATTTTTGTGATGGCACAAATATACATATCCAATTTCAGGTTGGTTGGTTGGTTGATTGATTATTTTTAGCGGCATATCAACCTCCATGGATTATTTAATGGTGAAATCTAAATATTTTGTATGTAATTTTATGCTTTCAACTACAGATATTATGTACACAATTTTATACTTTCAGGATAAAGGTATGCATTTCAGATATATAGTTTGTATATCATAAAATATATACTTGGTAATTTTACTATAGAAATGTATTGTTGGTCATTTTATCATAAAAATGTACTGTTGATTTTTGTTTGGGAATGCACTATTTGCCCACTAACAGGTGATACTACCCCAGGTCAAGATGGACCTGGGAACAATAGCAGAGGTGGTTCCATGTTTCACAAAATCTCCAATCTTCTGATCAGATGTTAAGGTTGATAGCCAGCTTAAGACCCAGTTGAGGTTCAAAGAAAGGAGCCTTCTTGAGAGTATGACAGTTCCTTATGGCTGAAAACAATTCAAAGTCTACTCAGAAACTCCATCACATTTTTGAAGTATTACCTGTGTTCTTGATTAATTCTAATATCACCTTTTTATGTTCCTATATCTAAGAGCCTGGAGTTTTAGACCCCTCCCCCACCCCATTTTGTTTAGTACCCTGGCTGATCCACTAATTACATTTCACTTTTGAATTATTGCTATTGGCATAGATGGTCATTTTTAATATCACCGTTTCATCATTATCTATAAATCATGAGTCTTAAAGCCAATTATGGTTGTAGGGGCACCACATATACTGTAATAATAACCGCAGGGGTGTGTCCAGGGCAAGATAGCCTGATGAGGCACATCCTGCTTCAGACTGATTTTAAATTCAGAGCTGCTGTCCTCCTAGACCAGTTGCCAACCGGTCTAGGAATGCTCAGTTTAACCCATAATTGGGAGAAGAAAAGATGTATTCATACCTTATGCATTTGTTTGAAAGTGAATGCAACTATCGTCGCCAGAACTTGAACACTGCTTGTTGATTGCTCATTCCAAATTACTAACCATCATGCTACCAATACCTCTGTATGTTATATATAAGAGCATGGGGATTTATATTCTATTCTAGCATCCTTGTCTACTACCCAGGCTGATAAACAGATGGCAGAATATATTACTTGGTTTCTTTACAAGAACTGTTAATTTATGGACCATGAGAGGATGCTTCTTTATTATCTTAACCTCTTCAAGTCTAATCAACAGTTATCTATCCTACATATCCTGATAATCTGCATTTCTTCTCTAGAACAAACTCATTCAATAACCCTTTACTTTGAATAGCACATGGGCCTTGTATTGGGCAGTGTGTGTGTGAGAAAAAAGTGTGAGGGGCTGTGAACATTGTTTAAAGTGTAGATTCATTGTTATTATTAATAATATTTATCTTTTGTATAATATATTAAGTGTCCATAATGGTATTTGTGTCACTACACGTGTCGACTCTTCAGATTGTTGACTAAATTTCTGACTTTACATATCGAGATCCATTAGTCTTTTGTAAAAGACTTATGGATCTTGATATGTAAAGTCTCTCTCTCTCTCTCTATATATATATATATATGTGTGTGTGTGTGTGTGTGTGTGTGTGTGTGTGTGTGCACAGTGAAGTAATGGATAGTGGCTTGGACTGAGGAATTGGAGTTCCAAGCTCGAATTTCAGTAAAATACATTACATTCACTTATGTGTTTAATACCTTAAAAAAAGTATTAATTCATATTTTCTTCCTCCAGTTTTTGGTAAATAGCAGGACAGACTAGATTCTATATTCTTTAGTGTCAACTAGCCTAAGAGAAGAAAAAAACTAAATTCAAAACCAATATGGCAAGGGTGGTTGGGCTCTGTCAGGTTATCTTGTCTAAGATACACCACTGCAGTTGCAGTACTGTGGTTCCTGCCCCTATGACTCTGGGAATTCCCAAGACTTGTGAGATATATTTTTTATTTTTTTTCTTAATTCAAAATTTATATTACTTCAAATTTTATTGTAGTGGATACTTATTTGAAATAGAAACCCCACTGTGCACTCACCTAAGAGATCATAGTAAAGAAAAGGTGTTCTCTGGTAGGGAATGAAACATATGCTCCCCTTTGATCTGGTGTGCTTCACTGCTCATCTATAAAGGATTTTGCAGTGAATTTTTCTCTTCCTTAAACAGGAAAAAATAGAGTCTTGCTTATTGTAAGGTTCTTTGTGGCTGAGAGGTAAAGCAGGCTGGATCAAACAGTGGTTTCCCTGACAAAGAAAGACACAGGTTCTATCCCTGCCAGAGAACACATTTTCTTTACTAAGATTTGTGTGTGCAGTTCGTTAGATGTAATACACACTATTTGGAAAGTGCAACACTGTAATCTGAAGGCGTATTGGGATGGTCAAGGACAGATTTCAAAAGCTAAACAGAATACTGAGAGGAAAATTTTGTTGTTATGTGACATCTGTCCTCCTATATGACAGCAAATGCTGGATAATCTCAAAAATGAAGGAGAGACTCAAAACCATAGAAATAAGTATCTACAGAAGGATGCTGAGGATAACCATAAACTGAACATGTGAACAACAAGGTTTTTGAGAACAAAAAAAAACAAAAAAAAAACTTACATTTCGACATACTTGATGGGTTTAAGCAAATGGATAACAGTAGGATTTTGGAGAAATAACAAGGTAAAATATACTAAGTGCTACAAGGAACAGGATGATGTGGAGGGCCATGATAGCCTACATCTTCAAGGGACACAGTACATAAAAGAATAGGGCATCCATCTATTTCAAGTACAACATATCCACTACAACAATGTATTTGTATATATAGTAATATTTTTATTATAAGTTTATAACAGTTTACTGCAACCCAAAAGTCATTGTGTTTTGGCGCTTGTTTATTAGCACCACGTTAGACTGCCTGACGAGGTGCTAATAAGCAAGCAGCAAAAGTTGAATTAGACATATTTCATGATCGGACACTATCGTGAAATATGTCTAATTCAAATTTAAAAATCACTTGTTTCTGATGAAGGACCGAGGGCGGTCTGAAATATAAATACAATAATAAAAATAAACAAATACTGTCCAAAAAAAGTACATTTTTAAATTCAAAACTTTTTAATATTCTTTCCTATACATATTAAGACAGTATACGTGAATCATCACTGTTTATATATATATATATATAACTAAATCTAAAAGTGAGCCAGATGTTGACCGCGGTTTCACTCGTCGGATTGTCATAACAGAGCCAAGTCCTGATGATCCGGCGAGTGAAACTGGTCGACGTTTGGCTCACTTTTAGATTTAGTTTGTATTTTTGCTCTACTTTTGTACTTTCGTATTGAGCTCTTTCTTGTTAAGTTTTTTGTCTTGGGTTTTTTTTCTTTCAAACACGGCTTATGCTTTGTTTGTTTATTTTTTTTTATTCCCCTTTACCCATTTGGTAGTACCTTTTGGGTTTGACGACTCATGTTACTGATTTGTTGGCAGTAGGTTTTTCTGATTTCGGTCGTGATTAGTACTACTGTTTTGTTGGTACGTTTTGCTATATATATATATATATATATATAGGAAAGAATATTAAAACGTTTTGAGCTTGAAAATGTGTTTTTTTGACAGTATTTGTTTATTTCTACTATTGTATTTTATATTTCAGACCGCCCTCGGTCCTTCATCAGAAACAGATGATTTTAAAATTTAAGACAGTATACGTGGATCATCACTATGCTATATATATATATATATATATTAGGAATTGCTGCACTATCCAAAGTTTTTTTATTTTCGTGCACAACATTTTTATTATGACAATGATTTCAATAAATCCGTTGTTCAGTAAATAGAACCTTTTTTTTTTTTTCTTATTACTGGACTGCAACTGATTTGAAAAATGATTGAAATGAAAGAAGTGATTAAACTTTGATGAATTAAAATCCTTGCTGTAGAGCAGTGGTTACTGAAAGCTAGCTTAACAATTAGTACTGAAGTGAGCTCAATCCTTTCATAGTGAGTGATACATTTGTGGCTTTTTGTCAGACTAAAATTAGTCATTAATTAATATCTCAAAAGCCTCAGTGAGTGAAGTTATTTACTGAAGTGTTCAAGTTTACCTTTTCTGTTTCCTCTTTGAGCTGATCTGTAGGGGTTGGAGCAGGCCTTGGACGCTGAGAAGGGACAAAATAACTTGCAGGTAATAATAAGTCGACTGCACAAACAAGGATCTAAAAAAAAGAAAGAAAGAATATTTTATTGAAGTTGAATCGGAAACCAAATTATACAAGAACTGTTTGTCTCAATATAAATTTTTTGAAGAAAATAGAAAATTAATGAAAAAAAAACAAAATAAAACAACTAAATATTTAAAGAAAAAGAAATCAAAATCCTAAAGCTTTTATTTTAAGATTTTGATTTTTCTTTTTTTTTCTAATATTTAGGAACGAGAAAAAAAAAAACAAACTTGTACTGTACAAATTAAACATTTATAAAAAATTCTGTTAAATAAGTTAAATAAAACAGTCAATTAGAATTAAACAATATAATTAATATCTTTTATAAATAATTTTGCAAAGAATCATTTCAAGAGTTGTTTAAATTAATGACCTGATTATGTTTTAGCCAATCAATTCTATAGCTTTCTTCAGATATATTTTGAATATGAAATGTAGAATTAAATCACTGGGAGATTAATGAAAAAGCTTTTCATTAGAAATAACTAAGGTGCTAGTAAAATGAAGATTAAGAAAAAAAAAAAGGCAAATTAGTGTGAATTATGATGTATATGGTAAGATTAAAAGAATTACAAAAAAAGCATCTATATTAGTACCTAGAATTTTCTAGGCATGAAATTTTTTTTTTTTTTTTTTAAATCGCTTTTCTTAGAAAGAAAAAAACTATTTTTTGTTCTTTTTCAATTTCCAACTTAAAAAATATATTAGCAATCTGTTTTTAATATCTTAATGATGAATAAATTATTTTGTCACAAACCAAATTGTTTTCATTTACTGACTTTATTTTTTAAAGTTTTCTTAAGTTTTTTTTTTTTAATCATATCACCCCAAGCAAGGCGGTAACGCCACCGATGTGCAGGGGGCTATGTAAGAATGAAAAGATTGGAAAGGAGAAAACCGGAAACCACATCCTAAGCAGGGAACAAGGGATTAGCCTCTTCACCTGATCAATAGACGTGGGTGGAGTGTGAGCTGTGAAGAGGATATTTCTATTTCACAGTAGATGGACAAGTAGCTTGGACTTGTTCTATACAAAGTAGCATAATATAATGGTTCTCTGTGGTAGGCCAGAAAATTTTTCTTGTCAGAATTCATCTTGCACATTTATAAATCTAGCATTCAACCCTGCATTTAATACTGTTGCTGTATCTGGTTGGGTGCTCCTGCATATTCATCTAGAGGTTCTTGACAAAATTTAAAGAAGGATCTGCAATGTAATTGGTCCTTAGTTGGCGTTTTGACTTCAGTGACTTTCTCAGCAATGTGATGAAGCTTCCCTTTGTCTTTTCTGCAAATATTTTTATAGAAACTGCTCTGACAAACTTTTTCCTGGTGCCTTGACCTTGTGAATTTAAGTGTGCTACTAGATTGACATCTAGGTCCAACCTTTTAATCATTGAAATAGTTAAATGTAACCACCACTTCTACTGGAACAGTTTCTTTTCTTGCACTTTCCACCTGTGGAACTCCCTTCTGTTTACTTGCTTTCCTGATAGCTACAATCTCCCAAAATTTAAATGCAACGTAAATTGCCATCTTCTATCTTCTTGAATCCTGTTCATCTTTTAGCCTTTCTTCAATACTCCCTATACCCAGTCTTTTCTCTAAATGTAACCCACTGCACACTAGTGGCAGTCTAGTCTTGCTTGGTGTGAAAAGAAAAAAAAAAAAAAAAAAAAAAAAAAAATCAGAAAAAGGTTATTATGTATGGACTAGATTTCTGTTTCAGATTAGAATATCTATTTCAAACACGTATCCACTGTGTCCATTTCAAACACGAGTGTCCAGTAAAAATAATGTCAGATCATATTTCGGATACAAAATTGGGCAGACAGGTTTTCAAGAATGAGGAAGTATGTATTCCATAAAAAGGGTTAATAGAACTTTGCTGAGTGGGGAACAAAGAGATGAATTCATATCTTTAGAAGAGTATTTGTAGATAAGTCAACATACTGGATTGGAATTTGAGCTTGGCTCTGATTTCTCATTCTGAGCTGCTATCCATTACACCACCCATGTGCATATGTGGGTGCGCACACACACACACACACACACATATATATATAGTTTAATTACTTAGTTTTTGGTCATAATAAAATTAGACCATTACACAGTTGTATTAAAAAGTGTTCAATATATATAGTGACATTTTTCCATTAGGGAAAGTTATCCTCGGTATATGGGTCAAATGGTTAACTTAGTTTGAGACAAGGCCACAAATATCCAAGTTTCAATCATTTAAGGCAATTCTTTTAAAAATTGACACAGTATTAAAAAAAAAAGAAAAGCTCAGTTTTTAAGTAAGATCATCAGATAAGTTTAATTTATTCTATATTTCCAATTTTTTTTTTTTTTAACTTCACTGAAATTCAGAAAATGATTGTCTACATGAATGCTACTTGAAGGTTTAATGGTTTTAATTTATCAAATATTTTTGACACCTGGAGAAATAATTCTAATTGTAAATTGATTAATTTGCTTCTAGGGGATAATCCGGAGGAAAGAAAATGCAACATACTGACATTTTTTTTTATCAAACATTCTTCTAAAACAGCAACTTACCAAGCCAACTAGGAATCCAAATAATAATGTCACCAGAGCAAAGATGACATAACATCCCCACTCAGGAATTCCATACACCTCAGTCATTGTTGAATACATAGACTGGAAAAAAAAAAAAGTTAGATTGTTGTATTACACAAGCGTAAAAAATGTCAAACAATTTTTAACTGAAAACAATAGGAATTGCTTTATGTATACAAAACCTAAAACAGCCTCTGGATCAAAAGAGCGATAAGTAATGCAATTTACTTACAGTTAATATAACAATTTATATACAAAACTTGAAATAGTATGACTATTGCCCTCAGGTCAATAAAATAAAGGCTTTTCATATGGAAGAAGATATTAAGAAATTGTGTTAATAGGTAAAAAAAGAAATGAACTACAACAGCACATTAGTCTGAAGCCTAACATAATTATGAACTGAATTTTGATCTGTAATTTTAAATCTATGTGATAAATGGAGATATATTGAATTAAGTACCCTGACAAGGAAAGAGATATTGAAGAATAAATATTTTTTGGATGAAATAATTACTATTTCCCTTTCCATCATTACACTAATGACATTAATATACCTATATAGCTTCAATGATAATATTAGCAGTTTTCTTTGATATAACTCTTTCCAGTAGTGGCATCCTTCCTAACCTTATATTTAAAATGCTGTGGAATGTCAACATCCTGTTTATGTCATCGTTTTCTCTGAGTGCCATTCAATATTCATTTTAGTTGTTACTCCTCAGGTGATGAGGTTTCTGTTATCAGGTTCAGTTCTTTGTGATTTGATAATTGCCAGTTCACAAGGTTCAAAGAAGGACGGTCTTTTCTAAGACCTACAGGTTTCAATTGTTCAAACCATTTTTAACCACTGATCTTAGAAATCAGTTGCATACAGCTGACATCTTTCTGAATGAGTTTGGCATCCTGCATGACATCCATCTAAAACTTTTGATCTGTTGAGGCTATTTAAGAACATGCACAAGTTATCAGGTTAATCTTTGTAGAACTTTGTGGTGTTGAATTAAACTTGGCCCAGTTCAATTTCCTTATCTTTTATACTGAATTTGTTATAACTGAACGATACACCAAGGTATTTGAAGTGTTTATAGTATTTACTAATTCCATATTATGAGCTTTCATGATGGATTCTGTGTAGGTGCCATGATTGCTTTCATTGCAATTCCAGATCATTGTTTCTGTTTTGGAAAAGTTTACCTTTGGTCTTGTTTCATAGAACACTTGATAGAGGATGCTGATGTTTTTTGTTCAAGACCACTCTTAGCCTAACTATAAATATCTATGTTTTTGGCATAGGCTCCCTGATTGAACTGACACTGAGAATGAAAGCAGGATTGTTGTCTTCTATTTGTTGATTTGTTTGGAATGTAGTATGGAGTACTTAAATGTTTTGTGCCAATTTCTTCACATCTATACCTGTATATGTGCAAGAGCACCAGATATAATATTGTAATATTAGTATCAGATGTAACAAGATAACACATTGAAGTGATCTCTCAATGTGAGAATAGTAGAAAGAAACAAAACCAAAATAAAGTTCTTATTCCATTTATTTGGGCATGCATGCATGTGTGTGTATTATATATATATATATATATATATATATATATATAAATTTGTTTCAACTTCCTAACATTTTTCAGTTTTGTTGGGAATAAGGAATATAAAAAGTGTCCATAATTTTTATCACCCACTTCTATGGTCATTTTCAAGGGTGTTTATATCACTGCTGTTATATTTTCCTTGTTTTTTGACTGTTATGTAATAATTTATTTTGCTTTTGAAAAAAAGAGCATTCATTCCAAGCTCTCACTTGTTGTGACTGGAAATAAATTGTTTGTCAGATGTATGACCAAAAACTCAATAAAAAATTATGGACAATTTTTATATTCTTTAACTTCTGAAAAATAGAAAAATATTAAAATGCTAGAAAAACTCAATAAAAAAAATTGAATCATCCTTGTTGGACTATTCAATGAAATTATATATATATATATATATATATATATATATATATATATACACCCCCCTTGTGCAAATTAAATGAAACAAAAATGTTTTCCTTGGATCTTTCACACTTGCCCTGATCACATATACATAGTCTCTTGGCATTTTTCCATTTGTATTTTCCTTTACGTTTTGAACTAATGGATCCAGTTTATTCCTTGATGACACAACTGATAGCCAAAAGTTTGAAACCAACAATATCCACGATTTCTCTGTAAGACTTGCCAGTGTGTCTGTGCAACATTACAATTTTTGTATATTTCCTTGGAGTAATGTCCACTGCAGACACTGTCCATAGGACAACTAATCAACAGTTGAGGTAATAGTGTCTGGCTGTGATAAAATTCTGATGTAATCATGGATGACGCAATATTTTTAAGGCCAAACAAACTTCATCATACACCCTGAAAATAGATTCATATTACTGCACCCCACTGCAAATAACCTAACCTGGGAAAAAAATAGAAATTACACCCTGTCACTCCAGTGGGTCTAGAACTAACTGTATGATGAAAATATGGAAATTAAAGCAGTTGTTTCAATTAATTTGCACAAATGTGTGTGTGTGAGTGTGTGTAACTGATCAAATCAACATCTGGAGATGCTTATGTAATCTCTCTTCTGCTTTTGTCATATTATTGATAATATTACAAACGCTAAAGATTCAAATTATTAAAATAAGATTTTTAACAAGATTTTCTGAGTGGAAATTTGAAAAACAAGGGACATAGATCCAGTCAGACTTATGTTGATCTTTTTGGTCATAATTGTATGACTGGATATCGAGAATGAACATAAATAATATACTGGAGTCATTTAAGGGAAAGCCTTGTCATCCTTTCTGCTGTTAGCAATATCTGCTAAGATCAGGAACCATTTATTGCTTGAGTATTTGGGACTAGGCTTGCAGTTGCACACAGAAATATGATTGTGGATATACACCAAGCCAACAATATTTACACAATGAGAAGAAAAGAAAATGTGCTCTACTATATGTAGAGAGAGAGAGAGACACGCACACACACTTGGTGGTTAGGTCAAAGATACAAGTTTCACAATGTCCCTCACCACTACATTTAGCTGGAGAGAGGAGAGAGATTTTTACCTTTCCCAAGGATATTTGTGCATAAGTGAATGCAACAAACTTGACTGGAATTTGAGCCATGCTCCCCGATTTCTCATTTCAAGCCACTATCAACTACACCACCCAGAAAGCCTAGGAAAATTAATTTAATGATTGAATAAGGAGACTATGAATTCACATGAATCAAAGACTTAATAAAAATTGCTGAAAACTTTTTCATCAACTTAATATTTAGGTCTATTTGCCTGTTTTTTGTCAGAGACAGTCCAAGATTTCAGAACGTGGTTGCTCAATAGAGTTCCATTTGATTGGCACAGCTGCACTTGGAATGCATGTGCGAGAAAGAATTGTATGATATAGATATATATATTATAAAAACACCTACTCCAGTTAGGTGAGAGTCAGTCTCAGACACCTCGCATGTGAGAATGTAAAATCTCAAGAGAAACTGATGAAATATTTGAGTGAAATAAAATGTAATGTGAAATATGAAAGCTGAAGTCTAGTGCGCTCATTAAAATGTATGTTTTTGTTAAATGGCACAATATTTAACTGCAAAAGTAACATCTTGAATGACAATCTCTTCTATTGCGTGCAAAACTGGAGTGTAGAGCATAAATTTGATTTTGTCACTTTTGTGTCTAGCATATCTTCTATTGTTCATCTAATAGTTATGCATGCCCTTGATTTGCCTGATGTCTTCTTGAATGGCCTGTTGCCAATTGGTGTGGTCATACAAGTTGATTCAGTTATCTGGAACAATCTTGGAAAATTTAAAAATCACTTGTGGAAATACTTTCATGGCTTCTGCTCCGATGAACTAAGATCATTGGTGCCGCCTAGATACGAATTTACACGAGATACTAGATTAGCAATTAGGTCCCACCCTTTTACAGTGAAACAAATAAGATGTAACCATAATTTCTACTCCAACAGCTTCTTTTCTCGCGCTTCCCGCCTGTGGAATTCCCTTCCACATGCCTGCCTCCCCGACAGCTACAATCTCCAGGAGTTTAAATGTAAGGTCAATAGACACCTCCTATCACACTAACTTGCATCTATTCTCTCAAACACTCTCACCATCTACCCAACCCTCATTCTCAGTATCCTTACCCGTCTATCACCCTCCTTCCGACATTTCCTATATCTAACCATCCTTTCTCATCACTTTTCCCCCTATGTAACCCCCTGCGCAATAGTGGCAGTGGAATGCCTTGCTCGGGGTGAAATGATTAAAAAAAAAATCCTTAAGTGCAATGTAGTTTTATGTATAACATTTAGATAAAAAAGTCTGGCAAGAAAGATTAGAAGGGATAAAGAAAAGAATGAGAAGATAGAGTGAGAGAAGAGGTACAAGATAATGGCTAAACAGTTGTCAACACTATGAAATTTCTACAGGCCCTGTTTACAGATAACTAAAAATTAAACCCAATTTAACCATAGGCCCAAATTAAGCTATGCTTAGTAAATAATTAAAAAAGTTTTACTTATATCTGCAAGTTTTCTCATATATGCCCTTATTTATACATCCTAGCAGATGTCTTCTCTGATGTAGCTCTAATAGCTCAATGGAGAAATAACTGGCTTGTAACTTTTAATACCTCAAAGCTAGTAATTATTAATAATCAGACTAAATTTTCTGCAGTCACAACAAATGGTCCCACTCTCAATGACTCACCAACACACACACGAGAAAGAGAAATATATATGCTTACATGTATTCACAAACATTAACACTTTAATTGTGTCAAAGGATATGCTTATATGAAGCATAAGAAGGAATGCACATACAGAAGTGCAAATCTGAGAAGAAGCTTTTACACATTAAAGAAACTCACCCGAATAAACATGGCCGCTTTGAAGAAAAGGCTTAGGGCTGACATCCTGCAAAAGAAGCACAACAAATATCAAACAAAGAAATAAGGATATTATGTTTGTTATATTTATCTGACTTTTTATCTGTTTTGGAAAGATAGAACTTACAGTAAAGAATCGGGTGTAAGCCAGTAATTCACAGCAGAAACTTGATTCCATTTTTTGTCTTCAATAAAACTTATTAAATCACCAGTAATGCGGGGACCTTGGTAATGCCGAAAAATACCATCCTTCACACTAAAAAAAAAGAAAGAAAAAAGACAAATGTACCCACACAGTAAACGAGCACTTTGAAAGAACATCATGAATGAAGATAAATGGATAGAAAAATATGAGTGAAAGACAAAGGGGAGAATTGGTTGGTTTTGTTTAGCAGCATATCAAAATCTATGTTATGTAATGCTGAAATCTAAATATTTTTTATGCAATTTTTTTTTTTTTTTTAGATAATAATAGTTTTAGTGATACAAGTTTTACTAATTAAACCATAGCTTGGATGAGAAGAGGTTGATTCATGCCTTTCCCAAGATTATTTGTAAACAAGAACACAACTATAATTGAAACTCGGCTCTCTAATTAACAATCCCAAGCCATTACAGATTATACCACTCATAGTACACCTTACAGTACCTGGTATTTCAAAGCAGTCACCCGACCTAATTATTGACCAAGCTCGACATTGCTTAACTTTGGTGCTTGTATGGGAACTGGTGTTGCAATGTGATGTGGCCCTAAGCCGAAAGGGGAGAGCTATGATCACTGTTCAAGCATTTGTCCTTAGGGCAGATATTAATAGCAATATACTTACTGGAATATTGTTGGCAAAGAGGTGACAAGGAAGCGGCCACTGAGACCTAGAAAAAAAAAAAAAAGAATAGAATAAAAGACAAAGAAAATGTTTTCTCAACGGATTATACTGGATGGTTTTAAAAGTCACCATATCTGAGAAAAGATAAAAAAAAAACATGACAAAATGAAAACATTTTGTCTTTCATCAACTGGACAAAATCTATCCTCATGTCATACTGCACTTCACATGTGGGGAGAAAAAAAAAAAACAGTTCACACAACGGAAGGAAGATGAGATCAATGCCACAATAAGAAATGAAGCAAATCTGATTTTCAATAATTTGGTATTTTATTCACTGGAGTTTCATGTTGAATCTAGTATTTTCTCTAGTAGCAGGTAAGTGGCACATAAGTCACTTTGCCTTTTCTCACTTCTGCTGATCAACTGCTACCAAAATGATTTGTTTGAAGGATGTCTTTTCTCTTTTGACCTAACGAGGACTATTTATGCAAGACTGTAGACGGAAACCTCTAACTTCCAATCAAGTATCACTTGATCTTGCAAGTCTTCATTCATATTTATTATTTTATTTCCTTTCAATCAAGTTAGTTGCTGCTTTGAAGTTCAGAAAGACTATGTTTTGGCTAAAAAAACACCAGACACTTTAGACTTCAATAACATCATTTAGGACCCACTCTCTGGGTGTTCAATTGGTTGTGTGTTTGGCAGCAAACTTATTCTACCACATGCCATTAATATTTACTCAGCTGTTTATTGCTTGCGCTATCAGTCAACCTTTGAATGTTTTTTACAGGCTTTAGGAAAACTTCTGAAACTAAGTCCACATGAAATGATAGATAAGTAACATTGATCAACATTCTTTTCTTTCCTACTTAATATAAAAATGTACTGTTTTTGGACAAAATAGTCTATGGCAATGAAAAATAGATTTATTAAGCAGTAGTAGACTGGTGATGAGGGCTCATCAATTTACAGTTGGGCTGACTCAATGTAACCATAAATTCTATACTAAGTTTCTGGTCTTGCACTTCTCGCTTGTGAAACTCCCAGCTACATGCTTTCCAACCAACTTTAATCTGCAAAAATTTAAATGATATGTCAATCAACTATCTACTGTTCTCCTGATTACTCTTTTCTCGGTTCTGTAGTAATGTTCCTGTTTGTAACTCTTCCACACATAGCAACCATTTGTGTCTCAATGGCTTTGGTACCTTGCTTGGTTAAAATGAATTAAGAAAAAAGAAAAAGCATTTAAAATGAAGAGAAACATTGAGATCTTTGAATAGCCATCAATATTTCAAACTAAATAGAAATCTACGGGGAAAAAATAACTTCTCCATATGTAAGCATACAATAGAAAGGTCTTTTACCAACTAAACAAATCACTCCACAATGTATCTTGATTCCAGTTTGCATTGGTATTCACAAGAACTGGTATGCCCATTGTATGATTACAAATAAACAAAAAGTGAAAATATACTAATAGTGAGAAATGAAAATGCAAATCTTGTTTCTAAAATATTTGACAGTTTCAGGAGTTCCTTTGCATGGTTTTAGATTACTTAGGTAATTCTTGGGACATTGTCTTCTATGTCAGTCAAGACAGACTAATGAATGAGAGCTTCCCTTAGGCAGGCAAGAACTGACTCTTCTTCCACTCATCCCTCCATCACGAGGCACAACTCACAACATCCTAATGAGTGGCTTGGAACTCCCTCAATGATCAACCTGTATCTCATGAACAGGCATGTATTGGGTCTACTGTCAATTCTATTGATATACCTGATTCAAATCTATATTCTGAATGTCTCTTGCCTAAACTCTGAAATTTTACTTACTACTTATTTTTTTCTTAAATAAGATTAGATCAATTCACACTCCTGCCTGGCCTTTTGATCAGGAGTAGAAGTTTTTCCCTTGTTTCCTATTACTTTTTATTCCCCATTCTCTTTTACTGCCTATAGCACCTTATGTCATAGTGGCATTATCACCTTTCTTGGGTTGATTTAAAAAAAAAAAAAAAAAAAAAAAATGCTGTGAATTTTTGATCAACTTGATTTTCAAGCACATTCCTTTAAGTTTTTTCTTGTCCAATATTTTAGAACTTTTAAGATTGTAGAATCCTGTTATTAATGTAGAAAGGACATTCTACATCCAAATGACATACCTGGATTATTAGTCACATCCACAACAGCTACATTGATGTTTAGGTCTTCAGCCCAAGTGGCATAATTTTCCCAAGTTTCTTTGAAACTTTGGCAAGCTGGACACCATGGTGCCATACTAAAAAAAAAGAAAAGTACTTTATATAAACATGAGGCAAACATAAAAGCAAAGCATCTTATATAAAGACTAGAAATAGCAGATTCCAATTCTCTGCCAAAGCAATACCGACATTTGAGATTAGGAAGAGATGATTATTAAAATGAGAAAGAATAACTGCAACAAATTTGATAGAGAAAATACAGGAAATCAATCATCTGTCCAGGCATGATACTGCTGTCATATATGGTTAGGTGTCCCCGTTGTTCATCTCAGTGTTCTCAATAGGCTCCAAAGGTGAATCTCTAATGTGATAGGTCCCAACTTGACAGCTCAACTCCAGCCACTTTCTCACAAATGGGATGTAGCTTCCCTCTGTCTGTTCTACAAATATTTTCATGGCTTCTGCTCTGACGAACTTAAGTCACTGGTGCCCCTGCCATATGAGTTTACTTGTGCAAACAGACTGGCAACTGGGTCCCAGCCATTCACCGTTAAATCAACCAAATGCAGCCAACAATTCTACACCATCAGCTTCTTTTCTTGCACTTCACACCTTTGGAACTGTCTTCCATATTCTTGCTTTCCTGATGGCTACAAACTCCAGGAATTTAAATGCAATGTCAATACCTATCTCTTAACCACTTGATTCCAGTTCTTTCTACATCACCCTGTATATCTTTTCCTTTCTCTCTACCTTTGCAACTGTCATCACACTTGTATTCCTATCCTTCTCTTGCTCCTTTCTGACATCTCCTGTAACTGGTTCGTCTTCCTCTTTACTCTCCTCCTATCTAATCTTTCTCTCTTATGTAGCCCCCTGTGCATCAGTGGTGTTACTGCCTTGCTTGAGGTTATGCTATTAAAAACAAAAACAAAAACAAAAAAAAAAAAAAAACTACTGCACACTCAAAATAAAACTGTATTTAAAATTGTCTAGGGGAAGTAATTCAGTATTTGGCATATGAAACGTAAAATTTTATTAATAAAATCGGAAGAATAACCAAGAAACTTTTTCCTTTACTGGATCAAACCCTAAATCTAATCAGTTTGTGCCATACATAAGATCAATTATCCCTGAAAATTTCATCAAAACCCATCCAGTGGGTCTTGAGATATAACTAGACAGACAAATGCAACCGAATACAATACCTCGACCTTAAGGTAATAAATCCTGTAGACAACAATGCTGCTAACCTTCACAATATATACATAACATGAAATTCATTTTTAGTTTCCTTTTCTATCTACTTTTATAAAGACAAAAAAAGTGGTTTTGTTTTTCACAATGAATACAGATTTTTGAGGAATTAAATATAGCATCTTTTATGTGCCATGTCCCTTTAAGAGATCACAGCTCTTCACAAGCTCCTGTTTTTTGTAGCTCTAAGCAATGTTTGTCTCCTTACTATCCCTCCCAGTCTATGTTCTGCTATTCATTTACAAATATTTCTAAGTTAGGTCACTTGTTTCCCCGCTCTGTCTTTCTTGCTTTCAATATATCCTGTCACTGTCAAAATCTCCAAGCCCTCTTCTCTCGTTATGCGTCCCAGAATTTTCAACACTTGATCCTAGGCACAAGTGCCCTTTTTGTTTTCATTTTCTATAAAAACTGCTCAATGCTTGAGAGAAAGTTGGCTTAATTAGTTGTTAATTACTCTCAATAAACATTGGCAGAAAGAATTAATGAAAAACTATCAGAAAATTATTTAAATTCATTACGTTTGAAATAATTGGGGATTGTTAAGACAAGGAAGAAATTTCTATGATGTAATAAACAAGGATACCCAAGTAGAGAAACCAATTAACTGGTGCAACCACCTAAACATATGATAAAAATATAGTTATGTTATACTTATAGGCAAAAAGTGATCAGTATCAGGGACAGAGGGTGCATAAATATAAAAGGACATTGAGATTTGAGAGTTTCATATTCAAACACAAGCTTCAGGCCAGAATTGTTTAAACATGAAACTGACTGGTGCTAGTCAGTGTTAACATCAGTATTCACAGTATGTAGGTAGGTAGGTATGGACAGAATAAAATTTTGCATTCAAAAAACATTCTTAAAAAAGTGCTCAAAACAAAGTAGAGTGAAGAATATTTAAAATTTATAACATATGTTATAATATCACTACAAAAGTAGTTATTTTGTTTTAACGTTACTTGTATCTTATCAAGTGATGGTGCTGATTTCAAATTGTAGAGTTTTAAAAGATTCAAAACTAGCCAAACTCCTTCAATCAGAAAGACATTGTTACATAGTCTCTGGTGACCAATCAAAATACAAGTAATTTCTAATTTGAAGACCATAAGAAAAGACTCTAAAAATTTATTGGTGCATTAATGTTGATATTTGATTAAAATAGAGTCCCGTATTACTAATCAACTATTAGTTTCACTTTACAATAAAAATAAAAATTTATTTTCAAAATTTTATTACAAAATAATGTTAGAGACTACAAATTTTAAATTTTACAAAGCATTAGGTTTAGATTGTTATAAAGTTATTCAAATATGAGAGAAGAAAGATAGAAACACACACACATATATATATATATATATATAGTCATCCACCGACAGATCTGTTTTGCTGTATCACAGCTCATCAGTATGGTTAGACTCCGATTGCGACATAACCCAGGCTTGAAACCCGACCGAATCGTCGTCAGTCGGCAATTCTACCCCTGGGCCACGGGGCGTTCGGTGGAAGAAGGCAGTCTTTTTAGCGCATATCATATTACGCGTCCAATAGCAAGAGTGCTCAAATTCATTTTTACTGAATGAGCGATGTGTACACGCTAGGGTGGCTACTGTTTTTCAAAGTCTACCTTACTTCTAGAGTAATATATATATATATATATATATATATATATACACACACAAATTTTTTAAACTTGTTTTTAACAATGTCAATTTATTTGTTAGATTTAGAGCCAGGATAAGAAATGGCTATGAACACTACATATATTGGATACATGTAAAACCAAATTCATAAAAGAACGTGGGCAGGAGAAGTTTTAAATAAGCTCAAGAAAAAAACAGTCATATTTCAGTGCATAAACAAATTTATAATATATATGCATGCAAATTCACACTCAAAAAAAAAATACATACGCAACATAAAAAAACCCACATACATGGGTCTACTTATAGACAACTATTAGGCATAAGTACACACAGACACAAGAACACTCACACAGAAGCACACACACACATATATATATATATATATATATATATATATATATCCAGGCAAAAAGAACTAACATGTTTAGAATCCTAACTTCTTTGGCATCCACTTTTTCTAACAAGTGCTCAATACAACATAAATTGTAGAACATAATGATAATCAAATTCGTTTTTTTTTTATTTAAAACTTATTTACTGTACATTGTAAGACAGAAATTTTTGTTTTGAGATTTTACCTTGTCATCAGGCAATGTTGAATAACTGTAGTGAAAATGATTTACATTTGAATGCAGAAAACAATATGCTTGTAATTTAAAGAGTTAAATATGGAGATGCAAAACAAAAGATTTTTTAGATTTGCTGTGTGTGTTTAATTGAACTCATCAGAATGAAGTTCAACTTTGAAATTTAAAAATATAGATAATATGTTTGTGGATACTGTTTTTTTTTTTTCTTTCAAGCTTAACAAGAAAGTGTCATTTTCTTTAGCTAGTGTCTAGACTGCTTTTTCTGGTGCAATATATGCATTATCACTACAAGGTTATTTTCAAAGATTTCTATGCATCCCAGAAGATTTATGCAAGTTAAGAGTATAAGAAAAATTGAAGAAAAAAAATGCACTCTGAACTGAAATTAAAAAATAGTTTAATCATACCAAAAATCCCTTTAAGTCAGATCAAAAATAAAAAAAAATGTTTTCTTTTTTTGTTTTTAAAATGGCTGGGCCACTTTCCTGTTAAGCTTGAAAGAAAACCCTGTATCACCAAACATTTAAAATTTATGTATGCAGATTATATATTATAAAAGGCAATCTGTGAGTGTGTACGACTGTAATCTATGCACACCTACATTTTTTAAGCTACGCCATTCAACTGGGAAGCCAGGTTGACACATACTTTTTGAGTTTAAGTTCAGCAATTTTTACCTTTCGCACTTTTTGGCCAATAGAGCCGTTTGTTTACATTTGCTTCATAAAACATCTAAGATGATTAATAGATTATGTCACAGAAATCAAATCACACATGTCAAACGCAACTAAAAAAAAAAAAAAAAAAAAAAAAGAAGAGCCTTTATATTTAATTTTTATTCAGACATTTTAAAAATTCATCTGGTCAACAACAAATGTGAATATTTTTCACTGTAATTTTGAAACAAAAGAAATATTTAAAAAAAAAAGGGGCCAATGGTTAATTTAATTATTTAAGTTTTTTTTTTTTTCAGATTTAATATTTCGTAATTCAGAAAATAAAACTAAAAAAATATAAAGCTTTTTTTTTCGCTAAATATTTCATGCAGGAAAATCAACTGTCTGTAATTCGTGTGGCATTAATGTAACTTTCCTCTAAAATTAAATGTCTACATTTTTAAATATTCTTTGAAAATTTCTGAACTGAGAGCATAATAGTTTTTATATTTCTAATTTCATTAAAACAAAATAAATTTTTATTTTTATGTTAAATTCATTTAGTCAACAAAAAATGTAAATATTTTCCCACAATTTTGAAACAAAAACAAATGTAATGTTTACAATGTCACACAAAACATCAAATCATGTTTACGCAAAACAAAAGAAAATAGATTTTTTAATGGAATTTTTGAACAATTTTTTATATAATTTTTTTTTTATATAACTGAGTTTTAAAAGAATTTATCCATTTAAAATTATAAACATTAAAATTACTGAAGGGAAGCCTGCTTCAAACGTGGTTTACTGGAAGACGACAATCAATGGCGGAAGGTGTCTTGCATCTTCTCCTGCTACTTAAATGTTCTGAGTTGTACGGGCAACGCTGGGCTATGATGCTAGTGTGTGCATGTGTGTGTGTGCGCGCATGTGACAGACAGACATTTCAGGTAGAAGCTGGCAAAATATTTGCTCTATGAAGAAATGAGTACTTTTTTTTGGTTTCATGAAGGACCAGTTTTACCACCTAGTAGGTCTTTTTGATTATAATTATGCACACACGCAAATCAAGAATCCATTTAGAGCAAATAATCAACAACTGTTAGCCGAGTCTCATATCAACAGCAATCTTCATGAAATTATGATTACAAGGGGAAACTGTCAAAAGTCACCTTAATTAACCGTATGTGACTTTTGGCACTTTTTTCCTTTGATGTCAATTATCTGAAGATCATGATTAACGTGAAACTCAATAATGATTGTAGATCAGCGTCTCTAGACAGATTCTTGGTTGTTATTGTTACGCGTCTATCCTGGTTTGGTTTCCTATTTTGGGTTTCTTTATTTTATAGTCATTGACCCTTGTGTGGTGATGATACCCCCTGAAATAATAATAATGATAATAAAGGAGGATGTGCCGTAAAACAGAAATAACCAAGATATTGATATGCTGCAAAGACTTTGAAATATTAATGTACAGAAAGTTAATTTAGAAATACAATCTTTTTGTAAGTATATAAAGAACTAGCAGTATAGCCTGGCGTTGCTCGGATGTAATGAAAGCTTTAAAACTAATCCATTGTCCAGGAGCTCAGACTCTTTGGACATTGGCACGAAAGACTAAAAAGCAATAGTTGTTTCCAGTTAAAGCAAAACCATAGACTGACACACAAACATCTTGCCATATATATATATATATATATATATATATATATAAAATCGATTTTCTGCACTATTGTAAGAACTGCAACCTTGAAACTTCTGAATATCGTTTCTTATGTCTTTCTCTATGAGTGTATCAAATTTGATTAAAATCGGACCACTCCTTCTATAACCCGATTTTTTCGATTATCAATTTTTGATATTTATCGGGGGTACCTCGACACAAAACCTAGCTAAGAAAACTCGCAAACGCTTATAGTACAACTGTGTAAATTTTCAAGAAAATCGGTTTAGCTGTTTCGGAGTCTATAGGTAATGAACACACACAAAGTTCCATTTATAAATAAATTTAGATATCAGATTACTGATGGAACAGTAATAATTTGGAACTTTTAAAGAGAAATGGATTTTGACACTATAAGAATCAAGGTTAAAATTAAGGATGTTTTGATCTAGAATTTTTTAAAAACAAGATCTCTAGTTTACAAAAAGAACAAAATGATTAATAGCAAGGTGATAAAACAATTGTTGTAAACCTCGAAAAACCAATCAATAGAAAAGTAAATTGTTTATTCCCAGGAGAATTGAAATTGTACTTTACAAGTATGTCATGGAGGGGGTTGGTGTGGTTGAGCTGTGGGAGAAGTCAATAATCAGGTCGTATTGAGACCACGGGCCGGGCCTTTATTTAAGCGCGTGTTTGCATGAACACAGAGAAAAGCAGAGAGAGAGAGAGAGAGAGAGAATCGATGAAACTAGAAGAAAGAGTTGAGGAGAAGCATTGAGAGATGAGATGAGTAGGAGAGAAAAAGTGGAGAGAGAGGAGTTGAGGTTCAGCTGTCTTTGAATGCAGTTCGCTGTGTGTTGCTGATACTGAGAGCAAAGAAGCTAAATACCGTCGATAACATCTAAAAATCGCTACTCTTACTATTACTACCATTACTACTACTGAGAATGAAAATGTCAAAGGTTGTAATAGTTGCACTAAGAACAGACCAAAAAGGGTTTTGTGTTTTATTTGGTTATTGTTTATATACAGAGACATTCAACTTTGTGCAACAAGAATTGCTTTTTGCGTGTTTGTTTTTGATATATAAAAAAAATTTTGTCCTTCCAAAATTGCATTGACTTGGTTATATTTATTTTTCTGTTAACCTAATTCTTACCTGACAAACTTGCAAGTAGACCAATGGGGAGCTTCTGAGTTTCCACAATCTGATGACTGCTCTCCAGGTGAGGATATGGTGTTACAATTGTTCAGTTTTGTTAAGGTAGGTGTATTTTTTTGTATTTTTTTTTTTTTATACAGGCTTTATATAGGTGGGGTTTGTTTTTAATACTTTCTTTTCACCTATTATAATACACATAAATACATAGATGGATAGTGTTTTTTTATATTTCAAATTTTTTTCAAGTATAGTTTTAAGGTTTATAAACATTTACTTTAACCTACTAAACAAGTTTTACTTCAATTTATTGTTTTTCACTAAGTGCAAGACCTCTTTCCCTGCTACAGTGACACAATAAAACGTGTCAGTTTATATACATCAGTGCTATGTAAATAATTAACTTGAAATTAAAAAGATAATAGGCCCCCAAACCATGAGACAAACAGGCATAGAAATCCAGTGAAAGTAAAAAAAAAAAAATGTCATTATTGTTTAAGGATTAATCAGTGTAAATTTCTCTATACTTGTATGGGCTGTTAAAGAATTTACTCAAATCACAAAAAGTGTATATAATAATAGCAGTGTAAAAGGAATAACCATCCTTTTGACAAACTATGTTTTTTATAGGAATGAAAGTTAAATATTACCCCAAAATCTTACATGCAACAATAGAGTTAATTGTTAAGATGAAAAACCATAGATTACTCATGCACAAAGCAAAACCAATGCAACAGAAAATTACATAAAGATTGTCGGTTTTTGATGGCATGAGTAAGATAGTCTATAAATAATAATTTTCAAGGAGTAGAGTCATATTTGTTCAAGGTCAAATGGGTTTATTTGGCAGCCCTCATTTTCTCTCCAAGTAACATGACAAGTTGTATAGGGGTTACATGGTACCATCAACAAAGATTAGTGACTTTATCCATAAATGAGTATTAATTTCAGATTATTATTATTTTGCTAACATAAATTAGTCTGTTTATTGGTGCACAGTCCTTCTGTCTAGGAAACAAGTGTACACAATTTATGATAGCTTTCATCATTCAGGCTTATACTGTAGTGTAAAGGGTTTAAAATAATAAAAAACACATTAATGCCCACATATATCACCAAGTTTATTTTTTTATATCTTTTGAACACAATTTTTCTTTTTTCATAAGTCAACTAGGGGACTATACCAATTGTTTTTATTTCTAAAATCTTCACTTTCTGTATTTTAAAGTTCATTAAACACAAGACTCGAGAGTCAGTCAGGGTAGAGGGTTACTGTTGAAATAGTTACAATGAATGAAAGTGGGAGTGGCAGGAAGTGAGGATTATTAGGATAAAAAGTATAGATAACAACTGACTCATGACATGAAAAGGTTGAGACCGAAATGTTCAGGGGAAAAGGTGTTCCACAAAGTAGCAGTTCTTTGAAAAAAGTTGGCTGAATGGAACTTCCTTCTTATATTTGGAATACAGAGGAAATGGGTGTGGTTCAATGCTTTGATTTTGTTTGGTATAACTTTGCATTTTGTATATGGGAGGGGGGGGCGCCTGACTCATTTTTCAAAATCAGAATAAGTGAGCAAATAACGGACTTTGCTTTTTTAAATGCCTTCTTGGTTAAGCCAAAATAATCATTGACATGATAAAAGCAATCACATAAAGTTAAGGAGCTAATCCTCCTGTTGTGATTCAAAATTCCAGCTAAGAGATGAACAAAGTATCCATTATACTAACAGTAAAATTAAGATTTTTTTTTTTGTTTTTTTTTTTTAACTATTTGTAATTTTGAATTGAGCACATGAGCAATGAGGAGGTTTTGGAAAGGATGGAAATGAAAAGGAAATTAATACTGAGCATCAAGAAGGGACAGCTAAAATTCCTGGGACATGCAATGAGGAAGGAGGGTTTGGAGAACCTGATACTAACAGGCCAGATACAGGGAAAAAGAGACATGGGAAAGCAGCGGATAACATATTTGAAAGACCTGGTCAGGTGGATGACAGAACGAGGGTTGTGTGGTGTAACAGGAGAAAGTGTGCTAAGAGCCACCAGAGATAGAGAGACATGGAAAGTCATGATCGCCTATGTCCTGAAAGATAGAAGAATTTTGAAGGAGATATTTTTAAAAATAATACTGATGCATTAAACTCGTTTAAAACACAAAAATTTAACTTTTTAAAATTTTTAATACATGTTAAAAACACATTAATATAAATGGGATCTGTTTTCAAAGATCAATAAATCGAGTCAAAATTACAATAAATTTCCACTCTAATTAAAAAGAATTTCTTCAAAAAATGAATTATAAATTCAAAAGTTCTGAGTGATCAAGACACTATTAAAAAAATAAATGATTGGGCATTTGAGAAGTGGATTGTTGTTGTAATGTCTGTTTAAAATATGAGAATTAAGAAAGCTGTAGTTAGTGAGAGTACTGAAGGAACAGAAGACAAGATAGAGGAAACCAAGAAGAGGTTTATTAGATACTCATACATAGAAATGAAGATTTGAGTAAATCTATTACTCCCCAAATCTTACTCTAATGTAGCTACTTATTAATATTAATAGTATTGTTCTTTTTCTTACAGCCTTTCACACTCAATAACTCCTTGCATCTTAGTGGTTTTGTTGCTTTGCTTGGTGTGAAATGATTAAACAAAAAACAAACTGTGATTCACCTAACATTTTTCACAAAGCATAGGCACGATACTGATTTAAAAAAAAAAAGTCAATAAAAAAGGACCTGTTTATTAAAGCAATTAGTATTAAATATACTATGAATTTGTTAGCATTGTCATTATTGATTTTAGACCGTTTATATATTTTATTTATGTTGCTTTTTATCAGGATACTTGGATTGTTATTCTAGAATTGTTAAATAACTCATTATTTTGGATCCATGTTGATTAAGAGTCAGAGAGCAAAGATTGTCTGAGAAGTTGCAAGAGAAAGCAACAAAGATGAAAGAAATTTGTTTGACTTTTTTAAACCAAGTGTTGTAACTATTATATATATATATATATATATATATTAAATATATAGATAGATAGATATGTTCTTATCACAATATTTTGGTTGCTGTGCTCTTTGGCATTTTTTTTTTTTTTGAATGTCAAACTTTGATCTAAGGGTCAAGTGTGTCCTATCCCATGCATAATATGTAAGAATCTCTGTGAGCTTTTATGTGGGTTTCCTTCTATATTGCTTGTATGTTCTGTAGATATTTTGTGAACCTAAATCAACAGATAGAGGTTACAACATCTCATCTAAAAAAATGCAGACAGGGAAAAAAAAAAACTTCACTAAGTTTTTATCTAGAAAAAGAAAATTATAAAGTACTTAGTGCAGATCCAAGATGAACATGGCAGAATATATAAGAACCACCAATAGTAACTTAAGAAAAAAAGAAAACCAAATTCAAGATTTCTGCATTAAACATTTTTAGAATCTTTAAAAAGAGAAATCATTTCTAATTAATTTCTCACTGAAACCTCAGTAAATCTGTTTATAAAATTCAATGGAAAAAAAATGAATTAAAATTTTTTTTTTAGATATTAGCTTTAGTTTGCAAAAGCATCCCTAATTCGTCAGATGGCTTCATATCTACAGAACAGTAATGACAAGAGTTTCAGATCTATTAAAAGTAATAACAATGCAACCTATAATTAGGAAAGTATATTATTCATGAAATGAAAGAAGAAAAGTTTTCATAAAATTACAAGTGTGATTCAGAACTGACAAAGTATTCAAGTTTTTATCAAAACAGCTGACCATCAATTTACGGACCAAGAATTAAGCATTTGTCATTGGCCGTAATTAAATTTAACACTGACAAAACAAGAATATGATAATTACATGGTAGACAAGTAATTCATTTACAAAAGCCAAATGTGAAACAGAATCTTTATGGAAAATAGGTTTCAGGTACAAAGGAAGAGTGCATTAGATTCTTTGAAGATTAAAATGAGATACATGTTCTTAAGCATGTATATATGAGGTGTTAACCAGAATTAGTGTAAAATGGTTTCTTCAAATTAAGAAAAACTGAAAAAAAAACAAAAAAAAAAAAAAAATGCACACACATGAGAGAGAGTGAACATTTGGGAACAGTAGGTGCAAAAGATACAAGAAGGGACTACAAATAAACTTTAAGAAAACTGAGTGCATGGTCATCAGCAAAAGATACAACCCAAAATGTCAAATACAGGTGGGGGATAACAGAATCAAACAAGTCCAAGAATTTAAGTAACTAGGAAGTGTTCTAACAGGGGATGGAAAGTGCGACACGGAGATCCGAAGGCGAATTGGCATGGCAAAGGACGCGTTCCAGAAGATGAGCAAAATACTAACACACAGGAAGATCTCAATAGAAACGAAGAAAAGAGTGCTAGACTGCTACGTGATGTCAGTTCTTCAATACGGCTGTGAATGCTGGACAATATCATCGAAAATGAGGACAAAACTGGAAGCGGCCGAAATGTGGTTCTACAGAAGGATGCTACGGATATCGTGGACTGAGCATACAAGCAACAACGAAGTGTTAGAAAGAATGGCAACAAAAAGGAAATTGATGCTGAGCATCAGGAAGAGACAACTGAAGTTCCTGGGACATGCAATGAGGAAGGAGAGCCTGGAGAACCTAATACTGACTAGACAGATAGAGGGAAGGAGAGACAGAGGAAGGCAGCGGATAACATATTTGCAGGGTTTGATCAGGTGGATGACAGAACGGGGGTTACCAGGAGCAACAGGAGCAAACATACTAAGAGCCACAAGGGATAGGGAGACGTGGAGATCCATGATCGCCTACGTCCTGAAGGGACAGGGCACATAGAAGAAGAAGAAGGTGATGTAAGTTTAAATGTGTAGGTGGCATAATAGTGGCTTGAAAAGAGAAATTGGAGTGCTGAACTCTAAATCCAATAGAGTTCATTATATTCACTTACATGCAAATACCTTTGGGAAATGTGTGAATTTATTTCTTTATCCCCTGCCCACTATAGGTAAATAATAGGAACAACTGGGTCCTATAGTCTTGCTTGGCAAACAGTTTAGAAGAAGGAAAAAACTGAATTCAAATTAGCCTAGAGAGGGTTATCAAGAGGCAGATGAGCTTCTTATAGACATCAATAGCCAACATGCAATTAGGAGAGGGAAAATTATTGGAGAAAAATAAATATCCTGCAATTTTGCCATCATTTGATATGTTGCACAAAGTACAGTGTATGGGGGCTATGATGTAGAGAGTGTACATTGCAACAGAACACTTTAAACAATACACTTGTGAATGTTGTTCAGTAAAAGCTTAGAGAACACTCATCTGTTATCCCTCTCATATATATATATATATATATATATAATTAATACAAATATAAAATTTATCACTTAACTGATTGATGTTGTATTTAGCACCTCAACTCCAGTTTTATAGACACATTTTTGTAATTTTTCAATTATTTCATTTTCATTATTTTTATACTAAGATTATACATAAAATGATAAAAATATACTTTATGGTATACTATATTTATGGATAAAAGTGCTCAATATCAAGTATAGAGTATGTAAATATAGAAAGTGGACACTGAAATCAGTACCAAGTGGCAGCAGTGCTTCATGCTTGAAAGCAATATTCAGGCCATGTATGTTCAGTTTTGGCATGATTTTTTTTAATAAAATGGTAAATTATGAATAGCAAGGTTTATATAGAGTTGAAAAACATTGTACAAATATTTTTTCATGTAATTTTCCTTATCCCTATTCAACAATTGCTAACTGCCAGACATGGCATTAGAGGGGTATGTCTCTGAAAAATTCTTATTACATATTTTAGGGTTTGTATTACTTTGAGATCCTTAATTTTACAACATTGACACTTTTTGCATGTATTATGTACAGGGTCAGCCATAAGTAACTATATAATTTCTTTTGTTTGTAACGTTGTTGATACTTACACATTTCTCTTATTTCATGTCATTTGAAAGCTGAAATTGTAGATTTTTATTTGATATACATTTTGATATAAATTTTATTTCATTTCCATTTTAAATATACATTATGTCCAGAACGAAAGATTGCAGTTTTTAAGAGGTTCTGGAAAGCGAAGAGTGTGACATTCGTCTAACAAGAATTTCAAAAGCAATTTCAGTCCAAGCCATCCACCTATCCAGTGATTATGAGTCTGGTGAAAAAGTCTGAAGTGGCCAAGACAGTGGAAGATTTGCCACACTCAGGTTGGTCCTTACAACAACAATGGCTGAGCATCAAACTGAATTAGTGACCTGGGTCATCCAAATGACTATCCCTGAAACTTAGCATGTCAAAAATGAGTGTAAAGCATATGTTAAGGCAAGAGAACTACTGGCCATATCATCAGCTCCTTATTCACCCCCTTAATGGTGGTCAGGACAGGTGGATTGAATTTTGTAAGCAGTTTCTTCAGATGGTTGACTGAGGAGAGCTGGACATTAACTGCATTTTATGGTCTGATGAGGAGGTCTTTAAACTGAACAGCTGCATCAATTGTCATAATTGTGTCTACTGGGTGTCCGAGAACCCTAAGATTAGAACTATGCTCATGTAAAACTTTCAGACGTCTGTGTTTGGTGCACGATTTCATCAGAAGCCATCATTGGAACATTTTTTTTTTCAATGGAACAGTGATTGAACAAATTTATCTGGCTATGTTACAGTGCAGCTTTTGCCATTATTGCAACAGCAGGATACTTTAGAGGGTCTGTACTTTTAGCAGGATGGGGCACCTGTCCATTATGCTATGTTTGTGCAAGACTGGCTGGACAACAACCTGCTAGGTCGAAGGATTGGCAAGCGAGGATCACTTGAGTGATTGTCTCATTTGCCAGATTTGACACCTCCTGACTTTTTCCAGTGGGGTGTTCTCAAACAAAGTCTAGTCAGTAAAACTCTGCAGCATTGCTGAACTTAAGGAACAAATCTGAGCTGCTATTGCTTAAGTGCCAGTGCACCAAATATACTGCTCAGTCCCTGAAAGATTAGTAAAGTCCAATGAGTTCTATGGTGAGTACACAGAGCTTTAATAAACATCATGTTTTATGTTGCCAAAAAATTAAAGTGTACTCTGTTTTTATATTGTTATTGCTTATTTTTTCTATATTACATTTATTATATTGAAATAAAATTATAGTTACTTGTGGCAGACCATTATATATATATATATATATATATATATATATAGAGAGAGAGAGAGAGAGAGAGAGGGGGGAGAATATAACTATATAATTTTAACACAAAATTAACAATAGTTCCTCCAATGAAGACATTTTTGATCAGCATAGTCACTACTATAATACAGCCCTAACAAAGCAGTGGCTATAATTGCAAGGATATTAAATATCATAAACAAATTAATAACACCAAACATAATTGAAATAGAAAAATAAATTTGGTACACACCACCATTTAACTAAATGGTTAGTACAAAGTTAAACAATAAATTTCTTAATCTAGTTCAAAATCTAGTTCAACTAATAGGTCTCTTAGTAACATTCTCATAAAAAAAAAAAAAAAAAAAGAAAGCATTTGATAATCAGTTAATATATAACACCTGAATATACTGAACGATTGAAACCAAGGTAATGTCACTCCTAAGTGCCATATGTAATACACACTTGGGCGATCATGTCTCAAAAGGGACATGACTGACTGCACTGAAGATTATCCCACAGTAGGTTGCCATTACTTTCTGTAGTAGACTGGTTGCTGACCAAGCTATAGAACCCAATCTGTCCTGTTATTTAACCCATAACTGGAGAGAAGAGACAGATTAATACCTTTTCCAAGGGTATTTGTGCATAAATGAATGCAAAGAATTTAACTGAAATTTGAACTCGGCTCCCCAATTTCTCGTTCCAAGTCAATATCCACTGCACCACAAATCGACTGATATTCTGAATTAGAATACATACATATATACATGTCAGGTATTTAGGAACACATTGTTAGTGACCCATAAATTGAAGACAATGTAACAATGTTATGTGGTGCATGTCTAATTTTAATATTCCCCTCTTTTTCTTTTTTTCAGATATACTTGGAGACCTCGAGGTGGTGTAATGGTTGGTAAGATTGTCTTACTAGAACCATTTCAATTGAGCAGTGAGTTCGATTCTCACTGGGTTTCCCATACTTTCAGCCTTGTGCCACATCTAAGATGTGCTTAGAAAACCACAATAATATAGTATGTTCTAATCTGATACAAAAAGTAAAAAAGCAGGCTGTATTTGTGGCACTAGCCACCAACCACAGCAGTTCTGAGACAGCTAGCTTCTTGAAAGTATCAATGCTTTTTAATCAAAGATAGGAACAAACAGATGGTCTCTTCAAGAATGTGCCATCCATAGACAAGAGAAAAAAACAAGACATAAGAGCCAAGGTGATCTATGAAATCCAGGGCATCATCAGCCACAACCCCACCCATTTGTTGAGGGCCAATTCAAAGCAGCTTAACAAGATAGAGTCCACTATCAGATGATCAAGTAGAAGTCCTATGTGACAAGGAAAGGGCAATTCATGAGTGATAAGATGCTGAAGAACAGTGTATTTTTTTTCTTAATATACACCAAACACACGCACATCTATATATATATATATATATATATATATTAGTTAAGCTTGTACTCAATTAAAAAAAAAAGGTACACGAGTCTGGTTTATTCCTAAGTCTGTGACTAACCACCTGGATGGTGGTCAGACATAGCAAATATATGGGTAAGAGAGAGAAAGAGAAATGTACACTAGCACCCATAATTATTAGGCCATTCCAGTGTTTTAAAAAAATTAAGTATTTCATACTATTTTTTAGTATTTATTGTCAAGTGAATAACTGTAAATGAAAACACAATGGTTCTTTTATTAATATTGTACAATAACATGTGCATCAAATGAATTTATAAATGTTTAATAATTACCTATATTGTAGTTTAATCAATGAAAAAAAGAAAATGTAGGGTGATTCCTTACCTTGTAAATTTTGCAAAGTAACAATAACAAAAGAACCATTCTATTTTCATTTGGCAATAAATACTAAAAATAGTATGAAATACATCATTTCTTTTTAAAAAAAGAACTGGGGTGGCCTAATAATTATGGTCAGTAGTGTACATATACATTTATAGACATGCATATTTGGTTACCCGTATAAGTGTTAATATACAATATTTGTGTGTGTGTGTGTATATATATATATATATATATATATATATACATATACACACACACACAGGTGCAGGTAGCATAAGATGCAAAATGGCTTCTTCAAAGAAATTTTATATTTTAATTTCTTTTTGTTGAGAGTGATTTTCAGGAGATGTGTATCATGTCTGACAATAATGTTACAAATGAACAAATAAATTAAGTTGATGTGCAATGTATATCATGTCTGAATGAATAGTGATGTCAGCATTTATGAAAATTGTCAAAAGCAAACTATTATATGTGGAGGCATATGAAGCACACACCCCTACCAAAATATGGCTAAGAAAAAAAAAAAAAGAAAGCAAGGAAAAAATTATCCTAAATCTGTGAAATTGAGACCTCCCATAGGCTGATTTTATCCCCAACACCTACTACCATTGGCTATCATTTACCACAGTACCCAGTCCTTCCAAGTAGGGGTCAATATGTCCAACAACATAACATCAAGTAATTTTCTGAAAAAGATCAAATGGCCTGCAGCTGCAGATGTGAACTCTTGGCAAGCTTTTGATTTGGACGTCAGCGAGATCCTGACAATGATTTTGAAAGGCTCCGTTGATAAATGACTAGAAGTTATGAGCAAAATAATTGTGAGCTTTGGAGCAGAACGATTTGGAAACAGCAGAGGAAAAAAAATGGTGAATAGAACCATGAATCGAAGAGAAAATTGAATTAAAAAACACAGAGCAGAATTAAAATCACTAAAAAAACAATATAAGAAAGCAAAGCCCGAAGAAAAAGAAGCCTTGAGAGAACTGAGAGACTCGATCCAATCAGATTTAAAAGTATTAAGAAAGCCGAATGGCACCGCCGGAGGAGGAGAGAAAGAGCACGGAAAAGAGCAGCCTTCATATCCAATCCTTTCGGATTTACCAAACAATTACTGGGTGAAACTCGCAGTGGAACACTATAAAGTAGCACAGAGGAAATAAATGCTTTTCTCAAAGACTCTTTAAGCAACCCCTACCAGTAGCAAGAACTTGGCGAAAACCATCTACTTCTTACTCCAGATTCTCCTTCAATTGACCTCGACATAGGACTACCTAGCTTGGTTGAGTTGCAATTAGTGCTAAAACAAGCTCGGTCAAGCTCCGCTCCAGGCCCGAATGGAGTCCTATACTTAGTTTACAAAAGATTCCCGAAATTACAACGTATCCTATGGAAGTTACTGAAGGTCATTTGGAAGAGAGGGAAGATAGCAGACCAGTGGAAGTATTCCGAGGGAATATGGATCCCCAAAGTGGAAAACGCTAAGGAAATCAACCAATTCAGACGTATTTCGCTGCTGAATGTTGAAGGGAAGATTTTCCTCAGCTTATTAAATAGTAGGCTGTCAAAATATTTAATAATAAATAACTACATTGACACCTCTGTTCAAAAAGGAGGAGTTCCAGGCATGCCAGGATGCATGGAACATACAGAGGTCATTACCCAACTACTAAAAGATGCCAATGATAAGGGAGATATTACAGTCCTCTGGTTAGACCTTAAGAATGCCTATGGGTCAATTCCCCATCGTCTAGTAGAAGAAGCTCTAATTCGGTACCACATACCCACTGCTTTCACCAAGATCATTTTGAACTACTATAGAGACTTTAAAATGAGGACAGTAACAAAGACCTCAACTTCAGCGTGGCATAATCTTGAAAGAGGGATAATAACAGGCTGCACCATTTCAGCGACTCTCTTTGCATTATCAATGAATATGCTGATAAAGGCGGCTGAAGTGGAATGTCAAGGACCAGTCACCAGTTCCGGTGTAAGGCAACCACTGATTCGCGCGTATATGGATGACATGACCATAACCAGCACGTCTGCCATTGGGGCAAGGCAGTTGCTGAAGGGCATCGAAAAACTCATCGACTGGGTGAGAATGAGTTTTAACGCTTCCAAATCACGATCACTAGTAATGAAAAAAGTAAGCTTTCAAAAAACAAGAGATTTAAGCTCTTTGAAGATGACATACCTACAATACATCAAAAGCCTGTAAAGAGCTTGGGGAAGCAGTTCGAGGAAACCCTAAAAGACAAGATCTGTAGTTTTAACAAAGGAGAATCTAGAAGGGTGGCTAATCAGGGTTGATAAGTCTGGTTTACCTGGCAGATATAAAGCTTGGATTTATCAACACGTTATTCTTCCAAAAATACTCTGGCCAGTAACTATCTACGATTTCACTTCCTCCATGGTAGAACTTATGGAATGAAGCATAACATCATGACTACGTAAGTGGTTGGGTTTGTCAAGATCCCTATGCAGTGCAGCGTTATACGGGAAAACAAACGCACTGAAACTCCCGTTTAAAAGTCTGTACGAAGAATTTAAAGTAGCTAAAGTGAGAGCCACAATCCAGTACGAGTGCTCGAAAGATCCGAAAGTAGCCGGTGCGGGAATATCAGTATATACAGGTCAAAAATGGAACGCCTCAAAAGAATTGAATACAGCAAAAGAAAGAATCTGAGAAAAGGCAATACTAGGGACCGTAGCTACGGGATGCACAGGCCTCGGGTTTTTCCCCTCAGAAAAATATGACAAGCTGCAAGGGAAAAAGAAAAGTCATCTTTTGCAGGAAGAAATCAGAAATGGCAAAGAAGAGAAAAGAATAGCAATCCAAGTCGGGATGAGACAGCAAGGAGCATGGACCAAATGGAGCTCTATGGTGAATCGCCAATCAAATGGTCCGAAAGATGGCACGGTGACTCCAGATTAAAATTTCTGATTCGGGCAATACATGACATTCTGCCAAGCCCCGCAAACTTACAATTGTGGTATAAAACCCAGTCGCCAAATTGTCATTTTTGTGGGTGCAAAGGTACCTTAAAACATATCCAGAGCAGCTGTTAAGTCTGCACTGGCTGATGGACGTTACATATGGCGCCACGACGAAATTCTAAAAGAGATCGTGAAAATAGTTCAAAATGCAATCAAAGAGAATGTTTGCAACCCAGACACAAGGCAAATAAAATTTATTAAAGCGGGTGCGAAAATCCCACAAAATAGGAAGGTAAAGCCAAACCCATTATCTCCTGCAACAGATTGGGAACTAAGGGCCGATATAGGCTCGAGATTGAAATTCCCAGAGCAAATTGCCACCACAAAACTTTGCCCAGATATAGTTTTCTTCTCATATAATTTGAAGAAGATAGTGTTGTGGGAACTGACGGTCCCCTGGGAGGAAAACACAGAAGAAGCCCATGAAAGGAAGAAGTTAAAATATGATGAACTGCTGGAGAGTTAACGAGTTAAAGGCTGGAGGGCTGGCTGCACTCCAATAGAAGTGGGGACTAGAGGATTTGCAGCAAGATCCTTAAGCAAAGCCTTAACTGATATTGGTATAGTGGGAGTAAAAAAAAGGAAAGCACTCAAGTCCATAACTGAAACAGCAGAAAGTACAGCCAATTGGTTATGGGTCAAAAGAGCAAGTAGCTGGAGTTCAAAACAAATTGTGAGCTAAAATCCCCCGAAATTTTGCATTTCTGATTTCACCTCTTAATATAAAGTGGCCTCTTAATGTAACTGTAAAAAACGGTTTGCCTCTTAATGTAAAGTGGCTCTGTCTGTTGCCAATCGGAAGCATTTTCAAGACTTCGTACTGGGCCTAAACGTTATAAATTTTTCCAGTGTCCGAAAGTGCTTATTGAGGGTGGACCAGAGACTGATCATCTCTGGTTGGGCTGGCACGGTGAGGGGGTATGATGTTGAAAGACCCGAAACCCCTAATCCATGCAAAGACATCACTGACGACACCCTCTAGCGCCAATACTACAGTGCGTATGTTTGAATACCTCCGACAGTCCTTCCCATATAACCTGACACCACATTTACCCAAAGAACATGATGAAAGCTACTACTATTGGTATTTATCATTGAAAGACTTGTGTAATATGCACAAATGCATGAGTCCTATAACCAGTTAGGGTTGTTGGTACATCACATGTACTATAGCAGTAGCAGCAGTGGGTGTATTTATGGCAAGACAGGCTGGTTTTTAAATTCAGAGTTATTGTTCTTCTAGAGTGGTTGACACTAAAAGCTTGGGAACATAGTTTACCCTACTATTTAATCCATAGATGGTAGTAGGGAGAGAAATGGATTTATACCTTTTTCAAATGGATATAACAATCATGGTTGAAAAAGCAAACATGACTCCTCAATTTATACTGAGTTGGTTACCATCACACCAGCTACATTTTTGGGGGTGAGGGGGTCACACAAAATATATGTATTAATAGTGCTGATATAAGTCATTATAAATTAAGTGAATATATATATATATATATATATATATATATATATATATATAAAGCATTTGACAGACTTGTATAATTTGCTTGATTGATACCTTTGGCAACATGCATCCCTGCATTGCTAAGCCCTGTGTTGATGAAGACAAAAAAGTTCATTATTGATTTATTATTGTGTTGGCATACAAGGCAGCCTTTTAACCTTAAAACATCCCCCAAAATTAGGAGCCATCTTGTACTCCAGGTATAAAATATGAACCTTAAGACTTCTTGTAAGTTGTTAGCATGGTTAATGGAAAAAAGTCATTAAGGCTACCATAATAACAATCTCAGCACCCACCTATGAGGTATTGTAGATTGTGGTCGTTAATTGATAATATATCCCCACTATTTTTTTTATTAGAATTTGAGTGCAAAGAAAGTGTATGCTTACTGAATTTATTTAATGAATTCAATACATTTTAAAATACAATTAGAGAGCATATCTTATGTCTGGTGAATAAAGCCTAAAACCTACATTTTAACTTAAATTATTTGGGGGGGGGGTTGTCTTATATGCCCAGTTGCCTTGTACACTGACATATATGGTAATAGAGATAAAACAAGAAAGGAACAGGGCAAAATTTTCAAGGAGCCAAAATTCACTAAACTGTCAGCACAACATATAAATTCAAGATGGCTGATTAAGTAATTTTCTGGAAGATGGTTGTCTTTATAAAGTTTCATCAAGACTCATATGCAAGATGGTCAAAGATGATAGTAAGATTGAAAGACAAGACTGGAAGATGTGAATAATAATTTTAAAATATGCTTGAGTATGGCAAAGAATATATTACAACATATGAAACTGAAAAGCCATATACCAGGTTATATATTAGTGTATACAATGTACTTGAAAAACAAGACTGAATTTCATTAAAGAAATGGAAAATGCGAATGGTGTGACAACAGCTTGGAAAGAGCAATCAGTGAATTGATTTTGAATTCTGGAAGAGTTTCTTATATCTATTTCCATACAAATACACTTCAGAAAGATATGAATACATCTTGTCTTCCTCCTAGCTGTAGGTTAAATAGCAGGGCAATGAGCTCTCTAGTAAAATCCCTCTAGCAGCTTGAGCACTTGTGGGAATGCGTTAGGCTACAAAATTGCAGTGTCTAAAATTCTCAAGTCATACGAATTTTACAATATACTGCATTTTAGCATTTTAGGGTAATGTCCTGGACTTTGACAAGATGTTGGAGCTTTTCACTTATTAAAGTAATCCACCCGCAAAAAAAAAAAGAAAAGAAAAAGAAAAGAAAAATGTTACTTACTTATGGTCACCACCCTAACATTACGAAGTAGGTTCAATAATGCAATTTATTTATTTTTAAATCATTTCATTCAAAACTAGGCAATAAAGCCACTATGATGCAAGGGATTGTTGAGTGTGAAAAAATATGCATATTTAGTATAAAATTTGTTTAGCCAACCTGTACAGATCAAAGGAATCATGAAAAAAAAAATATCTGGATACACTTTAGGGAAATCTGAAAATTGTGGCTCAAAATCTCTGTAAGAGTAGAAATGGAAGATAAAAATGAAAAATTAAAAACAAGTGGTAATTAGGGCAGATAATCTTCTGGTAGATTTTACCATGATAAGAGATATCACAACTTATGCTAAGTTAAAAATGTAATAGAATATAATCTCTTAGCTGTACCATATTGTACCCCTGCTGAGATAACTACACTTGAGTCGACCCAATACGTAGAAACCCATTGCTTCTCTTCTGATCTTATTTACTTTAATTTTTATTGCTATTATATTAGAGAGTTGAGTAAATAGGGGAAGGGGTGGGGAATTCCAACAAGGCAATCACAAACACAAGTTAAAGATGCTGACTGAATGGCTGCAAAAGTTTAAGGTTGTGCTTTTGCCTGATCTAAAATCTATTTGGAAACTTGTGTATTAAGAAATCTCAAGAACATATTAAAAAGAGAGAAATTCAGCAAGGACTAAAGTGTTTTATAATCACTTTAAAAATTTGGTAAAAGTCATTGAATAAAGAAAATGATGTTCATGTAACAATTGCTGACAGCATGTCGTTATCCTATTAGTTCTTGTTCTTGGGTTTTTCAAATATTGTTACATTAATGCTTTAATAATAAATGTATTTGCTTTATATTTTGCGTATATCATTACCTATGTTGTATCTATGTTGTATCTATGTTGTAGTATTACTTGAATTTAGTCAAGTTTGGACTAAATGACATGTCCCTTCATGAGCTAGGCATTCATGGTTGTCTACAAAGAAATAGTGAAATAATTTTGTGTTGCCTTTTCCACAGTTTAGAATTCATAGTTTTTTGTTCCTCTAAGACTGATTGTTACCCAAAGCTAGAGAGCCCAAATAACCCTGCTATTTAACCATAGGTGAAGAGAAAAGAAATTCATGCCTTTACAGACTTACCCGACCTTTGAACTCAGTTTGATGATTCCACTTTCCACATGAACATCTGTTACACTACCTGCATACATGTATGAAAAAGTTACTGGATGAAATGTTCAGTTATTCAAACTGTACTTATATTTACACACCTTTGCTTCCATAGTAGAATTTTAATTGATTTATAAGTTAACACAGGCAATGGTTACAGCAATCAGCTGGTAATTCAGTTATGTGATGAAACAAGATTAATACAGACTCTTAAAGAAAAAACAAAGCTGATTTTTTAAGACAAAAGATTTTCCCTTTAAGACAAAAAAAAAAAAAAAAAACTAATATTATACTGTTACTGTAAATGTTTCCGAGTTCAATATAAAGCATAAGAATGTCAATCAAAAGTTCCATTTCAAGTGTACCACATGTGAAGCTAATTATCACCACTATATCATGAGGATTAACTATTTCCTGGAATTTATTTATAGACACAGAGAGGAAAAGAAAAGAAAACAAAAAAAACTTGTGTACCAAATACAAGTGCCTGCATGTTCGTATCACTGATTTAAATATCTAGGAAATGTTTTAACAGATGCTGGAAAATGTGACAACAAAATCTCTATGTACATTGTTATAGCAAAAGTTACCTTCCAAAAGCTTAGCAAAGTATTAAAAAACAGGAAACTCATTAGAAACAAAGAAAAGAGTACTGAACAGTTAGGCAATATTTGTCCTCTCATATGGTAGTGAATGTTGGACAATCTCCCAAATGAACAGAATTGAAGTAACAGAAATGTGGTGCTACAGAATGATGCTGAGAATACTATGGACTGAACGTGGACAATGATAAAGTTTTAGAGAAAATGAAAACAAAAAGGATGCTTAGAAAGTGGCAGTTGAAAATTCTTGGGCATATAATGGAAAAGGACTTTGAAAATTTCATCATCACAGGATATATTGAAGGTAAAAGGAATATAAGAAAGCAGTGCATAAACTAACAAGATTGTCTAAATGGTCAACTAAAGAGAGTAAAAGAGATAGAAAAATAGACAAAATTTACTTAAAGCTGCAAAAGACAGGAAATTGTGGAGAGAAAAGATTGTACATGCCCTGAAATTATATGGCACACAGAAGAAATGAAAGTTATGTCCATACACTCCCAATAAAGAAAAACTAACAAATTTATAGCTTGATGAAAACCTTTTTTCTTTAGCAATATCAAATTTGTTCAAATCAATTGTTTGGTTCCCTGGAATGAGCTCCTCTTAGATGATATATGCAATATGACATTTTGGAGGAACACTGAACTTTGGTGTGGTTAGTGATGATTTTTTTTGGAACTTGCGCTACTGTTTTCTGTGTTCCATATTGTCATAAAGTATCCATTTTCTATCACACATTAAAAAAAAAAAAAAAATCCAGGAATTTTTGGTGAACTTATTTGAAAGCAACATAGTAAAAAAAAAAAAAAATGCTTTATTTTCTCACCAAACCATTCTTTTATTGATTTTCCTATTTAAAATCCCTATACTTAGAATTTATTTTAGTATATTTCCTATTTACAAATTTCATTGATTTATTCATGGATATTGACTTTTAAATTTTATTAACTTGATATTTTTCAAACTGCAGCATTTTTAAAAGAACATGCTTGCCATGATTATGTTTTTATTCCTTAGAGTTTTTCAGTTGTCATGATAATGTTCAGAAAGAGCAAAACATTAAAGAAATCAAATAATTTAAACATCTAACTTATTCTATCTTTCTTACAAAGTTGAATGTGAAAAAATTCTCTTATTAACAATTGGAGCATATTAAATTCTTGACTTAAAATTTCAGATATCAAACAACTCAGGTTTTTGCTGTTATTTTAATCCACTAAAGTGAAAAAAATGAATTACAGATCTTGAGAAAGTAATGACTGAAGCTGCCATATAGGATGACTGATATCGTAACACTGTTTCTGGTGCTGAGAGAGGGTGATGACAATGGAGAAGAATATTTTTTTTCTTCTTCACCCACTAGAAGCTAGGTGAGAAATATTCTGAGAGACCATCCAAGAAAAAAAAAAAAGAAAAAGTTTTTTATGACTTGAGTGCTGGTTACAAATTTGGATAAAAGATTCTGGTCACAAAATTCAGAATAGCCATTATTGTAAAAAGTGAGTTTCTTGGTTATTAAAAAATTTAATGACCATTGATAAAATGACAGCAATAAACTTTTCCCTGGCATGAGGGATTTTATGACCCTTATGGACAGCCACCCTCTGCTCAGAAGGAGAGATGAAATTCCCAGAAATAAAGTTTTCTTTCTTTGTGGAACTGACACTGATAATTAAAAGAGAAACATATGGTTTTCTTTTCAACCGAAGCTAGATAATTTCTTATGATGATTGAAATCAAAACACTGACGTGAAATGACCAAACACTAAAGATATGATGTAAAACAAATTTTGGAGCAATAATTAAAGTTTGGCTGGACCATGCCCCTTGAGAAATGGTAAGAAGCACTCAAACAGGAGAGGAGGATATGGGGTTGATCAGGTGACCAAAAGAAGGAACCCTTATTGATCATTTGAAAATGCTAAGTGTACCCAAAGTGCATCACAACCATCCTGTTGGATGCGAGGCTTAATATAAGCAAAAGTTGATGGGTTTTCAGACAGTTGAATACAGTAGATTTAGACTGGCAAGGAGCAAGTTAACAAGAAAGATGTGTTGAAATGTGACTGCGTGTCTTAAAAAGAACCTTTACCTTTAGTCTAGTTCCGGACCAACCAACTTAAACAGTGTTACATCCTATAGAAGCCATGGGTTGCAATTATAATTGTCTGCAAGCAAGAGTGATAAACTCTAGCCAAATATTGTGCCAAACACAATACATTTATATAACACCTTATTGTTAATTTCAAAAAGATTTCCTTTTCTTATTGTGGCTTCCAGTTCTGTCTGCATTGGTGATGCAGTGGATTTTAGCAACTTTTAACCCAGATTGGCTTTGTGATCAATTGAACACAATGTGGGAAGAGTCGGTTTAGAATGAAGTGATTGACTATCAATCTGCTGGAGATTTTGGTCTTGACGCAAAAGACCAGTGGTGGGGGTTCACAATATTATGTAGAAGTTCAGTACTCTTGTTTCTCATAAATTTTTCTTGTTTGAATATTAATCTACAATATTTGACTGATCAAATTGCAATGCAATGGCATTCAATTTTTTTTTCTCATTTAGAGTAATATTTTAACCCAGAGCCCTGTTAATAATAATAATAATTCTAACAGTGATATAACTAAAATCTTGAAAACTGCTCTCTATTTTGGTTCAATGAATTTTTCGCCTGGCAAAACCTCAAAAATGTAGATTGGAAACAAATCCCTGAAAAGCTATTCAAGAGATTGACATCTTTGGGTGGGGGGGGGGGGTGTAAAAAAAAAAAACAAATAAAACAGCCAGTGATTATATTCTGAAGCTGGCTCCCAACAACTTGTTTGTACCTTTAACCTATACTAGGAGGACAACTGAATTCAAAACTGGTTAGATAGGGCCTATTTACTATGGAAACCATAGCAATAATGCCTAGCAAATTGAGGCCATGTCCTTATATTTCAACAAGGAAGTGGACAAAGAAAAGAAAAAAAAACCAAAAAAAAAAACACTAATATTTATAAAGGATATGAAGCTGCAGAGAACCATTTTTGACTGCATCTTAAAGGGACACAAAACACACAAAAAAATGACAGACTTGGTTTGGATTTTGTTTATTTGCCCATACTGAAACTTTACAACTTCAATTTCTTTTTGGTGTATGCAGAACTCATTAAATAATTCTTTGAGCAGCTTATAAAGAACAATATATTGTGAATATAGCATTGTAGAATTGCAATTGATAAAAGAGGCAGACAGAGTCTCAGTCTCACAATTCCATAAATTGTGCATTCTTCACTAATAGTGATTACTTTAGTTGAATCACAAAGTATTTATGAAGTAATGGTATATTTCTAATATTGAAATATTCTGTAGTTACAACCTATTTGATAAGCTTAATCTACCACAAAGCTACAACTGAGAGACATTCAGTAAGAAATTAGCTTGCTAACAACGAGTTTACATATTATTTTATGTTATCTTAACATTAATTCATAATGCTTTTAAAGTAATCATTTTCATTATGTCACTTTTCATATAAAAAAAAACAAAAAAACAAACTATTTATTGTATAATAAAACTGTCAACAAAACCAAAAATAAGGCTTACTTTCCATCGAACTGGTAAGAAAAACCACAAAACACAAATTCTGTTGATTTTTATGATCAGTCCTTATGTGAATATTAATCAGCATTCAAAAAGCTTTCTGAAGATGTGCAACTTGACCATATTGGAAGATATAAAAATGTTGTTAGCATAATGGCAAATACCAAAATCTGACATTTTGAATTTGGCCCAATTCGGTAAAACCCTTGTAACTCAGGCCACAGTCAAAAGTCCACCACAAAATTTTGTACATATCTTGCCATAAGATAGACAAATTTATCAAGTTAAAAAAAAGTATGCTTTTTGAGAAATTAAAGATCAATATCAAATTATCTTAACTGCACTTTGAACAAAAAATTAAATAGATTACCTTTTAGATCTATCCAAGTACTTCACAATGGTACATAATTTAGCTTTGTAGATGAAAAAACAACAGATATTTATATTTAAACTTTGTGACTATTTTTCAATTCACCTAAGAGTCAACAAATCTCTGGAATCTTTTTGACCTCGAGATGTAAAATAGGTCTTATTCAATTTCTATCAAGAAGCTCTCTAAGTACCAAATTTGAAAAAAAATAAAGAGTCTGTTGGTGATTGTCAGACCGTCGTTGATTTGACACGGAATGACACGACAGACTCAGCTACAGAGTTATGTTGAAAAGTCAAATCTTTAAAAACATTTACACTGACAGTTCGCATATCTTGAAAAAAAGTTATTTATTCAATTGTAAGTTGTAAAAATTAAAACTAAGAATTTATAGAAATTCATTGCATAAAAGGAAAGAATAACTGGTTGCAAAAAGGAAGAAAAAAAAAATAGAGGTAGTTTAAAAAAATATATATAAAGTCGGCTAGTTTTTGCTTCTCCACAAGAACAACTCTAGTCTCTAACTCAATGTCGGTTTGACACCATTATGAGTAGTGGCAAAAATCCTTCCAGATTTCTGTTGCAAAAGCGTCTGAACTCCCCTCTTAATAGAGTTATTGTCCCAGAGTTAGAATCTCCAGAGACCAGGTATGTCTGCATCAAATTTTATGTTCGAACTTGTTGTCTGAAGGAAGACCGAGAGGGTGGGGTGGGGGGGAAATGCAAAACAAAACGAAAAAAGTAAAAGGGACAGATCCAAGCCTGAAGCTTGTCATTGAAAATAAAATGTAAAGATTTTAAGGAAAAAATAACTAAAAAAAAAAAATGTAATTTAATTTAAAATTAAATATGAAGTTTTAACTTTGACGTTTTAATTTCTAATTGCAAAAATAAAAAAAAAATATTTAGTTGTAAATAAAAAGTAGAAAAACAAATAATGTATTATTAACATTATTGTAGCATGTGAGAAATAAATAATTTTTCTATTTTACGTCGCAATTTCTATTTTAATATTTTTTGTAAAAATATCGTTTACGTTTTTTCTGGCAACAGTAACACTACCAATAGAATAAATTAGAACCTTAAACTGAATTCAACAAAAGGTAACAAATTTTGAAAAAGCAATTATGCAATGAGCGAAAACAGAAATGAAATAAAACTTTAAATCTGTGAGTGTGATGTAGCAAAAAAAGAAAGTTACAAACTAAATTAAATTTTGAGAATTCATTTTAAAATTCGAAGGAAGAAAACCGACTTTTATAAACTGTGTAAGGCAATAAATTCTGAATTTGTTGATTTAGTCTACCTAAAAGTAAAAATATCATTTTAAAGTGTAAAACTATTTGAAATTTCTTTTTGTTACGTTTGTTCAGAGAAATAGATATGCGAATGAAATTAAAACGTAAATTAAAGAATTTTTGAAAATCTGTAACGTTTGAAACGATTTGTTACGAAAAGTAAAGATATAGTCAAAGGAAGGAAGGTTAATGTAAACTTGAAAATTTCAAATGACAAAAAGAAACAACAAAGGTTGTTAATATTTTCAAAACCTCTACTGAATAAAATTGAAAAGAGTTTAAAAAAAAAAAAAAAAAAAAAGGTAGAATTGTGCGAGTTAATAAAAAAAAAACTTACAATTCGACCATCCATTCCCCTTCCAATAACTGACGCCAGTTATCATCAGTTAGACTTATTGTATGGGTTTTCCGACCCAGAGAAACAGAAGTTTGTAAAAAAAGAAAAACTGCCACAAAAAGAGCACGCGTCAAAACGTGAACTTCCATTTTACTAATACACCGGTGTTTATACGGTGACGAACATGAAATAGTTACCAAGTAAATAATTGTCTTGACAATAGTGATAGACTTTTATTTTAGCTTTAATTGAAAGCTAATTGATTAAATTTACTATTTCCAGTAAGCAAAATTCTTTCTGGTGTATTTTAAACAGAAATTACATTGATTGAAATTTAAACTTTTTAAATTTTTAAAAATTAAAAAGATAATTCTCGATTTTTTTATTTTTTATTTTTGAAAAATTAGTAAATTTAAAGTAAAATGAATCTGACATACACAAGTATTACTTGTTTATAGCATGAAATTTAGAATAAAAGTATTTCTTAATAACCGAGAAACGAACTGAGCAAGTTGCGAATGATGAATATCAGCCATATGTAAAATGACAGCTAAGTATGGTTGACCAGAATTGACATAATTGTCTAATTTTTTTCTTGTAAGGGGAAGAAACCCTGAAACACGTGACCTTTGATATAACATAGAAAGTACAATACTTAAAGAACCCCCCACACACAATTATTTTAAAATTTTATCAGCTCGATAATTTGTACTAAACTTTTAAATTTTCGATTAGTAAATATAGTCTTCATTTAATAACTTAATAACCTAACCGCAATAAGGCTTGTAGAATTTTAAAAGAACTTTGAAATTTTATAAATTATTACAATTAAAAAAGAAAAAATGAAAACAGTTCTTGTAAAAATTCATTATTTATCGATGTTCTTTAAACATATATATGTCAGATTAAATAAAGTGCAAACATTGTGTCTGCTCATTTTTAATAAAATCCGTTCATACCCACGAATAATCTTTCGTGTATTATAATTGAAAGATGTAAGTAATGAGCTGTGACAGTTGATTTTATTATTCATTTATCGATGTTCCCAAGTAGTTTCAATCTCCTTCCGAGATAATCTTCAGGGGTGTGAGTTGTGGTGAGAAAAATAATCGCAAAACTAAAATTACTGTAAATTTTCTTCTTGTTTCAAGGAACATCGAGAATTTAATAATAAAATCAACTGTCAAAGTTACAGCTCACTTCTTACATTTTTTTAAATAATGCGCGAAAGATTATCCGTGATTATGAACTGGTTTTATTAAAAATAACCAGACTCAATGTTTGCAACATGTTACATAAATATATATATATATATATATATATATATATATATATATATATATATATATATATTAAAGCAACTAAAAGCTTATCTGATTATTAAATAATATCATAGTTTTTTATTGCATTTTTTATTTTAATGTTTGGAGCAGATTTTCGAAAAAACGGCCAACTGTTTGAAAAAAATAATATATGATTTACATTTCCCAATGAGTCATGTCTTTAACTAATAAAATTAATTTTCGAAACACAATTTTATTTCTTGAAATTTCGTGAATTCGTGTGGAGTCGGGTAACAGTATGTAAAAAAATATTTTTACAAAAACTTTCTAAAACTAATTATTTCAATAATAATTTAATTCATTAGTGAATAAGCCCTGAAAGTTTCATTAAAATCCGACAATTATTTAATTTTTGCAAGAATTTTCAAATTAATGTGTTTTTCACAGGGAAAAAAAAACTGTGTTACGTAATATTACATTCAGTCAGTTAAGTGCCATACGTGATACACGCTTTGGGCGATCATGTCTCAAAAGAGGCATGACTGACTGGGCAGAAAATTATCCCGCAGTAGGTTGCCATTGCTTTTTGCGATAGACTGGTCGTTAGCCAAGGCTACAGAACCCAATCTGTCCTATTATTTAACCCATAGCTAGAGGGAAGAAACTCGGCTCCTTGATTTGTCGTTCCGAGTCGATATCCACTGCACCATAATGCACCGTAAACTCTGGTAACGATTTGGTTACCCGCTGACGAAAAACAAAATAAGATTTTACCAAAATTTAGAACGTGTTAAAAAGAATTTTAAAAAATTAAAAAATAATTAAAAATACTTTGATTTTTCCTCTTAATAATAACATAAACATTTTGACGGAAAGCTTTGTTTTTATTAAGTTTGAGAGCTTTTTTCCCTTTATACTATGGTGTTGCTGGTGAATACGGCATAAAAATGACTTTTTTTCACTGTTTTTTTTTTAATTCGTCAGCCAGTATGATAATCTTTTTTTGACCAATAGAAAAAAAAAAAAAACTGGCTCGGTACTGAGGAAAAGACCAAAGCAAAATTTAGCGAGCCTGTGTGAAATGTATTCTGACCAACAGAAAAAGGGAGCAACTTATAAACTGAGAAAAAGTAACAAGCCGACGTCAAATCGCTTTTTGATATAGAGAAAGAAAGTTGAATCAAACAGAAACAAAGGAGCAGAGAATAGAGAGGACACCTGTCACAATGTAGCAAGAGAATTCTTAGCCGCCGTTTGGACACAAATGTCACGGCGACTCGCCTTCGCTCTCACTCACTTTCTCCCTCGTGCTGCTTTCTTTATCTCTGCTTCTTCACCTACTCACTGGCCATAAAAAAAAGAAAGAGAGGAACAAAGACGTTACTACCTACAGCGAAACAGACATTTTCTGCACAAATCACATTTCGCTAAAACAAAGGAACTATTCCTTAAACTCTTTATACTCTAACTTTCTCTTAGAACACTTTTCACAGTTTAATAATTTCATACGTACAAATTGGATGTTATGCTGCTCGATAAATAAATTTTCACTTATTTATACTAACGAGACAGTTTTATCTTTTCAAACTTCTGACAATTATAAATTATGGGGAATTCGGTTATGTTTGGAACAAGGCCAATTCGATAAATATAATCGAGGTCCCTACATGTTTTTTTCAATGAATTACTGGAAGAACCTAAATTTAAGCCTTTTCATTCATAAGCAGCCATATTTTTTAGTCCTTCGAAAAGCAATTTATATATTTGCTGAGTAATAGTTGAATTGATGTTGCACATTTCTGAAAAAAAAAAAAAAACTGATGAGAAGAAGAGGAGTGATTTGTTGACTGAGGGTACATTCGAAGGACTGTATTGAAAATAAATGTTTTTTTTCTTTTAATGTCATCTTTTTCTTGGATGTAGGCAAACATTAAAATGCGATGTATTATTCAAAAAGACAGTGGAGTAGTTTTCCGTTACTTTTTTAAAAGACTGTTTTTTGTTTCCTGGAAGAAATGGAAGAAGAATGTTTCCTCTCTTATCCTAAACAATAGACATTAACTAAATAAAAACAAGACTCTGAATTATTACGTGAAATTGAAAAGAACGCACATTAAAACAACATGAAATACAATATTTTACAATATGGGCTTGCATAAAAACTTACTTTTCTGCGTCTTATATAAAAATGAAAGCTGCAAAGCATATCGAAAAACATACAAGTGGCTTTAAAAGATATCAAACGATCTTTGAAAAATGAAAGAAACCTTTGAGAAGGTAATACAAAATTGGGAAAAGGCAGATCATTTAAAAAGAAAAATACACCCACCTAATCCTAAGACGAAAAATAAAAAAAACACAGAATGAAGGAAACTTTGGCAATTTCAAACAACGGGTACTTTTTATAATAAAAGCGGAAGTCGATTAACAGGTTTCAGTTCATTTTAAGCTTCACAGGTGGCAACAAACGTTGATTCCTTCCGTTTTTTTCTTTTGTGTGCAGTGTCACTTCAGGACATAAGCGATCATAGCCTTTCACATTTCCTTTATAATATTTCCTTTATAACATTTCCTTTATAATAAAAATGCATGTCGATTAACAGGTTTCAGTTCATTTTAAGCTTCACAGGTGGCAACAAACGTTGATTCCTTCCGTTTTTTTTTCTTTTGTGTTCAGTGTTACTTCAGGACATAGCCGATCATAGCCTTTCACATTTCCTTTATAATATTTCCTTTATAACATTTCCTTTATAATAAAAACGCATGTCGATTAACAGGTTTCAGTTCATTTTAAGCTTCACAGGAGGCAACAAACGTTGATTCCTTCCGTTTTTTTTTTCTTTTGTGTTCAGTGTCCCTTCAGGTCATAGGTGATCATAGCCTTTCACATTTCCTTTATAATATTTCCTTTATAACATTTCCTTTATAATAAAAACGCATGTCGATTAACAGGTTTCAGTTCATTTTAAGCTTCACAGGTGGCAACAAACGTTGATTCCTTCCGTTTTTTGTTCTTTTGTGTGCAGTGTCACTTCAGGTCATAGGCGATCATAGCCTTTCACATTTCCTTTATAATATTTCCTTTATAACATTTCCTTTATAATAAAAACGCATGTCGATTAACAGGTTTCAGTCCATTTTAAGCTTCACAGGTGGCAACAAACGTTGATTCCTTCCGTTTTTTTTTCTTTTGGGTGCAGTGTCACTTCAGGACGTAGGCGATCATAGCCTTTCACATATCCCTATGTCTTCTAGCTTTTAACAACCGTTTTCTTGTTACTCCTCCCAAACCCAACCCTGCCAACCATTTAATCAAGCCCATCAAGTATGTAACACGTTTCTTTTCCCTGTCACTCATTCCCTCTATATGTTCTGTAAGTATCAGATTCTCCTTTCTCATTACATGTTCCAGAAACGTCAACTGTCTTTTTTTGATGTTAAGTATAAGTTTCCTTTTCATTTCCACCCTCTCCAAAACCTCGTCTTTGCTAACATATTCGGTCCTTGGTATCCTAAGTATCCTGCTATTGAACCACGTTTCAGTTGATTCAAGTCTTTCATTAATCTTCGATGAGATTGTTCAGCATTCGCTGCCTAATTGAAGGACAGATATCATATATCAATCTAGTACTCTTCTTTGTTACCAACGAAATTTTCCTGTCTCAGTACCCTACTCAGCTTTTGGAAGCATCCTTGGCAATGCCAATATGCCTTCGGATCTCAGTATCACACTTTCCGTCCTCTGTTAGAACACTTCCCGGATATTTAAATGTCTGTACCTGCTTGATTTCACTATTTCCGACTTGTAATTGGCATTTTGTGTTCCTCTTTTTACTAATGATCATACATTCAATTTTCTTGTAGTTTATGTTAGTGCTTTATTTTGGCTTTCTTTAGCTACCCTCTGTAGGAGGTTTTGTAATTTACTTTCTGTGTCCGCTATCAACACTGTATCATCTGCATACCTTATATTGTTCAAATTGTGTCCGCCAGGGACGAATCCTGGCAGAACTTTTAGTTCTCTCAGAACTACTCGCTGAATGACGGTCAGGGGTCGACCGTTGCCCATGCCGATTCTTACCGGGCGAGGAGTAGATTCTTTAAACTTAACTCTCTTCACCCCATTAGGGTTCGTAATTTGACTGGGAATTTTCATGATTATTTTGAGATTAATAATGGAGTGGTTTCCCATTGCCTTCCCCACGCTGATTTATTGCGACCCCCCTTCTAGTTAGCTGGCCGTTGACTCTTTGAGATTTCTTCTGCTCTTTGTAGGTCTTATTTTTTATTCTGCCGGACTGCTAACATCTCACCTTATTCACAAAACCACGTAGCCGGTTTGGTCACCGACAATCCGACAGTGAATTTGTTGTAACAGCACATATGCTCAATGATAAAAAATTGTAATTTTTTAAGTACTTGCTTGTGTTATTCGGGAGCGAGTTTAAATTAGTCTCTCCCTACTTGTAGTGAATGCTAGCTTTATGGGTCCGGATTAGTAGGGTGGTTGGAATGAGAAAATGTGATTAAGTTGGGACTTATATGAAGTCTGAATAGCCCCTCGTAGTTAAAAATTCTTTTTTTTCTTTTCCTCCTTCGATAATATGGAACATCACAGTGACACAAGCGTGTTTGCAGTGTCTTGCTCTTAGTTTAAGAAAAAAAGACGTGTCTGAATTGCTTCGACAATTAGACTAATAAAATATATTCTAACTCCTCCCTCAAAGCGAAAGAAAAGAAAACAAACAAAAACAAATATAAATTAACTAGCGGTATAGCCCGGCGTTGCTCGGGTGTAATGAAAGCTTTAAAACTAATCCATTGTACTGGAGCTCAGACTCTTTGGACGTTGGCAAGAAAGACTAAAAAGCAATAGTTGTTTCCAGTTAAAGCGAAACCGTAGACTGAAAGAAAAATGAATGGATGTAAGTCAAATTTTGATTTCCTGGTATCGATATCAAATTTTCTGCACTATTGTAAGAACTGCAACCTTGAAACTTCTGAATATCGTTTCTTATGTCTTTGTCTATGAGTGTAACAAATTTGATTAAAATCGGACCACTCCTTCTATAACCCGATTTTTTCGATTATCAATTTTCGATATTTATCGGGGGTACCTCGACACAAATCCTAGCTAAGAACACTCGCAGAGGCTTATAGTACAACTGTGTAAATTTTCAAGAAAATCGGTTCAGCCGTTTCGGAGTCTATAGGTAACGGGGACACACACACACACACACACACACACACACACACACACACACACACAGAGTTCCATTTATCAATTTGTTTAGATACTTACATCTCAAAGTGGAAAATGCATGCAAAATTCAGCGCATATTTTGTTCGTTTAGTGAGATTGACCAAAAAAATTGTCCTTTTTAACAAACGCCAACGTGACTGAGGGAATAATTACAATGGAAAGGGGTGCTTCTGTTCTTCGAGCAGGTCAAGAACTATTTTTTAACCCATCCTAGAAAGTGGAAGGAAGGGACGAGGATTAACATGGCTGACCCTATAGCTAAATATATATATTTTTTTTGCTGAATCAAAAAGGGCACAGAACTCACTTTGAAGTATTTTTGCTTTTTAGCTGTCTAAACGTTTTGTATACTTATTTTTGTTCTACAAAAACATTTCAAAGTTATGTCATGGTATCTGTCGCTAAAAGATTTGGGAAGTTGTCAAAAAAAAAAAAAATGAAAAATAGTAAATAAAACCAATCAAAAATAAGATGTAATAAATAAATAAATAAATATTGTTATTTCCTTTGATTTTTGTTGTATACGCATTTCCTTCGAGGTCCCAACCAGAGACGTAAGATCAGAAATGGCTTCATGACATTTTCCACTGATAATTTTTTTTACATAGATAAAGCTCTCTGTAATGTGTGAGCTGTACTTGTGAGTACAATTCTTTTGTATTTTCTTTAAGGCATGGGATCCTACCAAGACTCCTTTCACTTCAGTCTACTGCAGAAAGCAATGGCAATCTACTGCGGGATAATCTTCTGCCCAGTCAGTCATGTCTCTTTCGAGACATGATTGCTCAAAGCGTGTATCACTTAGCATTTAACTGACTGATCTAATCCGAACTCAATACCGATGTTATCACTGAAACATTTTAAACTATTGAGGTATTCCCTCCAGTTATGGGTTAAATAATAGGACAGATTGAGTTCTGTAGCCTTGGCTGGTAACCAGTCTACCGCAGAAAGCAATGGCAACCTACTGCGGGATAAACTTCTGCCCATTCACTCATGTCTCTTTCGAGACATGATTGCTCAAAGCGTGTATCACTTAGCATTTAACTGACTGATCTAATTCGAACTCAATACCGATGTCATCACTGAAACATTTTACAGTATTTAGGATAGCCTTCAACTCATTGTCGAGTTTGATATCCACGTAGATTAGAGGATAAAACTATTTCTTTTTTACTTTGTATCCATAGTTATTACCGTTCATGCAAAAGGGAGATTAAGAACAGGCAAAACAGAAGGAGCAACAGGAAGTCCCCTTGAAATATAACTCGTTGGATATTCAAAGTATTTGAAGTGTCACTACTTTTCGTGCGGTTTAGGTATAATGTGGTTTTCTGTAGTTTCATGCCATATTTAAAGAAATTTACTATCGCAGGAGACTTTGTACATTTCCAAAGCCTTAAGGATCAAAGAATGTGGCAACCCATCAAAGACTTTACAGTAATCTATTATTACTATTATTATTATTATCATTATAATTATCATTATTTGTATGCGTACGTTTGTGTTTGTGACCAAAGCATATCTAATGTTTTCTTTTTGTCCAGACATGAACATGGAACGCCGGGTTATTTCTTAGACAAGTTAAACAAACGACGAGAGCCAAGAAGATGACTCAGGTCTATTCATGAAACATGTCAGCAAAACATAAAACATCGCTGTGGTATGAATATCATAAGCGAGCTCTCATGGTTGGTGGACAAGATTTCTTGCAGGTTAAATTTGACTCCGCTAGAAGAAATTTGGTGGCTAAAACGCCGACGGTTGTGGGTGTTTCGTGTCTTCACGGGTTAGTGAGGGTATTCTTTTTTACTTAGAGGGATTGTCCTGGAGGTACCAGCGACAAGTTTAGCAGTCAGACAGATATTGAATACGATAGTTAGATTATTGCACAGTTTAATGGGCTAGACACTAATTTGTAGCATTCTTTATCTTCAAAACGAAGCTAGTAACATTTCATCATTACAAAGAAAGCCCCACGTTTTACTCAGTTATGAAGAACAGTTGTATTCACAATGAGGCGTTTTGCCTGAAACGATTACTCATACCAAACCTCGTGAAACTCATTCATACGATTGAACACTAAAGATACTGTGAAAATGGTCGACTCCTTGTTCCGCCCCAGAAGGTAAGTGATTCCTGCTATGCTCTATTTTCATAAGAGCCAGATCAGATCAAAAATAGAGTATTGCTGCTATATCTGAGCTGGGACTATCCCGCGCTGACTTCCCAATTATAACAGAAGTCAAAAGCATTTATGCAGCCTTGTGGGTGATTAATTTTTCCCCCACTATAATCACTTTCTCCGTATATGAAACGGGAGAACATGTAGCTCGTACTTAGTTCCACCAGTTCAGACTTTCACAGCTAGAACCCGACATGCCAGGAGTCGAATGATTCTTCGTATTTCGTTGGTAAGGAGGAAGTCCCATTCGGTCAGTTTTTTAAGAACTGTTACTTTGTAGAAGTGAAACCAAAACGATGCTATAGCCTTGGTTGGTAACTAGCCTAAAAGGAAAAATGCTCTGAATTCAAAACCAGTCTAAAAAGAGTTGTAATCTTTTAGACTATTTGTCAAAGACACAACATTACTGCTGCAATACATATGGTACACATACGACCCTTGTAATATATATCAGGTCGGTTTGAAAATGATTGCATTAAAATTAATTATTTTTCCTCCTACTTCATTGCTAACAATCCGCCTCATTCACCAGAATTTGAAGCAGGGTAGCTGGTTTAGTCACCGCCACTTCGACAGTAGCGTAGATACTTATAAGCCCATACATACATACATACATACATACATACATACATGTAACCCGTAATTGCCCTGCTTAAGATACTTATGTAACACGTAATTGCCTTGTTTAAGTTTGCCTTGTAATATTGCATGTGAAAAAGGAAAACAAAATAAAGAAATGTAATCCTCAGTTGGATCCACAACTGAGGATTACATTTGCGTTGTGGCGCGTGGATGTGCGTTGTGGCGCAGTGGATATCGGCTCGGAACGAGAAATCGGGGAACCGAGTTCGAATTCCAGTTGAATTCCTTGCATTCACTTACGCGCAAATACCCTTGGGAAAGGTATTAATCCGTCTCTTCCCTCCAGTTATGGGTTAAATAATAGGATAGATTGGGTTCTATAGCCTTGGTCGGCAACCAGTCTACCGCAGAAAGCAATGGCAACCTACTGCGGGATAATCTTCTGCCCAGTCAGTCATGTCTCTTTCGAGACATGATCGTCCTAAGCGTGTATCGCGCATGGCACCTAACTGACTGACTGAATCCTCAGTTTAATACGACGGAGCGAAGGAAATTCTTATTAGTGGTATTCTTGGAAATCGCAATATGAGTCGAGTTAAGTTAAAAAAAAGAACACTTACGGTGAGTAAGTGGTTAAATTCCGTAAAGAGGGATGACTAAAATTGCGACCCACGATCTGTCATGATCACTTGAGGAGTTCCAAAGATTTCAATCCAGTCCCGCAGGTTTGCTTTGAATATAATGTTGGCTGGAGTGTCTTTGATCGGAATTGCTGTTGGCCGTCGGGAGAAACAATCCACCATGGTCAGGAGGTATTGGTAATCTTGATACATTATTAGCGGTCCCACGACGCCGTCGGGGATGTAGGAGAAACGAGCGGCAGATGCGCTGAAAGTACCGATTAGAGTTTCGGTGAATCTTACATTTCTGGCATTCTAGCCATGTAAAAACTCAATCTAGGTCATCGGCGTTCTTGTCGGCCCAAACAAAGCGGTCAGCTATAAGTTTGAGAGAAGTTCGCTTGCTCGGGTGAGATAATTCATGCAGATACCTGAACATTTGTTTTCGCAGCGTTGGAGGGACATATGATCTAGGAGTGTCTATTGTTGTGTCATAATAGAGCGTCTTGTCGCTAAAAGGTGCTGGGAACTGAAGCTTTAAAGAGGAGTCTGTGAGCATGCCTCGTAACGTCGAGTTTTTCTCATCAAAATTTAATCTTGACTCAGGATGTCGTTTACGTGTGTTGTTTCCAGTTCGAGACAGCGTATCGGTGACTGCGTTGTCCCTTTTCCTTATGTATTGTAAGTCTGTCGAAAACTGAAATGTAGTCCAAGAACCTGATCTCACGAGAAGTATACTTGTCGGAGCTCGGGCTTAATACTGCTGTCAGCGGTTTGTTGTCTGTGAAGATCATAGAATTTTGTCCTTTCAGAAGGTGGCGAAAATGTTTAATGGCTAAATATATTGCCAGTAGTTGCCAGTAGAAAGTGCTGCATTTTGATTGTTTTGGTGATAGCTTGGCAGTGAAAAACGCAATGGATTTTCGTTCCGAGTTCAACTTTTGTTCATACACTGCGCCCACCCCTACGTCTGATGCACTTGTCGTCAGGCAAATCTGGGTTCGTAGATTACTTTCGATGTATGACAGTTTAGTGAAAATCTCTTGCGCGGTCTTGGGTGTGTGAAATGTGTGCAGGGGTAGTCTTTCAATACGATGCCCTTATTCCATCGCTGTAAGTTGTTCGTAAGCGGGTGGAGAATGGTCAAACAGTTTGTGATGAATCGTTGATAAAAGTTTACAATCCCTATGAAACGCCGCAATTGATTGATGGATGTGGGCGTTGAGAAGTCTTGAATTGTCTTCATATTTTCTGCTAACGGAGCGACACCATTAGCATATGGTACACAAGGAAATCGATATGGTCGGAGCCGAATACATACTTGTCCAGGTGTAGTTTGAGACCATAGTGCAATAAACGCCGGAGCACTTTGTGTAGGTGTCGTTTGTAGGTGTTTGCGTCTTTACTGGCTACGAGAATGCTGTCGATGCACGGGTATATGTACGGCAAGCCACTCAGAGCTTCGTTCATTAGCTTTTAAAACTATAGCGAAGAAAACGGCGACTTACCTCGTCAAACCAAGCGACAGCGCGTCGCGTTAATACTACGACTTAAAATGCGGTGAAAAAGAAAATTACATACCCAAAACAAGTCCGCCGCAGGAGTCGCTATGGGAGTGTATGCAAATCTTTGGCGTCCTCTCTGTGTTGTCGGCCAATGGAAAAAATTGATCGGCCGATAAAAGTAGTCGTTCTCGAAGCGAAGAGGAGGTTTAACTGGTTATGTGGATAGCAGTTGGCGAGATTGGACCGGCGAGTTGAATTGTCAGCATTTTTCTTTTTCTGGCCCGAAATTCGAGCAATTTGTGAGATAATATTTTCTACAAAAACGTTTGAGTGGCGCTACGCAAACCAAATTGCATTTTTACAAACTCGTTCGAGTCAAAGAGTGTTGTAACGGCTGTTTTCGGAATGTCCTTCGGAGCTATAGAGATTTGATAATATACTTTGGTTAGATCGATCTTGAAAAATACGGTTAGCGGTTCGTAACTCAGGGAATGAGGCCTGAGTTGTTAGTCATTGCTGCACCAAGCTTATTATATTGGTTCATCGGGCGTTGCCACAGTCGGGTGGCATAGAGTGCGCTAAGTGATGAAGTACAGGAAGATCCAGAGACGGGCATTAGTAAACGACGGTTGATTGGTCCGGAGTCGCTATAGGGTTGCTACAAAGGTCAAACAGGATTGGTCGCTGGGTCGCTGCCGGGTTGAACTGAACTGCTTACTACACTGGAAGTAGCCACTGGGTCGAACTGGGCTTTACATCGGACGTTACTGCATGGAGCTGGTAAGATAGACGTTCTTTCCCTGAGAAGAGTAGTTGTAATTCGAGAAAAACTTGTTTCTAACCCTCAAAATTACAGTTCCTTTTGTCCTGAAAAGTCTAATTGCGGTAAGGTAAGGCAGTGGTCGGAGGTGTCAGGCAGGGTGGTAGCAGTGGCAGTGGCAGTGGTCAGAAAAGTCGGCATCAGTCGGGTCACTGGAACGGCATCGTGCACCTTTGCCCAGTCGGGCCAACTACTGGAGAAATTTGGCTTTAGGCTACTGCGTTTGTGTGTAAGTCACCATCGTTATGTGCTTCGTTTTCATTTTGCTGAGTCATGGTCACGTGATGCAAACACCAGCGCTTTGAGGTGAATTGCTTGGAATTCGATAATTACTTTACAATATATAAGTTGAAAGAGAAAGGGGTATACAGTTAAAAGAAATAAAGAAAAAATTTAAAAAAAATGTAGTCAAACAGACTGAAATAGATAGATATGGACAGACTGAGATAGATTAAAAGAGTATTGAATAGCGGCATGTTGAATGAGGTTAGCGTCGTACAGATAATTAAATCAGCCACAAAGATAAATCCACGCCTAAAAGATACAGACAATAAAAAGAAAGATACCGAAAAGGGCGGAAGGCAATGGACGTAAATACGAACAAAGAAAGTTAGATGCAATAATAAACAAAGTATGAAGATTAAAGAATGAATAATGTTGGTAGTCAATGATGCAAAACTGTTCCTGCTAAGCGATGAGTAAGCATTGATTATAATGCTGTGAAAATTAGCAATGAAGAATAAGAAAAAACAAAAAGATTGCCAAAAACATATGTTTAGACCGGCAAATTTGCCGTGAATTATTGGCCGAAATTTATGGCCAGAGAAAATGCACTTGTGTAGAGGAAGGAGGTAATCCAAATTTGGTTTCGCTTTTGTGGAGGAAAGCACCTATCCTGCTCGCATGGGGATGGGGGTAGTTTTCCACATTATTTTGTTTTGATGTTTTTTGTCAAAATTAGTATGCTTTTTAAACACACACACACACACACACACACACACACACACACACACACACACACACACACACACACACACACATATATATATATATAATAGGTGCCTCTACTCATTTCGATAACAAACTTTAAATTGAATTTAAAATAAAAGTTTACTTGAAACTTTTATTTTAGTTTTAATTGAAAACTAAATGATTAAAATTACTGTTTCCAGTAAGCAAAATACTCTGGTGTATTTCAAACAGAAACTATGTTGATTGGAATCTAAAATTTTGAGATTTTGTTTTAATTTTTCAATTTTTTCGCCATTTTTTAGCAATCGACACATTTGAAAACAAAAGTTAATTCTCGGTTTTAAAAATCTTGCAAAAATACAATATACATCTGTGACACATTATTTTTAAAGAATGAGCAAATGTAATGTTAAATTAATCTGATTCACACTAATATTACTTATTTATAGCATGGAATTTAGAATAAAACTATTTTTAAAAGAAAAGTTGAACTTTCTGACCTTTCCTTCGTATTTCAAATGTGATGGCAGCTCGACAGATGCGAGAAAAAATAAGTGTATAACGATCACAAGTGACATGATTGTACAAACTTTTTTCCTGTAAGGGAAGAAACAGTGAAACACATGACTTTTTAATGTACTCGCAGAAATTGCAATATAAAAAGCAAAAAAACTTCAAATACACAAAAACTAATTACAAATTATTTTAAAAATACGATGGCTAAGTGATCTGCATTACACTTTTTAATTTTCGATAAGTAAATATTGTCTTCACTTCATGACTTACCACCCTAGCGTCTACAAGTCTTTAAAATATTTAAAAAATATTTGTTAAGCTTTATGAATTATTATAATAAAAAAACTAAAATTTCATTATTAATCGAACTTTTTTTTCATAAATTTAATAATTTTTATATTATTTATGAACGCACTTAAAAGCTAATTTAATTAAATAATGTCATAGTTTTATTGCATTTTTTAATTTACTATTCAAAGCAGATTTTCGGTAAACGGGGCTAAATGGATGAAAAAAAAAACATGATATACATTCCTCAACGAGTACTGCATTTAACTAATAAAACCAATTTTGCCTACAAAATTTAATTTCTTGAAATTTCATGAATTTGTGTGGAGGAGGGGTAACAGATGTAAAAAAAATATTTTTATGAGATTTTTTAGAATAATGATTTCATAAATAATTTCATTCATTTGTGAATAAGTCTTGAAAGTTTCATTAAAATCCGACAATTATTTGATTTTTGCAAGAATTTTCAAATAAATATATATGACACCGGTAAAAAGTGAATTTTTGATATTTCATTGTAAATTATATTATTATTAAGAGGAAAGATCAAAGTAATTTTTAATTATTTAAAAAAAAATTTTAATCTTTTCTAACATGTTCGAAATTTTGGCAGAAAATCTTGTTTTGAGTTAGAGGGTTAACCAAAACGTTACGATGACATAACCATTTTTTTCCGGTGACAAACAATAATTTGGAAATAATAATTGTCGAATTTTAATGAATCTTTCAGTACTCATTAAAAATGAATGAATTTATTTTTGAAATTATTATTTTTGAAAAATCTTGGTAAAAATGTTTTTTTAACCTCTGTTACCACCCCCTACACACCTCCACGTAAATCCATGAAATTTTAATAAATTTTACTTTGTTGCGGTCTATGGTTAAACGCAAGACTCATCTATTTTTTTTAACTTAGCCTCCGTATCAGAAAAGCTGCTCCGAATAGTAGAATAAAATATGCAAAAACAAAAAAAAACAAAAAAACAAAAAAAAACAAACAAACTCTGATATTATTTAATTTAATAAACTTTTAATTACTTGAATAGATAATAAAAATTTAGAACATTATAGTCTGAAGAAGAAAATATTTCGATTACTAATGAAATTTTAAAAGAATTGTTTTTACTTTTTTCTTAATTATAATAATTTATGAAGTTTCAAAAATATTTTTAAAATACTTTAAATATTCGTTGCGGTTAGATTTTTAAGTTAATAATTGAAGATTATATTGCCTATCGAAAATTGAAAAGTTTAATACAAATCGTTTGGTCTTCATATTTTTAAAATAATTTTTTTTTTGTGTATTTGATTTTTTTTATGGTAATTTCTATGTGCAGATAAAAAGGTCAGAGTTTCCTCCCTTACTCAGAAAACAAATTTTGTTTTATCTTATCTCTAATCACGCACATGTCAACACGTTTTGATATACGGCGGACAGGTGAAAAAGTTCAAATCTGTGATTAAGAAATAATTTTATTCTAAATTTCACGCTATGAATAAATAGTACTTGTGTAAATCAGATTAATTTAACATAAAATTTGGTAATTTTCTAAAAATAAAACATATTTGGTAATTTTCTAAAAATAAAACATATTTTCTAAAATAAAACATACAGATGTATGTTTTAGTTTTGCAAGATTTTTAAAAAACCGAGAATTAACTTTTGTTTACAAATGTGTCGATCGCTCAAAAATGGTGGCAAAATTCAAAAATTGAAAAAAAAACAAAAAACTCAAACTTTTATATTCCAATCAATATAATTTCTGTCTGAAATAAACCAGAGTATTTTGCTTACTGGAAATAGTAAATTTAATCATTTAGTTTTCATTTAAGACTAAAATAGAAATTTCGAGAAAACCTTTTCATTTTTAAAAATTCAGTTTAAAAGTTAGATATTGAAAATGACTGGAGGTACCTATAAAATGTTACTCATAGAGAAGCGATATTACAATATAAATTAATGTTTCTTGGTAAATATGCGTTTGTAAAAATTTGGTCAAACAAGGGATTGGTGAAATCAGAATGTCAGGCGAGGTTAGAGAAACTCTTGCTACAGAGTCGGTGAAAGATGTGACCAGAATTAACTTATTGATTGGCGCGTGGGAGCGAATATGTAACTCTATGGTGTTTATTTATAGCAGATCTGCGACATATAATTTACAAACAGTACTCATTATTTTGTGGGAAATAACAGGCAAAAAAATAAAAATAAAATAACGATAATTAATCAGAGAGCTGACAGCCTGGGCAAGAACTGACATGCCGCTTGATACGTGACAATGCTCAGAAAAAATTCAGAGGTTAATTTTGTTTGACTCAAAAGTAGTAATTGAATCCACTATTTGTGGCTGGTCACAATAGTCATTTTTTTGGGGGGGGGGGTTATTTTTGAAAGTTTAGTGATAAAAATATTCAGGGAGTATCCTTCCAAAGAGGAGAAAAGTGTCCCAAACTACCAGATACAACATATAGCTGATGACCAGAAAATATATCGACTGAAACATTGTGATTTCAAAAAAAGAAAAAAAGTCGAAGTAATCCGTGGAATAATAAAAAAATTTTAATCTCAAAATTTCAAATAATATTTACATTAAACAGTTTTCATAACAACAAATTATTCCGTTGCTTGAACGTGTTTCATATTGTGGCTGATTTGTAATCTAAGTTACTTCAAAAAGTGTCTACTAAGAAAATAGTAGTAGGTCAGAGCTGACCATGGGTAGCATCCTAGTTGTCTGTTTGGCTGGAGCATCGCCGTCTGTGACTGTAGAAGCCGATGCGGGAGTGACAGTCTTTGTTGCAGAGGCTGCATTTGTGTTTTGTTTCTGGTCTGTCAGAGCTGTCATTTTGCTTTCTGAAAACCCGCCTCTGCATGGCGACTTGTGTTAGTTGCTTCTCCCTTGATTTGAGTTGTTGGGCCAGGGTTCCTCTCCATTTGAACTACCATGTTCACACTCCTTAAACAGCGCAGACTCCGCTGGCTAGGCCATGTCCACCGCATGACAAACGGTCTCGCCACAAAATATATGAGATAGAGATATGGAGAGCTGGCCTCTGGAAGAAAACCCACTGGGCGACCACAACTGTGGTATCGTGACATCATAAAACGCGATATGAAAGCTGTGGGCATCAACACGGACTCATGGGAGAGCGTAGCAGTCAACCGGTTCAAATGGAGAGAAACCCTGGCCCAACTAAGAACATATTTTTACTGATAACTGTAGAAATTAAATTATTAAGTATGTTCGTATATTTTCACTTTTGAAAACTAGAAAATAATTAGACTAATGAAAACCGTTTCTGAGTTTTTTAAAATTTTTTTGTGGAGCAAATTATACAAAACTGGCAATACAAGTAAGATACCTTAAGTAAAGAACTTAAAGAAAGTTCAGTGTCAGAGTTCTGACAGGCTGTTGTCAAACTCATCTTTGTCAGATTCTCTGTCTACGAGAGGAGAGGAACTCAGACGAGATTATTCCGAAGTGCAGAATCTCGCCTGGGTAAAAACAGACAGGAACCTGAATTCTAGCTCATGCAGAAAAAAACTTTTGCCTGAGCTTACGGACTCGGAATATTCACATTAAATAATCGGCCTTGTGCCTCATCCGGCCTTAGTGAGGAGGTATCTGATAAATACCCAAAGTTCCGACAGTCCACTGTCAGTCTCACAGTTGTCAAGCTCTCTGTCTACGGGCAGAGTACGACTCAGTTGGGGTTCTCTATCCAGACGGAGACACGACTGAGAAAAATAAACAATGCGACGTGCCTAATACCGCGGTTGAGTAGGCTGGGTAAATTTTAACCTTTGAACCGAGCGTACGCGTTCGGGTTTACTGCGTTAAACTCGACTTAGTGTCACATTCTGTTTCAGTGAGGAGACTCCAGACTACCGAGGGAGCTCGCAATTGTGAAGCTCTCTGTCTTTCGGTATTAAAGAACTCAATCGGTTTCTGTCTACGGACAAAGAATCGGCTGGAAAAAATAGTCAATGCAAAGTGCCCGATCCCGCGGTTGAGGGTTGAGGGTAAATTTTGAACCTTGGCCCGAGTGTTCGTGCTCGGGTTCACTGCGTTAAACCCGACTTTGTATCCTATCTCATCTCAGTGGGAAGACTTTGGGTGTTCCGAGAGAATTCTGATAGTTTTCATCAAAGTACCGTTGAAGTCAGTCGAGATATAATGTTATAACTGTTAGTAGCGAGTGATAACAGAATTCAGTATCCATTTATACTGCGTTGAGAAAAAAAAACAAACAAAAAAACTGGCGACGACTATAGGCATGCAAAATAAATTCACCTTAAAAATTTTCCAACTTACCTTGGAATATAAGCTTTTGCAATTTCTTTACAATTTCTGTAGCAGTGGTCCACAACCTTTTCTATTCATGTCCCCTCCCACTTGATTGACGATGTTTTGATGGATCCACCTCATAGACATTTACTTTAACAAAATCTCATTTTACAATTTCCGAAGCCAATAAATATAGTGATATTTATCCCTATAAACTTCAAAATTGCTTGTTTTATAAACCAATTAAATGAAATAAACTTATTTATGTAAAAAAAACTCCGCACATAAATGCACACACAAATTAAAAAAGGTTTTGAAAAAAAAAAAAGAAATTCGGAAAAGTCAAAAAGTTTTCCTTATAAACTTGTACACTAGTAACATAAAAAAATACTTTTAAAAATTGTTTTACTACATAGTTTATATTTATTAGAATTAAAATATAGAGGGCAACAGAAGTGTAGCACTGTGGCTCTTTCATTGAACTTGTCCCTCTGTAGATTCACAATTTTTTGTGGCTCTCATACAGTTTACCAGGGCACCTTGTAGTCAAGTGACTCTCTATTAAGAATTTATGTTCTAGGTAGTAGGGACTGCCAGTTTTAGAAATTCCACCTTGCCCGCATTTGGCGACGACACTGTATGTTTTTCTGTTTCAATTTTGGTAAGATAGGGTCTAAACATGAATGTTTTGGAGATGATTTAAGTGGAAGCAGTGCCTATTGTGAATGTTAATCGAAGTTCAAGAAAGATCAGTTTAATTTGGTAGACAAATCAAACAGCACTAGATCCCAAATATTTGTACGTGATGACTTTCAATCTTTTTTTGAAGGACGAAAGGCTCAACATCGGACGTGTTGTGGATGCAGTGAAAGAAATGACTGGGTACAGCGGGTATTAAAGAAATGATAAAAGATGAGCGGGATTCAAGAAGATAGAAGATGGCAATTGACGTTGCATTTAATATTTTGGAGATTCTATCTATCAGAAGCAAGTAAACGGAAAAGAGTTCCACAGGCGGGAATGTGATCATGACAAGAAAAAAACTTATTTAATAATATAAATTTTACGTAAAATCATGTGATATTTCCATTTTTCATATGTATCGTGATATTGAAAATCTCTCTACAATTTTTTGTCATATGTAGTTCATATTAAATTTTATTATACGTAAATTACAAATTAACAAATTACGTAGGGACGAATTTTTGGAAACTGAAGAAATTGTTAGCCTAAAGCTACAGTAAGCAAAAGTCTTGTTTGAGTGAGACATTAAAATAGAAAAGACGATTTTCTGGACATAAAAGTTGGTTTTATTGCATCAGAGCGTCTGTTCTCACAGTGTAAATGCAATAGAGGAAACGCACTTGGAGATGGTATAGGAAGTTTTTCGAAATGTAGCGTAGTTTTTTTTATTTTTTATCAACAGTCACTTTCAGAAATCCTCTTGCTTCTCCTTCGTGTAGAAATCCTTTTCAAGTGAATATTGGTTCTACCTATTTAAAGACATAAAAAATTCCTCGAATAATTCGTCGTACGAAACCAAACCAGTTCTTTTGCTGTCTCGTTGATGAATGCAACACCTTAACACGGCGACGAAATTTGCAAGGGTCAAGCAGGTTAACAATGTTGGGAAGGTTGGGCCAGAGTCTTCAAACGAAGATCACATCCAACCAATACACATCAAGCTACGGTCCATCTCCTTCCCCCATGCTACGACACTACAATATAACAACAGTCGTACCTGTTGAGTAATCTGATTTAACTCAAGGCCCTAACCGCATCGCCTACGAGTAGGGGACGGTGAGCTCCAAAGGCGGCTGCCCAAACTTAAACAATAACATCGTAAAAGTGGCAACTATCACTCTCGATGAGCAAGACTAGTACATAAATGTCAAAGATGGCGGGATGTGGGGAAGGCCTACGCCTAACAAGGGATCTTTACAGGCTGAAAAAAGATGAAAGAAAGAATTTTGCTGAAAAGTAATGTAAGATAAACGCGAGAGAAAATATATTGAAGACTGACTATAATATGATTTTGTCAATAAATGTTGGAAGACTCTTAGTCAAACTCATATTAACTGAAATGTATATAAAGCCAAAGTAAATACCTTGAGGACAGATCAATGATATAAATTTATATGAATATGTATTTCTAAAAAATGCAAAAAAAAAAAATTGGATAAATCTAATTCAACCAGCGACCGTGTTTGCTTGTAATTCATATATTTACCTAATTTATTTAAAAATTAAAAAAAATAAAATTTTTTTAATACTAAAGTGTAGCAATATTCATAGTTTTAGTTTCAGCTTCACATTCCAATCGCTGTAACATAATTCTTGTGCCTTTTCTATAAATATTTTCTTGGTATTTGTTCTAATGAACCTTCCTCTATGGTACCTAGACTTTATGGATCTAAACGCAGTACTAGATTGGCGACAAGATCTGATCCTTTTACAGTTGGAATGACAAGATGTAACTGTAAGTTCTTTTTTTTTTTTTTTTAATCATCTCACCCCAAGCAAGGCATTCCACTGCCACTATTGCGCATGGGGTTACATAAGGGAAGGTAAAGAGAAGGAGTGGTTAGACATAGGGAATATCAGGAGGAAGGTGACAGATGAGTAAGGATACCGAGGATGAGGGTTGGGCAGATGGGAAGAGTATTTGATAGAATGGGAGCAGGTTAGTGTGTTAGGAGGTGTCTATTGACCTTACATTTAAACTCCTGAAGATTGTAGCCGTCGGGGAAGCAATCGTGTGGAAGAGAATTCTATACTCACTGTTTATTTTCTCGCACTTCTCGCTTGTGGAATACCTTTTCGACTTCTTGCTTTTCATTCAAATTTGAGCTTCAAAAATTTAAATGCAATATTAATCGTTATCTTCTATCTACTTAATTTATGTTCTTTTGTTGTTCTCTCTATATATTAATGTTTGTCTTAACTTCTTTCACACTCTGTAACCCGGTATTGTTGCTTTGCTGGAGTGAAATGATTATAAAAAACAAGAAAAAAAAAAAAAAGGAAATGAAAAAAGTGAATATATTTCATTTCTTTGAAGTGAATTAAAGTCCTTCATTTACAGAAAAGAAATGGTGACTTATCAGCCAATTTATCAATGTTTTACTCACAAATTAATTACTGAAACTAGATAACGTCATTTTTAATTCTCGTAAAATCAGGAAAAATAAAGTACCTTATCTTTTTATTATTATTTTGCTATTAGCTGTCTAAAACCTTTTACGTTCTCTTTTTGTTCAGTTTTGAAATGGAAAAAAACTTCTAAAGTCAACATTGCATAAGTATTTTGAGCAACGTGCAGTTGCTCAAAATACTTATGCAATGTTGACTTTAGAAGTTTTTTTTCGTCATTTTCTGATAATTTTAGAAGAGTATACCTGCGTTGTGCGTTGTCGTGCAGTGGATATCGGCTCGGAACGAGAAATCGGGGAGCCGAGTTCGAATTCTAGTTGAATTCATTGCACTCACTTACGCGCAAACACTCTTGAAAAAAAGGTATTAATCCGTCTCTTCCCTCCAGTTATGTGTTAAATAATAAGACAGATTGGGTTCTATAGCCTTTGCTGGTAACCTGTCTACCGCAGAAAGTAATGGCAACCTACAGCGGGATAATCTTTTGCCCAGTTAGTTATGTCTCTTTCGAGACATGATCGCTTGACTGATACCTGCACTATTAATGAATAGAATCATTATTCTAGGACATAAAATTGTGAGAACGTGTTTACCGTACGAGTGAAAAAACTTCACAAGTAGATTGTAGAATATACATAGGGTTTTGTGAACAAGTTAGTAATCAAACTGCTTAAAAGTGAATCAAGTGGTTTTCAAACTGGAAATTATTCCCTTGAAGGTGCACATTGTAACATCGAGTAAATATTGATGACGGCGAGCTGAGGATTGTTAAATCTCGTTCATTTCAAATATATCAGATGCATGTATAAAAGTTCAATACAAGCGATAAAAACTATATTTTGCTCCTGTAGTGAATACGACAAAGATACACATTAAAGAAATGGCATTCTATAAAGTCGATTAAAAAAGGAAAATCGAAACAGTAGGAACATTTTGTTGAATTCATAAGAATCTTATTAAAATATATTTGTTGAAAATTATTTTACATGAACAAAAATTATATCTGAAGTGTGCACAATTTAGAGCAAGTTAGATTTAGTCATCGATATTTGATCAGATCAATAGTTTCCGTGTATAAGTAAAAATATCGATAAGAAAAAGAAAAATAATGATTTTGAAGGAAAGTGCATTTTCTGTCTGAGTTTCCGGTATGAGGAGTTATTATTTACATTAGGACTAACGTCTCCATCTTTATTACAATCACAATGTTTCAACCGCTTCTGTGACTTATGGACTTCTTCAGGTGCCTATCGATACGGGTACTCTTCAGGGAATTAATTTCGGAATGAACTGTTTACTTGAAATACAGAAGTATATTGTTCTTGTTCCGTTGTTCATGTCTAAGGGTATCTTTCCTATTTCATATTACTCAGTTATTTCTCAATTTTTACTCAGTTATTGATCGAGTTCGTGTATACGCCGCCCAGCCCAGAGACTGGGAACGATTACCCTATCAATAAATTCACGAAGTAACGCTTTAATCTGCTAGACTATTCAAATAGTCGAAGAAGGCTGGCGTGCATAGCGATCGAAATGTTGTAATAATACCATAATTAGTGTTGTGGATTCTTGTTTAGAAAACCCCACGATATAATAATAACAACACAAAAAGATATGAGAGGAAAAAAGGTAAGTGTATTGAACAAAAGATATACAACCTGTACGCGGTTAGTAGATTCAGGAATACTTGTTAGTGGAAGTCAAATATATACAAAGAAGTAAGTCCGGATAATAAGTCTGTATTCTTGATGACCAACGAGCGGCGGTTCAACTGCTCTGACAAACAACAACAGATAACTACAACGGTATTTACCAACATTGTGACACAAGGTCATTTTATAGTGGGTAACAGACAACTACAACATTATTTATTTTTGTATAAGATACAAAAAGTGTGGCACAAGGCCGAATACAGGGATGGGGAAGGCTGGTCTTCATCTGTCCTAATTTAACTTAGCTATTCACTTTCGTTGACCCTGACACAACAGACAACTACAACTTGACCGTTCTCTGTAGGCAGGATTATTTGTAACCCATGGAAGAGTCCATATAGTGTGTAGAAAGGGGTGACACCCCAACAATTAGTCATTTTTCCGGATGTAAATGATGTGAATGAAATTAACTTTTACAGAAAAGAAATGCAGTAAAAATATTTTCGATACTTTACTTTTATATGAAAAACTATTTGAAATTATGGGATCATTATAAAAATTGCCGAGTATTTTTTTTTTCATTCCACAGCTCATATGATAAAAAAACAAGCCTTAATTTCATCCGGCTCTGCGCACCGACTTCTGGAATAACTTCTGGAATTATTATCTTAGATTGGGTTAGCGTATTTCACTACTTCCTCCTGCCTCTGTCCGATGCTTCCCTTACAGCCTCAGCTACCGTCATTCCATTCCACCACTAATATCATCAAACAAAATATTTGTGGTCGTCCTTGGAAATGCTTGCCCTCTGCTGGGCTCAGCAGAATGTCATCATCGAAACCACCTCGTCGCATTCGCCCAAAGTAGCGGAGATTACGTAGTGCCTTCTGCTTTCTTACTACATACCTTGTTTTGCACAGACTTCACAGACTTCCTACTGGGGATGACACAAGGCCTGAATAAAAGAGTAGTCCTGCACAGAAGTAACATTAAACAAGCCAATAACAGTAAATTGTACGTTTTCCATCATTTGTAGTGGAGATAAATTTAAAGTAATGCCTATCAAACAAAATGCAGATTATGTCACGCTCATGATGCAGGAAGAAATATTTATAAAAAAATGTAAGCCTTCCCTCAATAAAACAACATGAAAAACCTAAGACGCACACTTACAGATACACTAAATTCAAACGTGCTAAAAAAAAAATAAATAAAATAAAAATAAAAATAAAAAAATATTAAAAAATAAAAATCTTTTCGCGAACCACTGTAAAAAATAGTATTTCAAAAACAACAAAAAGAACTAGATGACCCGTAGGGTAGAATTAAATCAAAATCGTTGAAAACAATTTTGATCTATAAAGACGAAATCAAATTTCGCAAGTCAGTGTAAAAGATTTTTTTGGTCCACGCCGGAAAAGATTTAACGTGCGAGCGTACCCCACCAAAAAAAACCCAAACAAACAAACAACATCCACACAAAACAAAAACAAACAAACACGCAACCATACGAACTTTCTGACCGGCTTACCACTTATCTCTATATATACACGATATTTCGGCCATCAGAAAAACAAACGGATCTCGATATGTAAAATCACAACTTTATTCGCCTGAAGAGAGCCAACTGTAGACTCGAAACACGTGTAGCAACACAAATGTCATTATGGACACAATATATCATACAAAAAGCAAGTAATATTAATAATATTAAATATATTAATAATAATAACAACAATAAATCTACACTTTAAACAAAACGTTCACGGCTTCTCTCTCTCTCTCTCTCTCTCTCTCTCTCTCTCACACTCACACACACACACACACACACACACATATATATATATATATATATAAAAGAAAAAGTGCGGGAAGCCGTGAACGTTTATATATATATATATATATATATATTGTATACATGTATGCGTTTGTGCACGTGTGCCTCTGTGTATATTAAACGGCACTAACACATGTAAATCAATCACGCATAATACACACATACACATAATATATGTTAAATTCATGCTTAAAATAAACTAGACTTGATGGAAAGACCATGACTGTGACGGACAGACAATGAGCTTTTCTTTGATAATATGGTAAAGCACAACATTGTTTTATGACAGTCATCGTTTTTATCTTTTGTTCCGAATCATATCTTCTTTTTTATTTACTGACACCTTTCAGGACGTAGACAATCATAGTTCTTTACATTTACAGTTCTTTACATTTTCCTATCTTTTATTGCTCGAAGTAATTTTTGACTTATTACCACCCCTCTTCATCTTCCACCATTCATTTGCCCAAACCCGTTAGGTGGTTTACTCGCGTTTTCTTTAATTTCTGTTGTATGTTTTGTGAGTGTTAAATTCTCTAGGCGCTCTTTTCTCATTATATGTACCACAAGTTTCATGTTTCATGTTGTGATTGTAAGTATCAGCCAGTTAAGTGCCATAAGTGAAACACGCTTAGGCGATCATGTCTCGAAAGAGACATGACTGACTGGGCAGAAGATTATCGCGCAGTAGTTTGCCATTGCTTTCTGCGGTAGACTGGTTGCCAGCCAAGGCTATAGAACCCAATTTGTCCTGTTATTTAACCCATAACTGGAAGGAAGAGACGGATTAATACCTTTCCCAAGGGTATTTGCGTGTAAGTGAATGCAATGAATTCAACTGGAATTCGAACTCGGCTCCCCGATTTCTCGCCGATATCCACTACACCACACCTTTATTGTTCTTATTTTTCTGATGACTTTCGAATAATAGTCTGCTCGCTGATCCAAATAAAATTTGTTAATTCATTTAATTTCTTATTCATTTGTAAAACTCTTGTCTCTGTAAAATGAGAGATGTGGCATCCGTATTGAAAATTATCGAGATTGCAGTCATAAAACAATGATTCAAAGACTATTGTTTGGTATTTCATCATTAATGTTTCCGAGTTGAAACCAAACAGTTTTGACATCTTAACTGACGTCAGCACATCTAGGAAGTCCTTACAATCACTTTAATGTTAACAAACGTCCAATTCAGATAGAGTATCCATTTCCTTTATTTAATTTTCTCTCCTATGTGGGTCATTAGGATCTGCGATTAGGGAATGCACTTGATTTTAAACATTACCTTTCTTCTTTGTTAAATCTTTTTATTTAGGTTTCAGTCAGTTAAGTGGCATACGTAATACACACTTTCGATTCATGACTGACTTGGCTGAAGGTTTTTCCCCAATACATTGTCATTTTTTCTGCGGCAGACTGGTTACCAACCAAGGCTATAGGACCTAAGCTGTCCCGCTATTCAACACAAGGAGGGAAATCTACTGGAAACATTGCAAATTCATACCCTTTCCCATGAGTATTTAAACTTAAATGAATGTAACAAACCCAACTAAAATTCGTACTCGGCTCTCCGATATTCATTACCCTACAATGCATATCCATTTAGGCCAATTTTGTTTCTTCCACTTTCTAGCTGCGAGGTTTGGGCGTGGCTATTTTTTCATCATTTTTTTATAGTTTCAAATTTCACTTTTATTGTCTCTTCTTTTACTTCCTGTGCCTGAATCTGTTTTATATGCAACGTCAAACGTCTTAAAACAATTTGATAGACCTACTTCAAGGAACAGTGAATTGATTTCATCTGAAGATACATTACAGTATCAGAGTTGCTCAAAAAGGATATTTGAGTAAAAAAGTTATGACTATCAAAACAAAAATTCAGAATAACTTGTCGCAACATGACAGGACAAGGAGGGAAATCTACTGGAAACATTGCAAGTGATTAGCATTTGATCACAATAAACTAACCAGGACTTATCTAAGAATAGGCTTCCACAATTTCAAAAGGTGAAAGGTCACCCTACCCACAGAAAAGAAGGTTTTAGAGTGATTACAAAGTAAAAAAAAATCTACTGAAGTACCCCAATTAAGGCATCTCTTACCCAGAAACAAATATAGACTTAATAAAGTCATGCTTCCACAAAATGTAATTTTTCATACGCTATCAGTCGACGAATTTATTCTGATGATTACAAAACAATTACTATTTTGAAAATTCGCGGACCGAGTATCTATCTATCTATCTATCTATCTATCTATCTATCTATCTATCTATCTATCTATCTATCTATCACATTCTCTAGGATTTTTATATTCAAATAAATCACCCAACCCCTATCAGGAGATTAGATCAAGTTACCGTAAAGAAGAAAAATCTGAAATAGTAGGTGTCGACATTTCAATAACAAACTGAAAGAAAGTGAAATTTTAAACGAATACTAAACCGCAAAATAAAAATGAAAAAGGAAAGAAAATGATGATGACTGCTGTGTCTGTTGTTGGAACACTTTCCAAAGACTTCAGAAAAACTGGAAATTCGAGTAAGAATTAAAACTATTCAGACGATGGCGTTACTAGTCAGCTTGCATACTAAGGATAAATTATTAGCATGAGTAGTTATAAGAGAACCAAAGGAAGTTAATAATAATAATAATAATAATAATAATAATAATAATAAATACCTTGATGCTACACAAGATATGGATCGAATGACTTCTGATCTAAACCTATTTATAAATAGAATTTTATCTGTGTGTGTGTGTCTCTCTGTGTGTGTGTCCGTTACCTATAGATTCCGAAACGGCTGAACCGATTTTCTTGAAAATTTACACAGTTGTACAATAAGCATCTGCGAGTGTTCTTAGCTAGGTTTTGTGTCGAGGTACCCCCAATAAATATCGAAAATCGAAAAAATCGGATTATAGAAGGAGTGGACCAATTTTAATCAAATTTGATACACTCATAGACAAAGACATAAGAAACGATATTCAGAAGTTTCAAGGTTGCAGTTCTTAAAATAGTGCAGAAAATCGATAATATATATATATATATATATATATATATATATATATATATATATATATATATAAGGCAAGATGTTTGTGTGCGTGTCTGTTTATCTGCCTGTATGTCTGTATTTTTTTCAGCCCTTTTATTTTAGCCATGATACCATTTACTCAGAGGACTTATTTAACTTTCAAAATCTAGTTTACGACAAAAAAAAAAACTTATTTGATATCGATACCAGGAAATCAAAATTTGACTTACATCCATTCACTTTTCTTTCAGTCTACGGTTTCGCTTTAACTGGAAACAACTATTGCTTTTTAGTCTTTCGTGCCAACGTCCAAAGTGTCTGAGCTCCAGGACTATGGATTAGTTTTAAGGCTTTCATTACATCCGAGCAACGCCGGGCTATACTGCTAGTATATTTGAGGTGTTAAATGAACATGTTTTGGTCAATTAAGACGGGCTGCAGTAAATATTCCGTTCAGTGCTATAGATTTGCTTATCAGTTGACTGACCCTAATCAGTTGGGCATGTCCCTTAGGAAACGGAAATACTTGAGCAATTTGCGTAGATGCCCATTCAACCGATAAGGTAGGTGCTACAGTCACGACTTAACTTGGAAAGTCAAGGTACATATAAATAGCGAAAGATGACTTTCAAAACTAAGCAAAGTACCCTTGGAAACAAAGAAAAAGAGTTTAGAATCGCTATATCATATGTCGAAAATTTAACTTACAGTAGAAGATATGTAGTTCTGCCAACAAACATTGAAAAGGCCATGGGCATATAATTTGAATAAAGAGGAAATTTAAAGGAGAATAAGAACAAGGGAATTGTTGCTAATGATCAGAAAACTGCGAAATTTTTTGAACGCATTATGAAGAAATATAACTTGGAAAATTTAACACTCACGTAATGTAGGCAAAATATGCAGAAATTAACTAGTGTGCGTAAATAGGTAGACAAGCACAAAGAAGAATAGTAAAAGGTTAAAAGACAGGAAGTTGGAGAGAGGCATAATCGCCCATGTCCTGAAGGGACATAGAATATAGAAGAAAAACCCTATTACTTAACCAAGCTGGCTATAACAAATTAACCTAATTGATTTAATCAATATCCACTATGTGTCACTTTCAAATTTCTCACCGACATGATGTGGCTTCCCTCTACCTTTTCTGCAAATATTTTCATGGTAACTGCTCTAACGAACTTCTTTCCCTGGTTCCCTGACCACATGAATTTACGCGTGCTACTAAATTAGCACCAAGGTCCCACTCTTTTACCGTTGAAATAGCTAAATGTAACCATTGCTTTTACTCTGTTTCTTTTCTCGCACTTCTCGTCTGTGGAATTCTCTTCCGCTTACTTACTTCCCTGATAGCTGGAATCTCCAGAAATTTAAATGCAACGTCAGTTACCATCTTCTATCTCTTTGAAATCCGTCTATCTCCATGAAACCTGTTTATCTCTGATAATTTTCGACACGTCCTGTACCTTGTTTTTTCTCTCACTGTAACCCATTGCGCACCAGTGGTGGTTCTGCCTTTTTTAATATATCTAAACTATAATTATCTAAACTTATTTACAAATGGAAATTTGTCTGTCTGTGTGTGTGTCCGTTACCTATAGATTCCGAAACGGCCTAACCGATTTTCTTGAAAATGTACACAGTTGTACTATAAGCGTCTGCGAGTGTTCTTAGCTAGGTTTTGTATCGAGGTACCCCCGATAAATATCGAAAACGATAATCGAAAAAAGTGGGTTATAGAAGGAGTGGACCGATTTTAATCAAATTTGATACACTCATAGACAAAAACATAAGAAACGATATTCAGAAGTTTCAAAGTTGCAGTTCTTACAATAGTGCAGAAAATCGATAATATATATATATATATATATATATATATATATATATATATATATATAAGGCATGATGTTTGTGTGTGTGTCTGTTTATTTGTCTGTATGTCTTTTATACAAATCCACAATTTTTATCCGATTCTCACCAAACTTCACACAAATATTCTTTAGGTTGAGTCTGAGCTCCAGGACCATGGATTAGCTTTAAAGCTTTCATTACACCCGAGCAACGCCGGGCTATACTGCTAGTAAACTATAATTTTGGAATGTAAAAACATCGAGTTTTCATGTGAAGTCAATATCATAGGATGTTTAAGCAAAATGGTCAGACTATAAGAAAAAGAAAAAAGAATGATATGAATTTAATATCACCTCCGCTGGCCCACAAATTAATGCACCCGAAATTTCATCTTAAATACCGTATTGGTGGAAAATTATTAAAACAAAATTCTATTAAGATAAAGAACATTTCAACTGTTTTCAACAAAATTTAACTATTTCATATATTTGGGGATTTTACCTTTATTCTGGTTGTTTTAATGCAGCGTTTTAATCGACATTGGTTTTTCTCAGATATAATGTCCAGTAGCGAGAGCCAGTGTATAATTAACCCCGAACCACCGGGAAAGACTAAGCCTGATTTGGGATCACCGGGCAGTGCCTTGTGTCCTTTGCTATCTTATCAACATTTTCTTTTTTCTACCTTCATTTATATGTTACAAATTAAACTAAGTACAACTGACTATTAAGAGAGGAAAATATTTCTCTGATTTTGACGTCATTCTGGAGTTTGATTTTATCGTTCAAATCTGTAAGTTTGTTTAGTCCATGCTAAAAAATCATTAAATAAAATTCACTATTTTTTATCCTCTTGGGAAATTACTTTCTAATAACTGCATCACCTAACCAGGTACTAGCAACAAAACCCCTCGCCTGGCCCTTAATGAAAGCCGAATGAGGAGGCCAAACCTGATTAGGAGCCCCCTGATAGTGCTTTGAGACCCTCGCTATCTTATTAACTTTTGCTTTTTTTTTATCTACATTTATATACATTATAAATTCAACTAAGTAATCTGTTATTTTTTGTCCAAATCAGTGAATTTGTTTTGCTCATGCATCTCGAAAAAAACAAAAACAAAAAACAAAACAAAACAAAAACTAAACAAAACAAAAAAAACACAACATTATGATGTTAAATATGTTAAAGTCTTTTTAACCTTTTAACACAAAAATTCATTATTATATTAAAAATTGCCGCAAAACACTGTAGATTTATTTAAAATGGAATTATCTATTATGGCATGTCTCTGATTTGTATTTAGATATATTGTCTTTATTTTCTATTTTTCTAGTTGAATTGTTTGCCTATATTGCATATGATTCATTATTGTACATACTTAGATTACAATAAAATTTGTAATTTTTATGAATAGTACCTTATGAAAATTGAGGATGTAGTAGAGAGGAGGTCCCGTATCATATATTCAGGAGGGTGTATCATAGATTCGGAGGGAGGCACGAGACCCTTGCATCGGACCTGCCAGTAGGTAGTCGTTTCAGAAATTGTTTTGTTCTTTTCCTTTTCCTCTTTATTCTCACTTGTTCAACGAGAAAAAAAAACAACAGCAAAACAAGAATGAAATCAGAATAATTAACACGCAACAACGATGGAAAGTTTATAATTTACAAAAAAGAAGTATTTGCTAATGTTTAAATGATGCATAAGGAAATCAAGTGTGCATTTTAACACTGTATAAATTAAATTAATACTCATAAAAAAATAGCAGTTAAAGATTTCTCTATGCTATGATAACATAGGGCCATTTGAAAAAACAAAAAGTGGCTACGGCAGTAAGACGTCATTAGTACATTCAAGGATGAAAAAAACAGAAAGTCCTTGAATAGAAAAGAGTTCTTCCAGTCTCACCTGCAACTCAGTTCGACTGTGGTGTTGTACATGTGCAGCGGATGCACTTTAATCTTGCCTGTTTTCACGTCAATGAGAGACTTTAACATTCTGTCCTTTGATTCTATCTAACTGACTGTGATGCTGTGCTTGTGTAAATGATACGCTTTCACACTATTTACATTATTCGGACTATTATCTTCATCTTTTTGTCATTTTTACAACGTTTTGGCCTTTGTTTGCTCCGGCCTTCTTCTAGGAATTACGAACCGAAGCTTTTATTACGATCAATGGAGTATATTATTCTCATTCCTTGTGCGAAGTCACGTCTGGTAGTCATGAGTTATTTCCCTTTAACCTGAAGCCTTGAGTTATTTGTTCACCACTGCTATAGCCTGGTATGGAACAACTCTTTGGGTCAAGTCACTTGAACTAATCAACGTCTATATTTACTAGGCCTTGAGTGAATTGTAACAATTATTCTGTGTACATGACAACAACTCCAATGAAAGTGAAAAGGAGAGTGCATGAAGATAACAACTCTCAGAAAACAACCTCTGTCTGTCTAGGCCGCCTCCTTAAGATAAGGCTACAAGAACATCGCAAGTCCGTAACACGAAGGGAGAACGAAAAATCAGGCGTAGTTGACCCAATATGGAAGGAGAAAGGGGATCACTTCCCCCTATGGAATGAAGTTTAAATAATAGATAGAGGACGCCACTGGAAACTACGTAAACTGAAAGCAGCAGGGCATACAAAATCTCATGATACTCACAGAGAGGTTAGAGGGAAAGAGGGACAGAGGAAATCAACCCGTGACATAGCATAGAAATGAATACAATATTTGAACCAGTAATACAGAGTGCCAGAGAAAATCATTAGCGTCAAAGAGATTGCGATATGAGCTCTGGTAAAAATATGTTTACTGAAACATTAGGTTTATAAGTCCCAGAAATTCACTTGCTGACACACATGGATATAGACGTTGGTTAGTTCCAGTGACTTGACCCAAAGAGTTGTAAATTCAATACCAGGCTTCAGCAGTGGTGAACAAATAACTTCGAGAGTTAGGTTAAAGGGAGATAACTCATGACTACCAGAAGCGGCTTCGCACAAGGAATGAGGATAATATACCCCAGTGATCGTAATAAAGGGTTCGGTTCGAAATTCCTAGCAACTAAAGAAGACGGGAGCGTTATAAAAATGACAACAAAGATGAGGATGATAATGTAAATAGTGTAAATACTACCTCATCTCAGAAGTGAAGACATGTCAGATGGAATGACTATATCGAATCCATTGCCAAATCTTCTGCTATGAAAGTCGGCTCCCTGTGCAGGGCCCGGAAGTTTTTCCCACCTGAATCTATTCTGCACATATACAAATCTACCATCCGCCCGTGTATTGAATATTGCTGCCATATCTGGTCGGGTGCCCCTGCTGCTCTCCTTGGGCTTCTTGATAAAATACAAAGGAGGATCTGTAAGGTGGTTGATACTGACTTGGCAGACCGGCTGCAACCACTCTCTCACCGGCGTGACGTGGTTTCCCTGTGCCTCTCTTACAAGTACTTTCATGGCTACTGCTCCGATGAGCTTAGATCACTGGTGCCGCCTAAGCACGAATTTACACGAGATACTAGATTAGCAACTAGGTCCCACCCTTTTACAGTTAAACAAATAAGATGTAACCGTAAATTCTACTCCAACAGCTTCTTTTCTCGCGCTTCCCGCCTGTGGAACTCCCTTCCACAAGTCTGCTTTCCCGACAGCCACAATCTCCAGGTGTTTAAATGTAGGGTCAGTAGACACCTCCTATCACACTAACTCCCAATTATTCTCAGAACACTCTCATCTACCCAACCCTCATTCTCGGTATCCTTACCCGCCTATCACCCACCCTCTGACATTTCCTATGTTTAATCATCCTTTCTCCACTCTATGTAGCCCCCTGCGCAAGAGTGGCAGTGACATGCCTTGCTCGGGGTGAAACGCTTATAAAAAAAAAAAAATGTCACACTTTCAATGCTACCTGTTGTCGCGTTAGCACAAATCACACGATAAATTTACATTTGTTCAACAATGTTTTTTGATTGAGATTAAAAGGTTGCAGTTTCCATATATTTATGTGTTTTCTTTAAATTATACTCGCGGCAATAATAATTTCTTTAAAGTGTTATCATTATTATTCCCGCCTTCAATGGCCGAACTATTTTTTGGTAAAAATACGTCTCATGATACAATGAAAAATAAATAAAATCTAAAGCTAGTCTCGAAACTACACATTAGCGCCTTTCTTTATTATTTAAGAAATTTAATCTTATTTACATATTAAAAAAATGCTTTTATATAACAATATATAATCGTATACTAGCAACAAAAAAATGAATAAGGAAAAACAATAACGATGTAAAGGTAAGAGGGAAATTATTTTTACCATAGCCCAAAATGCAAATTACAAATTAAAGATTCCAAAATCGCGACATTACAAGAATTTAAATATTTGGGAAGTGTTTTAGCAAAGGACGGAATATACCATACTGAATTCCGAAGGTGCATTGGAACAACGGAAGATGCCTTCCAGAAGCTAAGTAAAATATTACGAAACATGTCAGTTAAGTGCCATACGCGATACACGCTTGGGCGATCATGTCTCGAAAGAGACATGATTGACTGGGCAGAAAATTATCCTGCAGTAGTTTGCCATTGCTTTTTGTGGTAGACTGGTTGCCAGCCAAGGCTTTAGAACCCAATCTGTCCTATTATTTAACCCATAACTGGAGGGAAGAGACGGATTAATACTCTTCCCAAGGGTATTTGTGCGTAAGTGAATGATAGGAATTCAACTGGAATTCGAACTCGGCATCCTGATTTGTCGTTCCGAGTCGATATCCGCTGCACCACAACGCACATCTTCACAAAACAGGTAAATTTCGTTAAAAAGCAAACGGGTACTGAACTATTAATATCAGTCCATAGTAATATCAGTCCACCGACATAGCAGTAAATGTTGTACATTCTCCTCAAAGTTGGAGAAGAGATTTGAGGCATCAGAAATGTTGTTCTACAGGAGGATACTGAGAATATCATAGACCGAATATGTAATCGTGTCTTTCAAAAAATGTTTAAAACTGTTTTTGATGCATGAACATCAAACAAATGCTAAATAAAAGTAACATTAATAATAATTATTTCCGTATCCGATCAATAACTGAATTTATGATCAACAATTAAAGAATATTAATATTTTATTTAGACAAGTGTGATGTGCGTTGTGGCGCAGTGGATATCGGCTCGTAACGAGAAAGTCGGGGAACCGAGTTCGAATTCCAGTTGAATTCCTTGCATTCACTTACGTGCAAATACCCTTAGGAATCCGTCTCTTCCCTCCAGTTATGGGTTAAATAATAGGACAGATTGGGTTCTATAGCCTTGGTCGGCAACCAGTCTACCGCAGAAAGCAATGGCAACCTACTGCGGGATAATCTTCTGCCCAGTCAGTCATGTCTCTTTCGAGACATGATCGCCCAAGTGTGTATCACGTATGGCACTTAACTGACTGACTGATGACGGGTTCGTATTGTGTGTGGATCAGTGAAGCTACAAGTCTAAGCTTTGGGTTTTTGTAGATAAATACATTGAATACCTTCAAGAATGTGTGTGTGTGTGTGTTATTCATGGAACAGTGTAGAGGGATGCTAAGGACGCCATGTGCCAAACTTGTGAGCAACGACAAGGTTTTGGAGAGAATGGAAAAAAAGGAAACTTCTACTTAATATCAAGAAGAGGCAGTTGAAAATTTTGAGACACGTAATGAGGAAGGAGGGCTAGGAGAACCTGATACTCACAGGGCGGTTAGAGGGAAAGAGGGACAGAGGAAATCAACCCGTGGCATAATTGATGGGTTTGAGCAAATAGATGGTAGAGCAGGGTTTGGAATAAATACCTAAAGAACAAAACTTAAAAGTGTTACAAAAGACAGGAAAATGTGGAGGGCGATGATCGCTTAAGTCCTGAATGGACATGGCTCATAAATGAAGAAGTAGGTTTTTGATACTTCTGTCTCTGTTCATGTCTGTCGTTGAGAGAGGACGAATGTGTCGTTAAGTCTGGGCAAGTCTTTGTATCATGATGTAAGAAAAAATATTTTTCTTCTGCAACTCAAAAGTACGAAGAAACGTATAGGAATTTAAAAGGAAAAATGACTCAGCAAAATCGCGTCCGTTAAAAACCACGCGACCTTTCCTTCCGTAAGGTCGCAATAGCTATTTCCGTTTTTTGTTTTCTTTGTTTCTTGTTGCTATTGGTGTCATTATTTTATATTTTCGCACCCTTTATGACGACAGGGAAAAAATGCAACCCTGAATCTATATTTCCCGGTTACATTTTTTTTCTCTCTGTCTGTGGTTTGCCTCTGTTTATAAGCACTTGATCCCTTTTTCTTTTGTTCACTGATTCCTTCCTTGTTGCTTCTCCTCTTGTCGTTGAACTTATGATATCTTCTTTTTTTCCCGTATTTCCTCTTTTTTATTCACTTTCACTATTAAGTTTATTCTTTCCTGTTTTTCATTTATCGGGATAGCAATTGAAATCGGCGATCTGAGTTCGAATTCTGACCAAGTTGATTACATTTACTTTCCTACAAATACCATTCAAAAAGATACGAATCCGACTTCCAGAGCTAAGTTAAATAGCAAAGCTGATTGTGATGTGCGTTGTGGTGCAGTGGATATCGACTTGGAACGACAAAACGGGGAGCCGAGTTCGAATTCTAGTTGAATTCCTTGCATTTACTTACGCACAAATGCCCTTGGGAAAGGTATTAATCAGTCTTTTCCCTCCAGTTCTGGGTTAAATAATAAGACAGATTGGGTTCTATAGCCTTGGCTGCCAACCAGTCTACTGCAGAAAGCAATGACAACCTACTGTTGAATAATCTTCTACCCAGTCAGTTATGTTTCTTTCGAGACATGATCGCTCAAAGCGTGTATCACGCATGGCACTTAACTGATTGATTGATTGTGATTGAGATGGCGACCAATTTAGAAGAAGGAAAATTCTGAATACGAAACCATCATGAAGAATGTTTGACTCCATCAAGCTGTCTTGTTTTCAGTGTCCCACTGTTGCTATGGCCTCGGTACATACGGTGGATCAACGATCCTACATGGGTCTTGGGACGTTTTTAATTCAGCCGATTTTTCCTCCAGCCTTCTCACTGTTTTCTTTCTCATTGCTACTACTTTCATAGTTATTTTTTTACATTTGATTTTTAAAAATTTTCATTATTTTTTCGTAAATATTAGAAACAGTTCATTGCCATTTTTCATTCTTTTCCTTCTTTTGTCAGTTTTTCTTTCGATTTTTCAACTTTATTCGTTGATTTTTTCCTTCTTTTATTCTTTACTTTCTTACTTTGACTTCGTTTGTTATTCAAATTCTCACATTTTGAAATTTCCTGTTTTACACTTTCTTTATCTTCCTATTTTTCTATTAATTTTATCCCGCCTTTCATCTTCAATTTTAATCACTTGTCGTTTTTTGCTCTCTTTTTCTTTTTTCCTTTTCGCTCATTTTCTTTTTATATATTTTAACGTATACCTAAATTTTTATTCTATTATTTTTCTCATAGAGGATAGCATACATTTCTAACAGGTGTAACTACATACTTTAATATAAGTTAATAATTCTTGCGTCTTCACGTATCATCAGGTGCACTTTTATCAGTTAAAATACAAAGGAAAGGAAATAAAATTATAGCAGGTTAAAACGAAGTAAGAAGACTTTAAGTGCAACTAACGAAGATTCTGTCAGTATTTATATTCTCTTCCTAAGTATAATGGACTAGTCAGTATTAGTCAGATTACTAGCACAGGAAATACCAATATAGACTACAAACACTAGCGACAGTTAATGTCGAGAATACTGATGCTTTTTGGACAAGACTATTTAGAACAAGTTTTTTCATGGCATGGTGACATTGAGGTCAGTGTGGCTCTCTGCTGAATTCATCTTTTCATTAAAAATTATATATATATATATATATATATATAAATGAAGTCTTTTCTAAATTGTGCGCAGCTCCAAATTCGATTCATGGGAGTCGTTTCTTTATCAGTGGGTTAGTCATTGACCTGTACAAAGTGAAGCAAATATTTATGTTTGTGCACATCTCAAGGGGTGTGCGCATTTCGTGGTTAAGAGTCAGAATAATCCGAGAAATCCGTTCGGTTTCGTCAAGATTAGCATGCGCACTCATTTAGGCGAATATGTTTTCGTCGCAGAAGAAGTTGGTCTTATTTTCCAAAGAATTTGGTCGGGGTGTGTGAGGTGGGGTTAAACATTAGAACCGGACGGACATTTGTGTTTGTTTTTAAATACCACCGAATTATTTTCAGCTTAAATATGGAACTGCATTATTGCTATTTGTACATAGGATTAAAAGAAAATTTTCAAATTTCTAATTAAAATGTAAGGGTTTAGGTCTTGAGAGACTTTGATTGCTGTGAAGAGTTGAAATTCCTGAAAAGTGCTTAAATATTGCGCTTAACCCATTTAGACATCTTCTTTCGAGATTTTCAGTAGCAAAGATAGATTCTATAAAACATAGAAATAGCGAATGAGATCATGATAATCTACATTCCCTTGTTAACTGGGGCAAAGAATGTCTCGTTAAGTTCAACGCTTCCAAAACAAAACTACTCTCTATTAACCGTCTGAAAAGAACCCTTTCCGATTTCCATCAATATTGCTGGTGCTAGAGAGTGATTCGCTGAACTCGAGCTAACGTTTTTTTTTGTTTTTTTTTTACTGGAGCGAAGTGAAAAGATTATATCAAATCGATTGCTAGGTCTGCTGCAAGGGAGTTTGGTTCATCATGTCATAGTAGGATTTTTTTCTCGCCAGAATATATCTTACATCTTTATAAGTCTATCATTCATCCATACTTAGCATATTGCTGTCAGCTATGGTCTGGTGCCCCAGATATGCACTTAGGGATCCTTGATAAAATCTAAATACTACATTTTTTCCTTAAGTTACCTGGCATCTCAATTTCTGGACTCTGTGAACTTAAGCGCATTACTAGATTGGCGGCAAGGTTTCAATATTTTACAGTCGAAATGGTTAGCTGTAATCGTAACTTCTATGCTAACAGATTCTTTTTATTATTCTTTTTGCTTCTGGATCTCTCTTCCGGCTTCTTACTTTTCAATCAAGTTTGATCTTTAAAAAATTAAATTCAATATCAATGCTTTTCTCTTTTCCAATCGTCTCACTTTTTTTTTCAATTGGAGTAGATAGATCTATCGCCCGGTTCACACTCCACCCTCGTCTATTGAACAGGTGAAGAGATTCATCTCTTGTTCCCTGTTTAGGATGTGGTTTCCGGCTTTTCGCTTTTCCAATCTTCTCACTTTATTTTTTCAATTGGGGTAGATAGATCTAACTATCGCCCGGTTCACACTCCACCCACGTTTATTGAAGAGGTGAAGAGGCTCATCCTTTTTCCCTGTTTAGGATGTGGTTTCCGGCTTTTCTCTTTTCCAATCTTCTCACTTTTTTTTTCAATTGGAGTTGATAGATCTAAATATCGCCCGGCTCACACTCCACCCACGTCTATTGAACAGGTGAAGAGGCTCATCCCTTTTTCCCTGTTTAGGATGTGGTTTCCGGCTTTTCTCTTTTCCAATCTTCTCACTTTTTTTTCAATTGGAGTAGACAGATCTATCACCCGGTTTACACTCCACCCACGTCTATTGAACAGGTGAAGAGGCTCATCCATTGTTCCCTGTTTAGGATGTGGTTTCCGGCTTTCTCTTTTCTAATCTTTTCACCATTACGTAGCCCCTGCACATCAGTGGCGTTACTGCCTTGCTCCGGGTGATATGATAAAAAAAATGAAAAGAACTTCCTGGCAACAATTTTCGTATATTGTGTAGATTTATATTGTTCTAATATTTGTGGAATTAGACTAAAAAAGGAGAACAGATTTTCTCCTTTTACAGTATGGTTAACTCTGTACAAACCATAAGGGCTACTCGAGGTAGAGGGTTGCATTAAGGAGCAGTTTATGTGGATAGGAGTTGAAGATAACGGATGACTCTAGATTTGAACAGCTCAAGATTGTAGTGACCGGGAAACACCCCCTTGAAAATCTGTTTCATAGGGAAGTAATTCGCGAGAAGAAGCTGTTTGTGTGTAACTTACTTCTCGTCAATGGAATACAGAGAGAGTGTGGGTGGTTTGCAACTATAAAAATGACATGGCGAGTCCTAGACGTAAAGGTAAGGACCAGGTGATGAATTTTGTCTAAGCATTGTCTATGGTAGTAGCGATAGAGCAGTGAGATACATTCCGTCCGTGAGATAGAGGGTGATGTGTGAAAAATAGTTCATTTCCAACGAGGACTTGGAGACACTTTTGAATCTATCAAAATTGGAGAGTAAGGTCTAGACTGCTCCTTCCTAAATATGGCAACAGTACTCCATTTTCAGCCTTTTACGGCCTTCTGGATCTAATAAAGATAGGGGATCGCCTGAGGATTCAGATATTTACTGAAGTGGTATAGGAAGCCGATCATTTTACCTGCATTTTTAGCTATGAATCGTCTACAATCTCACCTGAGATTGGGTGTGAGTTTGAGGCTCAGTATCTTTTCAAGATACGGAGTCTCTCCTCGAGAGGACATCCGTTATTCGTGACCGGTGGTTTTTCGGGGTCTGATCGGGTATGATGGAATGTAACCAGTTTGGTTTTGTCGACATTGAAGCCAGCTTTTCTCCCACTGGGAAGTTAGTTATAGATATGGAAGAGAGGTCAGCTGCCAATCTTTGATCGTCAAGACTTTTGGAGGTGCGCCCGTATATCGTCGTATCATCGGCATTGGTGTTTGTGAATGATAGGAATATATTTTCAGGTAGATTTTCTATGCAAATCAGAAAGAGTGTTGGTTTGAGAAGTGACCTCTGAGGTACGCCTTCGTTGATTGCTAGGGACTCAAAGGATTGGCTGTTGGTAACCACCTTCAGGAATTTACTTATCCGGAGGGATTTTATAATAGTGAAAATCCTCTCAATGATTCAATAGCTGGAGAGCATGTGTAGCGCAAAGCTTTATGCCACACTTTACCAAAGACTTTCGAGATATCTAATGCTATGTTTCTTGTGATATGCGTGTCGTCAAGGGCTTCACTAATTTTTGAAGATATGGTAGTTAGGATGTCAACAATGAATCGGGCTGACCGAAACACATACTGTTCGTCCCTGAAGAGATTGTTCCTATCCAGGTGCTTAGCGACATTCTTGTTGATAATGGCCTCATAAAGTTTACTGATGATACTGAGGAGACTAATGGGTCTATACTGGGAGGGGGAGGATAGATTACCTACACATAAGACCAGACATACACATATCCACTTTCACATGCTGGAAGATTTTTCTCCTTCAAGTAGCGCTTAAATAATTTTGATAGAATCGGGGATAATTCTGGGTTGATATTCTTAAGGACGACCATTAGAATTTTATCCGGTCCAATGGCATTTTGTCGGTTGAGGCTTTTGATAATTCTAGAGACTTCATTTACTGAAATAAGTATATTAATAAGATCGTGCTCAGGGAGAAGTAGGAAGTTGGGGATGGGATGGCCATTGTCATCTAACGGTGAAATTGAGACAAATATTGAAGCGAAGAGCTTCACTTTTTCTGTTGAGGAGGATATGACCTCGGAGCCATTTATAATAGTGGGCACAGCCGCTTTGCTTCTGTTCATAATTCGGTTGGTGATCTTCCAAAACTTGCAAGAGTCAATTTGTTTCTTTTCAACCTTGGCTTGGGCAGTTCACGCGTAGCTGGACTTTGCGTTTTCCAAAATTCTTTACAGTGATTGTGGGCGGTTCTGAAAGTAGTAAGGGCCAGGCTACACCGCTCCTTGCGTTAGATGTTGAATTAGTAGTTCCGATGAGCTATGACTGCAGTAGATGCAGAGGTGAGCAAGGGTTGACTGTTTAGTTTTTGCCCAATTTTTTGGCGGTATAAAACATTCCGTTCCAGAAAAGATGCATTCGGAAATTAGGGCTGATGTTTTGGAAGTAGCATATCTGAAGTAGGTTGGGAGAAGAGCTTCCGTCATTAGAACTGAAAGTTATCCCAATCTGCATTCTCATAGCGAAAAACTTTTCTTCTTGTTTCGGACATTTTTGTTCGGTTATTCGAAATTAGTGGGTAGGTCAGATAAAAAAAAGCAGGTAAAATATAGCAACAATTGTGTTAATTTGACTGAATTTTGTTTTATTTTAAGGTGTCAAATTCAACTTTCTGTCGACCATTTTTGAAAAAGTGTTATGTTAAACCTCTGTATTTTAAATAACATAAGGTTATGTATTTAACCGTTTTCTTTTAATTTTTTAACATTTTTATAGTCATCGATGTTGGTTTGGAAAAATATTAATTCTTTTGGAGATATTTGAAAATATTTGGAGCGCATATAACACATAAATTAATCCTAGTCAGTCAGTTAAGTGCCATACGTGATACACGCTTGGGCGATCATGTCTCTTTCGAGACATGACTGACTGGGCAGAAAATTATCCCGCAGTAGGTTGCCATTGCTTTCTGCGGTAGACTGGTTGTCGACCAAGTCTACAGAACCCAATCTGTCCTATTATTTGACCCATAACTGGAAGGAAGAAACGGATTAAGGGTATTTGCGCGTAAGTGAATGCAATGAATTCAGCTGGAATTCGAACTCGGCTCCCCGATTTATCGTTCCGAGCCGATATCCAATGCACCACAACGCACATAGACAAAAGTTAAATTGAATTCTGTCATTTGGCATCCCCCATAAGTTGCCGAGACTTTTCGTCTAACATGATGGATATTTATGAGCTTTCTTAAATTTAATGTGCAGGGGAATGTTTGCATTAAAAGGATGTCCCAAATTAAAGCTAGTTTATAGTTCTGGAATATTGATAGGTCATTTTGGGATTGTTAGTTTATTGTTCGTTCTGAAAGTTTATTGTTTGCTTAATATATGTGTAATTAATAATAAAATTGATAATATTGTTACCTTATCATTTTGTATGAAGAACTACTTTTAAAAGGAATACAACGGATTTATGGGTGGTCGGGTATAAACTAAAACTCTGAAGTTTAATTAAACGTTGAATTTGTATCTTTCTCTTGTTGTTCAATATGAGTAACTTTTGGTGATGACTCTTACTGACGATAAAGTAGATATATTACGAGAATTGTAAATGAATGAAATCATAGCTAGGCCCAAGTGAGCCTTCAACATCCCAACCTAAATGGAAGTGTGAGAGAAGAAACTGTTAGCAGAGAATTTACGGTTTCATCTAACCATTCCAACTGTAAAATGATGAAGCCATGTAAACCATTTATGCATGTAAACTGCGCTTACATGCATAAAATCTTGGTACCAAATAGGAAAGTTCGTCAGAATAATTACCATAAGATATTTATAGGAACGGCACAGGGAAGCTACGTTATGGAGGTGGGAAAGTGACTGAAGAGAAAGCAATGGCAACCTACTGCGGGATAATCTTCTGCCCAGTCAATCATGTCTCGAAAGGGACATGATCGCCCAAGCGTGTATCACGTATGGCACTTAACTGACTGACTGATTGTAAGGGATCTAACTGAAATTCAAACTCGACTCTCTGATTTCTCATTCCGAGCCGCTATCCATTGCACCATCTGCACATCCAGTTGGTTGTTAAACTCAAAACACACACACACACACACACACACACACACACACACACACTCTCTCTCTCTCTCTCTCTCTCTCTCTCTCTCTCTCTCAAGCCTATTATGTTTTTTTTTTTCGATAAAAAGAAAGGACATAATTGTTAGCCTGGTGTGACATGAAGAAAGCTTGTTTCCAAAACTCTCGTCACTTTCGTACTAGTTCAGATTTGTATAGAAAATTGATCCCCTTTCAAAATGTTTTGTCTGACCCGTTTTTATTAAACCTTGTTTTTAATACTTAAACGTTATTTTTAGTGGATACTCGTGTTTGATTAGAGGCTTTGTATATTTGTGAAACCTTATTTTTATTTATTTTCGTCTACCGGCCTGAATATTTGAGAAATCTTATGACAAGAATGCACTCTACGCGGCATGATAGGAACCTGCATTTTCCTAGCGTCTTCTTTAAAAATTGTTTTGTGTTAGACACATCTGCTCAGTTTTGTATCCTATTTCGAGAGTCGGAGAAAAATTTGTGTTTAAAGGAATTATTTGAACTTTTCATGGCTATCGACGCTCTTCGTAGCCGCCACGTCAGTGCATATTTTTCTAATAAGATTTAGTAAATATTTATGTAAAATTTTATATTTTCATGAAACTTTTTAAACTTAAAAAACAACTACTAGCATTATTGCTTTTATTTTTAAATATTACATTTCATGTAGCACAAGGTCAAACGAGGGGAGAAGAAAGTTTGGTCGTCACTGGCTATCCTACACTTGTCAATCCTTAGGTATTTTTTGGGTCGGTGTCAGCTATGCTCCTGTAACGATAAACTTTTATTACGTGATTTCCTGTTTGTTTTTTATCTATATCTTTCTTCTTTGTCGAGCAGATAAGGCTCATAGCACCCCTTCATATATATATATATATATATATATATATATATATATATATATATATTTACGCTCTCACACCTTGATTGAGCACTCTGGAAAAATAGTAGACTTTGATAACAGTAGCTACTCTGACATGTACGCATCGCTCATTCAGTGAAATGAATTAGAGCGATCTAGCTATTGGGCGCGTATAATGATATGCGCTAAAAAGTCTGCCTACTTCCACCGAACGCCCATAGCCCAGGGGTAGAGTCGCCGACTGACGCCATTTCGGTCCGGTTTCAATCCCGGGTAAGAAAGCAATCGGAGTCTAACTGTACTGATGAGCTGTGATACGGCAAAACAGATCTACCTGCGGATGCCAATATATATATATATTATGACATATTTTATTATGCATGCCAATGTTTTATGTGAATTTCAACTCATACCTGTTTTATAGAAAATATTTGCAATAACTTATTTGGTGGTGTAGTAAATTCTGCTGTTCCGGTTTATTTTTAATACCGGAAGTCTAGATTTCAAAGAATAATAAAATAAAAATAAAAAGGAACATATGTATACCTTTTAAATAACTCAGTATTTACAAAAATCTATACGTAAATGCAAAAGTGTTAAAAAAATAGAATAGGTTGGGAGTTGGTCCACCGAAATATTTGTAGTTTACCAAAGACTTTTAAGTACTTATCGTCAGCGAAGATTTACTGTCACCCCTGTTGTAGTTGTTGTTGTTGTTGGAGATGATTCGTTTAAAGTCGCCGACATATGATCATTAGCAAAGATTCACTGATCATCAAAGGTGTTGCTGTCATCGTATCTAATCCGTTTGAAATCGTTGAGATAAGTTTCTCTCTTTTTGGCTGGGAGACTGTCATATTTCTGCTCTCTGAACGTCGAAATCTGTAGGTTTTTATAAGTTTTTTTCAGAAAGTAGGCTTGAGAAAAGAAATAGGGATTTAGTTTTCTCTGATTGGTAAAATATTTCACTATGTTAATTTCTAATCAATAGAGACGTTGATTTAAGCGTCGTGCGTTGCATTGTTGAATCTTTTAGGCATGTTCGTAATATTGTCTGTTATTGGGTTGAAAATAAAGTTTTATTTTAGTATGGTATGTACGTGGGTATGCAATTGCGTTAAAAATAGGTTTTATTTCCCACAATGGCATGAGATTTTATGGTTACTGCAAAATGTAAATAAATATGTGACGTAGTATAGTGTTAAACGAATCAACTAGAATTTCAAATAGACAGGATGATTGTAATAAAAGAAGTGACTGGGACTTATAAAATTTAATAATTAGATTAAAATAATTTTTTATAAATTAATTTTTGATTAGGTACCTCCACAAAATCGATGAAAAAACAGTATAGTAGGAAGGGAAAAGGTCCCAAACTAAATAAAAACAAAGTTCTATCGGCAAAAAGTTTATATTACCATTAAGAGGACAGAACAAAGCATTTTTTAAATATTTTAAAATTTTGTTAAATTATTTCTAACACGTTCGAAATTGTTGTAGAAAGTCTTTTTTTTTCTTACGTCAATTCGAACTCCAAATTGCCGCTATTTTATTAAGTAAAAAAACGTAATTGTTACGCAATGCACTGTTTTTGGCCGTGAAAGACACATTAATTTGGAAATTCTTGCATAAATCAAATAATGGTTGGATTTTGATGAAAACTTCAGGACTTATTTATAATTGAATAGAATCAATTTTGATTGCATTATTTTTAGAAAATATTGGTAAAAATACTTTTTTTAACGTATGTTACCGCCTCCCCTAAATTCCAGAAATGTGTAACAATTCGACTATAGGCCATTCTAAAACTAATATAAAAAAAATTCAGGAGTCATTGGGGAATGCTGATTCACTGTTTTTTTTTTCTTCAATAGTCCCCGTCTTTCTAAAAAAGTAGGTCCGAATTGCGAAAAATGCAATAACTATGCCAATTTTTATGTGGATAAACTTCTGATCGCTTTTATGAACAATATAAATCGAGCATATCATAGTCTGAAAAGAAAAAAATTCAATGAATAATTAATTTTTACAATAATTATTTTCATTTTTTTTCATTTTTTAATTATATATAAAAATTATATACAAAAAGTTTAAATATTATTGTTAAATTTCTTCCTCTAATGTGCCGGCTAGGGTATGTAATTAATGCATGAAGACTACAATTACTAATCGAAAATTTAAAAGCTTAATACAAATAATTGACCCTGTCAATTTTAAAAATAATTAAAAACATTTTAATTGTGTGCATTTTGATTGCCCGTATCTTTATTTGTACGGATGGCCGTACGTGATATTTATCATTAAAAGGACACGTGATTAAAGGGTTGTCTCCCCTTACATAAAAAATTACATTCGTATAATTTTGTCGCCTTCGGCCTCCCTACTTTAGCCTTGCTTGCAACTTCCGGTTGTCATTATGTCACTCGACACTTGAGATAGGCCGTGTAGATCGGATTACCTTAACTGATAAAATGTTATAGCAAATATTTCAGAGAGTAAGCAAGTACATTAGTTTGAAAAAACAGAAAAAGGTAAGTTTTAACTTAAAAAACTGACTTCAATAACGTGTCAGCGACGTATATTTTATTTTTGCCAGATTTTTAAAACAGGAATGTGGCTACTTTTCAAAAAAGTGTCGATCAATCAAAAAAATGGCGTTACTTTTAATTTTTTTTTTAATCTGAAAAATTTCAGATTCCAGTCAATATAATTTCGCTTTAAAATACGCCAGTGTATTTTGTTTACTGGAATTACTAAATTTAATCTCTTGGCTTTCAATTAAAGCTAATTTTAAAGCTTGAAGATAACTTATTTATTTTTAAAATTTCAATTTAAATTTAGGTATAGAAAAATGAGTGGAGGTACCTATTTTTGATAGTCAAATTGAATTAATTTATAATAATTAACATTTAACTATTAAATTAAATTAACTTTTTAAAAAGCGAAGCTTTTCATCACTAACATGAAACATTTTGTCATAGAATGCCCAGATTAAGTCGTTAGAGAAAATTTCCTCAATGTTTGATAAACGATGCTGATGGAATAATGGTATCCTGGGTGATTTTCCCCGCCAAAAAGTATAACTGTCAATCAAAATTGTATATTTTTGTGGCCTATATTTTTTGTATTTATTTATAATTTTAGGTTTCATTTTAAAAACTGATATCCACAAAATCAAGTTATTATCAATATTTTGAGAAGAGGGATGAATATTTTTTTATAGGGATTAATATTTTATACACTAAAGCTCACACGATATGTTGTTTACATACGTATATAATGAAAACTTTACTTACATCGGTTTGTTATACTAATTTTTTTTTTTTGAAAATATAGTCTTTCATAACAAAATGTAGCAGTGTAGATGGTGATATAACATCTACCAACACGTTTATTGACCACTTTTTGAGTGCTTTAAGTGGTTCTCCACAATTGAGTGGATAGACGTCATTATCCATTTGCCATATTCCGAAACTGAAATGTCGTAAATGCTAGATGAATTCTGAATTCTGGCCAAGTGCCACTTATCATTAAAAGAAACTTACAGTGTTTGGAGAAGGAAGGTCACATCTAAAACAAAAATGATTTATTTTGCTGTATTTGACAGATTTAAATAAATACGTAAAAATAAATAAAATTGTGCATCTAATCAAAATTTTTAATTTAATCTTATTTATACTATGAAATGTTTTCATGAAATCCACAGTAGCCTCTTTATAGATACATGTTCGTCTTCCGAAATTTCAGCTCTCCACAGTCAACAGCAGAAATTATTCATAATAAAATAAAGCAGGTGAGTAATGATAGTGACAATCTGAATATACTCAAGTGAAGCAGTAAAAAACTTCCTTTAAGTAATATAGTGAAAGTGAAAGAAAAAAAATAACTGTATGCTACGATCTACAGTAAAGATAAATCTTCATTTAACGACATAACTTTTATTACAGATTATTGTTGTAATTGTTCTATTTCATTATTAATTATTGTTCTTCATTTCTTATTGCATCTAATTTATATATATATATATATATATATATATATATATGTGTGTGTGTGTGTGTGTGTGTGTGTGTGTGTGTGTTAGGGCAATAAGTTTTAATTTATGCATTCTTGCGAAAGCTGAAAGTACTAAGACTTTGTTCAAGTCATTTTATATCTTAATATGAACCAGAAACAAAGAAATTAGTCTGAAGTATATAAAAATAAAAATATCCAAAACAAAGAATTTCTTTGGTCTTCAACACACGCACGCACACACACACGCACACACACACGCATGATCAAAAATGTTTAAAATTAGAAAATACAATAAAAAATTAAACAGACCGTATTGGTTGAATATAATATTGCACATTGTGTGCTGGTCTTAATAAAATACTTGTCGATGTAATATAAATTATATATTAATAAATATACATTTTTTCTTACCGGAGTTTCATCCACGACATAATCTTCAAGTGCTGACCTTTACATAATATGTTAGATCTATCATAATGGCCTGGTGGTCGATATTGTTTACGTGGATCGTTTTCAAAAAAGAAAAAAAAAATGTAGATTTCCCTTTTCATTTAAAACAAACATAAATATAAGAAAAAAGGTAATAAAAGACAAACATCCACACAAATTGGTTCAAGTTACAAAGGTAGAATTATATTTTAAATATAAAAATACAGATCGAAATATTTGCAAAAAAATAATTATACTACGGTGATATGGAACATCTACACATGTAAATTATTCTTTATTTTAACACATAATAATTTTAAATTAAAAAACAAACACTATTTACAGATTAGTGGCACAGCAATGGGCACGAAAATGACAACTAGTTATGCTAATATCTTTATGCACATTCTAGAAAGAAAGATACTAGACAATTCACAATATAAACCATCACATTATTTTAGATACATTGATGACATTTTCTTATCATGGACTCATGGATTAGAAAAATTAAAAAACTTTTTTACTTTCTGCAACAACTTCTACAATACAATTAAATTTACCATAGAGTACTCATACACATCCGTCCCTTTCTTAGACGTCATGATCAAATTAAACAAACATACACTTTCCACCAGTCTATACAACAAACCCACAAACCAACATAAATTCCTGCACTTTAACAGTTGTCATCACCTTAAATTAAAAAAATCTATCGTATACAGCTCATTTCTAAGAATCAAACGTGTATGCTCAGACCATCCAGATTTTCTAAACAACATTAATAACCTAACAAAGCAATTTCTAAAATGTAAATACCCAATAAAAATAATAAAAGAAGCACTAAATAAAACCATCCACATAAATCGTAACACACTTCTCACATACAAGAAAAGAAAAAAACAACAACCGAATTCCCATGGTTTTTAGCCACAATCAATATTCCCACACACTTATCAAAAATTTAAAAAATGATTACAAGAACCTCCAATCAAACAAAAAAAATCAAAGACATTTCGATAAACCACCCATAAATGCAATGAAACAAACACCCAACCTATCAGCTATCCTCACTTCTACCAAATATCTAAAAAATACAAACCTATCAGGGAATTTCAAATGTCAGAAACCCCGGTGCTTAATTTGTAAACATTTAGTAAACGACGCAATATTCTCTTTACCCAACACCAAAATCAAATTGCACCCACCATGTCTCACCTGTGACAGCCAAAACATTATATATTTTCTCTTCTGTTCAATATGTCCAAATAGTGGATATATTGATGAATCTGGTAATAACTTTAGATTTCGTTTCAATAATCACAAACTTAGCATACGCCAGAACAACCAATATTCCCCCATAGCAGTTCACTTCAATCAACCGGGTCACACTTTAGAAAATTGCAAATGTTTACTAATAGACTCCGATTTTAGTTCTACACACTCATGTAGAAAAAAAGAAAAATACTGGATTTTAAAATTAAATACACACAAGCTAGGGTTAAATAGCGACTTAGGTGTTTTGAATCTTTATAAATATTTCAATAGCTAAACATTTTTTAGATACAATTAAATTTTTTTTTCTCTAAAACAAAATTTATAAGTATTATTAAAGATAGGTTTATGTTTACAAATATATATATATATATATATATTTGTGTATTTAAACAGCAAATTTTCTCTTAGACGTGTCGGATTAAGTAAATTGCAAACATTGTGTTTGCTTACTTTTAATAAAATCTGTTCATACACACAGATAATCTTTCGCGTATTATAATTGAAAGATGTAAGAAATGAGCTGTAATTTTGGCACATCATCTTATTCGTTTCTCGATGTTCCCAAGTACTTTTAATCTCCTTGTGAGTTCATCTTTAGGGGTGTGAGTTGTGGTAACAAAAAAATAACCGCAAAACTGTTTTGTTAAAAATTACTGTAAATTTTCTTCTTGCTTCAAATGTAACGGTTGACAAATTGCGTAGCTTTCATTAGAACGTGAAAATTATCCAGAATGGAGTTTTTTATGTTGTAATGTTATGGTCATGCACGTGTCATGGTCATACATGAAAACACTGTTCTTTTTATAAACATTTAAGAACATTACTACAGTATTCATAGCTGATTCTATTAATTGACGGCTTAAGCCTTTTAATGAATATTGCCCCGAGGATCTGTAGTTTTCTTTAGTTGTTTTCTTGGTGTAGGATAGTTGTGTTATCGATCATTATTTTTTATATTGTGAATGTAGACAGGAATGTTTTTGTAGATGTCTAGAAGTGGACGAATGGTCACATATTTACAAAATATTGAATAATAATAGTGAGGGATGCATGACCCTATACTGATTTGGGTTTGGCAGTTAACGTATTAAAAGTGCTTTTCATACACTGGTCGATAATTACTTTTGTATAATAAAATTTGATATAGTGCGCGTATTTTTGCGAATCACTATTATAATAAAAGAAAAGCTGAATCCTTGTCCGTCACGCACTGAGCACGTATGATTTTGCATGAGCATATGTAATATACATATACATATTTCTATGCTGTAAAAGAATGTGTTAGTTTTTAAAAATCTTTTTACTCCAAACATAGTAATAAAGCCAACATAAAGCAAGGGGAAATTTGGTTTAGAAGAATATGAGAAAAACAAAAATCCAGAAGAAAATTCTACAAATGCGAAATACGAGAGAAGAAACTGTTAGCATAGAACTCACGCTTATATCTAGCTAATTAGCTAAATGTCAATGAAAGTTGTTTGATGTAAACATTTTTTTGAGAAAATGGCCGCCAAATATTTTTCCTAATCTCAGAAGCTGTCACCAACCTGTGATGATGGCTATTTGTGTGCACAATATACGGTTTCTGATTTTCTAAATTATATTTATATATAAACGAGATTATAATTATACTCGTCTTCCTCGAAAACTATCGAATGAAGGAAAAAATGGTTGCAAAAAAAAAAAGAAAGAGCTTAGGGCATGAAAGGCTTTCATGCCCTAAGCTTTCCCTGACGATCTGTTTAGGTGAAACCTAGATAGGTTCATCTGGTTCATTAGGTGCTATATATACGTGATTTTTTAGTAATTACATTGTCCATGCCAAACCCCGTCTTTTGAACAGGAGTAAAGATTTTTCTCTTGTTTAGGATTAGGTTTCCTGTTTCTTCTCCTAAAGTCATCTCATTTTTTTTTTCACATCCAGTTACCATTTGCATCTTATCGACATCATCGCCTTGCTTGATGTAAAATGATTAAAAACAACAAATAAGCATTTTTTTTTGTCTGTGCATTGAGTAGTGTTGCCATATCAGGTCGAGTGCTCCTGGTATCCGTCTTAAAGTTCTCGAGAAAATCCAAAGGAGGATCTGCAATATAATCGCTTTGCAGCCCGCCTTCAGTCACTTTCTCACCAACGTGATGTATCTTCACTCTGTCTTTCCGACAAGTATTTTCCTGGCTACTGTTCTGACAAGCTTCTTATCCTGGTGCCCCGAGTACATGTATTTACGCGTGCTACTAGATTGGCATCAAAGTCCCACCCTTTTATTGTCTAAATAGTTAAACGCAAAAATCTCATCTACTCTAAAAGTCTCTTTTCTCGCACTTCCCGTTTGTGGAATTCCCTTCCGTTTGCTTGCTTCCCTGACTGATAGCTAGAATCTCCAAAAAGTTAAATGCAACATCAATTGCCATCTTCTGTCTCCTTGATTCCGATCTTTCTCTTAGTCTTTTCTTCGACGTCCATTGTACCTTGTTTTTTCTCACACTGTAAACCCCTGCGCACCAGTGACGGTCCTACCTTACTTGGAGTGAAATGATTTAAACTTATTTATAAATGGAACTTTGTATATGTGTGTGTGTGTGTGTGTGTGTGTGTGTGTGTGTCTGTGTGTTTGTGTATGTGTGTGTGTGTGTGTCCGTAACCTATAGACGTCGAAACGGCTGAACCGATTTTCTCGAAAATTTACACAGTTGTACTATAAGCGTCTGCGAGTGTTCTTAGCAAGGTTTTGTGTCGAGGTACCCCCGATAAATATAGAAAATCGATAATCGAAAAAATCGGGTTATAGAAGGAGTGGTCCGATTTTAATCAAATATAATACACTGATAGACAAAGACATAAGAAACGATAATCAGAAGTTTCAAGGTTGCAGTACTTACAATAGTGCAGAAAATCGATAATATATATATATATAATATAAAAGGCAAGATGTTTGTGTGTGTGTGTCTGCTTATCTGCCTGTATGTCTGTATTTTTTCAGCCCTTTTATTTTAGTTTTGGCTTCGGGTTTGGCTCTAAATAGGTATAATTGTAGTTCTTAGTCTCAGCCATGATACCATTTACTCAGAGGACTTATTTAGCCTTCAAAATTCAGTTTACGACGAAAAAACGTATTTGATATCGATACCAGGAAATCAAAATTTGACTTACATTTTTCTTTCAGTCTACGGTTTCGCTTTAACTGGAAACAACTATTGCTTTTTAGTCTTTCATACCAACGCCCAAAGAGTTTGAGCTCCAGGACCATGGATTAGTTTTAAAGCTTTCATTACACCCGAGTAACGCCGGGCTATACTGCTAGTTACTAATATTGTAGTTGAAGCAAAATTTTTCCTTGAATTTTATTCATAGCCATTCTGCATTAATAATGCATTCATGTAAAAGTTAAGAAAAGAAGAGTGCTAGTTGTATTTTTAAAAAAAATTCACTAGAAGCCATTGTTTCATATCGAAATGTGCATAGAGTATTTCCAACATTTGGGGAAGCAACTTAAAATGAAAATATAACCGCTACCAGTATATATATATATATATATATATATATATATATATTGGGAAAGGTATTAATCCGTCTCTTCCCTTCAGTTATGGGTTAAATAATAGGACAGATTGGGTTCTATAGTCTTGGTTGGCAACCAGTCTACCACAGAAAGCAATTGCAATATACTGCATGATAATCTTCTGTCCAGTCAGTCATGTCTCTTTCGAGACATGATCGCCCAAGCGTGTATCACGTATGGCACTCAACTGACTGACTGAATATAATCTGAAATGGCTTATCTACAAACACCGGGTTTCGCAGAAATTAATCGACTCTGTTCCAACAACAAAGATCATACAACTGGCTGGCCGAGAATTTTAACGATCATTCACCCAACATATAGCTTCCTCTTTTCCCGGATTAGAACTGAATTACCTCGGACTACTGCGTCTGCTGTCTTTTGGGAGGGAGACTAATCGACAGGTCCAAAATACCAGACACACCGAAAGCAGCCATCGTGAATGTGGTCAACATGAATGACAACCACTTGATCTGGGCATGTAGTCGCTTCCGTAGCTTTATTAAGACCATCCTCTAAGCTGAGTGGTTTTATTGAGTAACATTTTTTTTCTAAATAAACTGAGGTTTTTCTGCCGAATATCTTTTTCTGCTTTTTATGCTTGTTCGCAGACACCTATTGACTGTTTTTTATTTATTTATTTACTTTTTAATTAAGGCCGGTATGTCTACTCAAACACGTCTACCCAATAAATATAACATTTATACACCGTACATGTCAGTCAGTTAAGTGCCATACGCGATACTCGCTTGGGCGATCATGTCTCGAAAGAGACATGACTGACTGGGCAGAAGATTATCCCGCAGTAGGTTGCCATTGCTTTCTGCGGTAGACTGGTTGCCGACCAAGGCTATAGAACCCAATCTGTCCTGCTATTTAACCCATAACTGGAAGGAAGAGACGGATTAATACCTTTCCCAAGGGTATTTGCGCGTAAGTGAATACAATGGATTCAACTGGAATTCGAACTCGGCTCCCCGGCTTCTCGTTCCGAGCCGATATCCACTGGACCACAACATGTATGCCAATGATAAATTTTAATTAGTAAATTAGATCATTTAGGTTATAAGTGAAGTGATAACGAGAAATGGAGAGCCGAGTTCGAATTCCAGTTGATATTCATTGCATTCACTTACGCGCAAATACCCTTGGGAAAGGTATTAATCCGTCTCTTCCTTCCAGTTATGGGTTAAATAACAGGACAGATTGGGTTCTATAGCCTTGGCTGGCAACCAGTCTACCGCAGAAAGCAATGGCAACCTACTGCGGGATAATCTTCTGCCCAGTCAGTCATGTCTCTTTCGAGACATGATCGCCCAAGCATGTATCACGTATGGCACTTGACTGACTGATAAATTAAGTGATCAAGCAGAGAGCATTGTATTAAAATTTTGTAACAAAGATTCGTTTTTAGAAACCTCGACATAAGATTATTTTTCTTTTCGTAATAAGTCAAGGAGAACTCTCATTTTGTCACTTAAAAGAAGCATTTTATATTTTCCCGTTGCTATATCTGGATTGAAAGCAGCATTACTCTGTGAGATACACGATATTTTTCTTTTTTTATTAAGCCGATAACTTTTACAGTTTTACCTAATGGAAAATTTTTTAAGGCTTCTCTTTTACATAAGACATTTTAGTTTAACTATTCTTACGATTCGGGGCCATTATAAGTAAAAACGATGAATTGTTTATTTCTGGAGTTGACCGCGGAGGTCTGAAACATAATGGAGATTAATGTATGATAAAATGTTTCTTACTTTAAGAAAGCACAATTTCATCTGCATTTTTTCTTATTTTGTTCGTATCTATCTATCTATCTATCTATCTATCTATCTATCTATCTATCTATCTATCCCTATGAATTCATATTAATTGATTCATTATATGAATCTGATTTCTACCATATTTCAACGCCTAAGCCGTAGATAAGTTCACTTCATCGATGAGTGACGACTTCCAAGTGAACAGCCAGACGTAACCACCTATTTATATATGATAATCATAATGACAATAATAATTATTATCAAAATCATGTGTTCAGATTGGACTTTTCTTGTGATTAGACTCCATTGGAGGATTCGGGAAGGCCAGGTGTTACTGGTCAAACGAAAAACACTTATTATTATTATCCACTTGATTTAAGTGAGGAAAGTTGCCAGGCTTTCATAAGAAAGGAATTATGCCTAATTTCATATCTACAGTACTCTGCTTGTTCTTCACATGTCTTTTGGGTTTCCATGCCAAACAACAAATCTGAGTAAAATTCATTCGAGCAAATCTTTTACGAAAAAAAGCTCTTTTTAGAGACAATAGTCTTTCCATTCTCTTCCCATCTCTTTCTCTTACACACGCACGCACAATATATATATATATATATATATATATATATATATATATATATATATATATATATTCATCAATATTTGAATAAACAAAAGACTCGAATGACTTGTAATATTTTGACAGATTTATTTCAATTCAAAGACGTATCGTATTTTACACGTGGAAATATTGAAAGTCACCCATGTTTTTTCATGTTCACTCAAGTAAACTTAAATTAATAAAAATAGGTCCATTCACAGACAAGTAAGACTATTCTTTTTTTTAATACTATATCCTTCACTTTTTCTCTCTCTCTTGCTCGCTCTCTCTCTCTCTCTGTCACACACACACACACACACACACACACACACACAGAGTATAAATAATATATATCTTTTGAAGTATATAAAAAAATCTTCTGAATTTTTCTCGGGATTATTGATACTGTCTCTTTTTATCTTTGTTATTCCTGGCGAAAGAGTTTAAACAGAAACACAGTTGTGTGTAGTTATTCAGTAATTTTAGCTTAGTCTGACTCAAGGTCATTATAAACGCAGCCTTAATTCTGTAGAATGCAGAAAACTGCTCTCCATCTTTTTTTTTTTTACAGATGAGTGAAACAAATAAGAAAGACAAGATGGCGCGGAAAAATAACTTAGTTAAGTGCCATACGTGATACATGCTTTGGGCGATCATGTCTCTTTAGGGACATGACTTACTGGGTAGAAGATTATCCTGAAGTAGATTGCAATTGCTTTCTGTGGTAGACTGGTTGCCAACCAAGGCAATAGAACCCAATCTGTCTTATTATTTAACCCATAACTGGAGGGAAGAGACGGATTAATACCATTCCCAAGGGTATTTGTGCGTAAGTGAATGCAAGGAATTCAACTGGAATTCGAACTCGGCTCCCCCGATTTGTCGTTCCGAGTCGATATCCACTGCACCACAACGCACATCCGAAATAACTAGAAGATAAAAAAAGAAGAAAGGATGTTGGACATAAAATGATTAAAAAAAGAAGGAAAAATCAAGATGACAAAAATGATAATGACTACCTATAAAAATATGACTGAAAATGTGTGTCAGTGTTTGTGTGTATCCGTGTGTGTATCCGTGTGTATATCCGTGTGTATATCCGTGTGTATATCCACAGTGATTTCTATTAGCATGCACTACTACATATTTTTATCCGATTTCTTTAAAAAATTACACATCCCTTGCAAATTTATTATTCTACTTAACAAAGAAAAGAAAAATGCGCGTGGCGTTTCAGTTTAATTTTGTTTTAATTTCTCATTTTCAAGTATTTAAAAAAAAAAATAAGTTCAACACAGTAACTTTTAAATGGAGAATAACACTTTCCACAATACAAGAGTTATCTCTCGTTTTTAATGTCTGCAGATATTTTCAGCTAATTGTAGTCCAGCTGATTAATGCAGTTAACCAGTGAAAGAACTCAAACCTGAAGTTTTTGTTTAAATTTTTTGACGAGTATCGTAAATTTTCTGGAATAAAACTTCTCAGGTTTAGACCAGAAAGAAATGACAATAATTGTCTGAAATGTTTGGAAGGCAGTTTGTGGTTTATTCAAACGTCTTTAGAACAAAAATAGAAGGTACTCACGTTGATGGTTATAATTGAGGGTTATAACAGAGTTATAAATACTATATCTATCTATCTATCTATCTATCTATCTATCTATCTATCTATCTATCTATCTATCTACTATCTATCTATCTATCTATCTATCTATCTATCTATCTATCTATCTATTTTAATTCAGATACTTCAATCCAAGGGAAAAAAGCAGGAAAGTAAATTCCAAAAACCCGATCCTAATTAATATTAAAAATTTTATTTTAATATTAAAAAATGATACAGGAAGAGAGCTCAATGTAATAAAATATTACAGACCAAATATAAATTAAAAAAAGGATTAATTCACTGATGTTGAATGACCATTTCGATATGCAGATCTTTTCGATATATATATATATATATATATATATATATATATATATATATATATATATATATATTCGCTCTGGGTTCAACAAATATTGGGTCAGGGTTCAACATATCACCCGAAGAGGAGCGAGCATGAAAATTTTTATGTAATGATACTATGCTTTTATAAACCATTGTAATAACTTTTACAATATTAAGCTCGACTCTGTATCGAGCACTGTTTATAAAAGTAAATGCTTGAACAGTGGGTTTAATTCACTTTCTTTCATTATATATATATATATATATATATATATATATGTGTGTGTGTGTGTGTGTGTGTGTGTGTGTGTGTGTGTGTGTGTCCAAATGAGTAAGGGACAAAGAAAATAATTCTAGCGTTCAAAACATTAACACGATACATTTTTCTTTCAATGTCAAAACAAAATGTACCGTTTTGTAGCATTTTGTAGCTTGTACATGTTCTAAAGTAATAATAATAATAATAATAATAATAATAATGAGGAGTACAAAGTCGTTATGACTGCATTTCATGAAGCGTTACTCAAACCTCAAAAAAACATGACTCGCCAAACGTATGACATTTGGCGTGAAAAAGTTGGTCAAGCAAATAGAAAGTATATTGACGAAAATAAATTGGCCAATGTACGTAGGTACATTATTCGTAATAACCGACTAACAGAGGCCGAAATTCATGAATTTAAAAGAATTGTAACAAGAAGAGTCGAATCAACAAAATATGAAAAGGAACCGGAACCAGAAATAAAAAGTAATACCATCAAACAAATCACAGGTCATAATGTAGAAACCGTGAAACACGCAAATCACTGCGAAGATAATGATGTAAGTTTAAAAGTGCTGCAAAGGTGTGATCTGAGTCTGAGTCAGTTAAAAGACAAAAATAAAACGAGTTCAGAACACATCGAAGATAATTATTTGACGGAAAATAAGAACAATATACAGGAAGCCAAGATAGAAATAAAAAACCATCTAAGTCAAATACAAAGTATTACAATGGAGGAACGTGAACAGCTCCCAAAATTCCAACCAACAAAACAAAACCTCCGAACTATTAAACTGTACAACGCAGCACTGAAATCAATACTGGATGAAGACCCTCATACAAATCTTAACGAAATAATATATGCATCAGCAACAGCAGCAACAAAAAAATTAAATATTAAAATAAAAACAAGGCAGTCTCGTAGACGTGAAGTTCCACCTTGGAAAAGAAAAATAGAAAAAGAAATAGAACAACTTAGAAGTGAATTATCAATATTGGATGAACTGAGTAGACGAATAAATGTAAGAACTAGGAAAAGCAGAAGAGCCGTAAAAAAATATAACATCAAGAATGAAAATGACGTCTTATCAAATAAAGAAAAAATAAAGCAAAAAATCCAACTGAAGGCTCAAAGAATAAGACGCTATGAAAAAAGAGCAAGATTTTACAGAGAAAACAAGATTTTTCAGACTGTTACAAAGAGATTTTACAGGGAAATAGGTAAAAAAAGAATTGAAGTGACAGTACCCCCCAGAATGGAAGAAGTCACACAGTTCTTGGAAAAGATATGGGCTTGCCCTAAAGAACTTAGCAAGGAAGTACATTGGATTACGCAAGAGACAGAACGAATGAAAAATAAACCCGAACAGACATGGTCTGGAATTACAGAAGATGATGTTAAATATGCACTAAAAAAAACACACAATTGGAAATTCCCAGGCATAGATAAAATTCCTAACTTTTGGCTATATTATTTAAGCGCATCACATAAAAAACTAGCCAAAGAACTTCAAGAAATGGTTGACGACCCCACTAAAATTCCTGCATGGTTGACAAAAGGAATTACATTTCTTCTACCCAAGAATGGTGACACAAAAAATCCGAAAAACTACAGACCAATTACATGTCTTCCGACAACATATAAACTATTAACATCTATTTTAACAAAGCAGACATATTTATTCTTAGAAAGAAATGACATGTTACCGCTTGAACAAAAAGGGTGCAAACGTGGCTGTTATGGTTGTAAAGACCAATTGCTGATTAACAAAATGATCCTGGAAAACTGCTACAGTACAAAGAAAAATCTTAGTACAGCCTGGATAGACTATCGAAAGGCATTCGATAGTGTGCCACATGACTGGATTTTAAAGACTTTAAATATATACAAGATATCGCCCGTCATCATCAATTTCATCAAACAGTGCATGTCTATATGGAAAACAACCCTTTACCTCAATCATATAAATGGAACCTATAAGTCTGATGAAATAAACATCAAAAGAGGTATATTTCAAGGTGATTCTTTATCTCCCTTACTATTCTGCATATCATTAATAGCACTAACCAGTCAACTTAACAAGACAGAATGTGGTTATAAAATAGGACAAAAGAAAATAAGCCATCTATTTTACATGGATGACTTGAAGTTATATGCTAAGAATGATAATGAACTGGAAGGTCTTCTGCAAACTGTAAAATGCTTCAGCGAAGACATTGGAATGAAATTTAATTTGAATAAATGTGCTAAAGCTACAGTTTTACGTGGATCAATACAAGAAACATCCTCAATTAGCCTAGACCCTGCTGTAACAATAAAAGAATTGAAACCAGAAGAAGCTTATAAATACCTAGGTGTAAATGAGAGCGAAAACATTCACCATAAAAAAATGAAAGAAATAGTGCGTAAAGAGTACTATAGAAGGCTACGAATGATATTAAAAACTGAATTAAATTCACAGAACAGAGTTATGGCCATTAATAGCCTTTCAATCCCAGTTGTCCAATATAGCTTTAACATCTTAAACTGGACTCTAAACGACATCAGGCGAATGGATGCTAAAACAAGAAAGCTTCTTTCTAAGCATAAGATGCATCATCCAAAGGCTGATATAGATCGTCTATACATACCCCGTAAAGAAGGTGGAAGAGGTCTTATTCAGCTGGAATTGTCATACAAGACAACAACTATTGGCTTACTAACATACATAGAAACAACAAAGGATTGGATGTTACAATTAGTAAGGCAACATGAAGACAGAAAGAAAAAATATTCAATAATAAAAGAAGGCAGTAAATTCAAACAAGATTTACAGTTAGTAGATTCTGTAGAAAAGCAAAACAGTAGCCAAGAACCAACTATTGCGGCAAAAAATATGAAAATGAAAGCCAAAGATAAAGCTCTTGAAAAGATGAAACAGCGCTGGCAAGACAAACCTCTGCATGGCCAATATCCAGTACGTGCCAATAAATCCAATGTTGATAAAGTTAATACTCATCGATGGTTACGTGCATCTGGATCAAAGTCTGAAACTGAAGGATTTATACTTGCAGCACAAGACCAAAGTCTTTTCACGAGAAACTTTCAGGCAAATATTATGCATAATAATATGGATCCAAAATGCAGGTTTTGTGATAAACACCAAGAAACAATAGACCACCTAATCTCAGGCTGTTCTGTGCTTGCCCCAAACGAATATAAAAATCGCCACGATAGAGTTGGGCAATATTTACATTGGGCAATGTGCAAACATTATGGAAAAGCTGTAAACAAACACTGGTATGAACATCATCCAGCACCGGTTACAGAAATAGAAGATGTAACCATTCTATGGGATCACACCATCTACACAGACAGAAAAATTGAAGGACCAGACATTATTGTTAAAAACCAGAAGGAGAAAACTTGTCTATTAATTGATATGGCTTGTCCAGCGGATTGTAACATAGCAATCAAGGAATTTGAAAAACTGTCAAAATATAAAGACCTGGAAATTGAAATAGAAAAAATGTGGAAATTGAAAACAAGAGTTGTGCCAGTGATAGTAGGTGCACTTGGAATGATAAAAAATGGAACAAAACAACACATTGAAAGAATCCCTGGAAACCCCAGCTTAAGAGATATACAAAAAATTGTCTTATTAAGTACAGCCCACACACTAAGGAAAACTTTATCTATGTAATGCTGGGGATGATAGGGAAGATAGAAAAACATGAAATGAAGCCATAACAACACGCCACTACCTGCCTTAGGTCTCCCCGCAGACTTGGTTGGTAGTGAGACCAAAGCAGAAATCGAAATATGATGAAAAATGACATAATAATAATATCTATCTATCTATCTATCTATCTATCTATCTATCTATCTATCTATCTATCTATCTATCTATCTATCTATATACTACCGGCCATAATTATTAAGCCAGTATATGTTTTAAAAAATGATGTATTCATACTATTTTTTAGTATTCATTGCCAAGTGAATAATTGTAAATGAAACCTAGAATGGTTCTTTCGTTAATATTGCACAATAACATGTGCATCAAATGAATTTATAAATATATAATAATTACCTATATTGCAGTTTCATCAATAAAAGAATGAAGAAAATTTAGTGTGATTCGGACGAGTTCATTTTTACTTCCTTGCCTTGTAAAATTTTGCAAAGTAATAATAACAAAAGAACCATTCTATTTTCATTTGGCAATAAATATTAAAAACAGTATGAAATACATCATTTCTTTTAAAAACTGGGGTGGCCTAATAATTATGGCCGGTTAGTGTATATATATATATATATATATATATATATATATATATATATATATATATATAAAACTGAAGATGTGTGTGTCAATGTGTGTGTGTGTCAATGTGTGTAGCTTTACTAATTTCTATTAACATACGCTTTAACATTTTTCATCCGATTTCTTTCAAAACTTACACACCCCTTGCAAATTTATTCAAGCGGACACCCATTTTGCGTAGCCAACACAGAAGCATACCTCCAACATTTCCTTTAACCAGCCCCATTTTATCCTACGGCGTCGGCTGAAGTTGCACCTATTAGCTCTACAAATAGGCACTGCCAACTACCCCACTTCTCTGTAGTGGTATATTTCTCCTCACAAAACCAACGTTTAAATTGCCACAGGTATTCTTTCTCTTCCCATACCGTGCAACGCTGGGTACTTACTGCTAGTAATATGTATAAAAGAGGAATCATATCTATGAGACTATATATAAGAAAGATCATAACTAAAATAATTTTTTAAAAATCGACCAAAAGGAGAAACATCATTACTATACGACGTCAAATTGGAAGATCAAGACGACAAAGAAAAAAAAGATGAAAACTACAAGAAATAAGAAAAGAAAGATCATAACTTAAAAAAAAAAGAAGTATTATAGCTAAAAGCCAATAGAAAAGAAAGGACTTGATTATAAGTAAACAGAAAAAGAAAGAAACGGTTTCCAGTTCCTTCTAAAGTCTACTTGAACTCTAACGTCTAAAACTAAAATGTTATTTACTCATTATTTATTTCTTCTCCGCAATAGGGTACGATCCTTTCGTCTACTGTCCAGTTTACACTCCTCTCTGTTATTTTGAACAGGAGCAGAGATTTATCCCTTGTACCGTTTTTAGAATTGCGTTTTCGGTTCTTTCTAAAGTCCTTTCGTTCTCTTTCATTCCAAATAGTCTCTTGCGTCTTAGTGGCTTTGCTTGTGGGGACTTAAAACTATTCGCGGTAAAAAAAGAGAAAAGATTATAACTACAAAACGACAAAAAAGATTGACCGTAGCTTCAGATTGACAAAGAAAGACAACCACATACTAAAGTAAAGAAGGAATGCTATACAAATAAAATGATTTTTCAATTCAGTAAATAATCGGATTTAAATTTCTCGCTGTTTTGGTCAAGATAGTCAGTCAATGTATCTGTTTTTTCAATTTATTGTTTATCTCATGCGAATATATATATATATATATATATATATCTGAGTAAATACAGAACGAAGAATTCTTACAACGTCCAAAACATTAATTTAAAACAGTGCTCGATATATAATATATAGAGCTGTGAATATTTATTATAAATTATATTTTAGAACATGTACATAATCATTCTATATATATCCGCTACGAAGGTACGTTCGTTTCGACATTGAAACTTCAATGTCTCATCAGGCAGTGTTTAAAGTACTGGAAATCCTTTTTCTTTATATGTATTTAGTTTTGTCCGAGTTGTTGGTGGGTGGTTTACTGAAAGTAGAATAAGGTTTTGACCGTTGGAATTTTTGGAGAATGTGTTTTGTTAGCGGTGTTGGTGGGGGTTAGTTATAGTGGACTAAGTCTGTGACCGTTGGAATTTTTGGATAGGGTGTTTCTTAAGTGGTTGATTAATGAGAGTTCTTGATTTCTAGACACTTGTATGTTTTGTTTATCTAGTGACTAGACTATATCTTTATGGGTTTCTTAGGAAGGCAGATAATAGTTGTCGCGGATAGTTTTATTTAGGCAGAGTCTTTATAATTAATGTAAGTTTGTATATTTAATCTTAACTTTGGATTTAGGGGATATAATTTTTCTATTAAATTTTAAATTTTAAATTTTAAATCAGATCATAGTTTGGAAACCGTTTTTTCCATTAGATTTTAAATTTTAAATTTCTATTCTTATATCTAGTCAATATATGATTCATCTAATTATGGTTATGGTTATTAACCTTACTCTAATTATGGTTATGGTTATTCTACTATCAGTAACCCCACCCACCGACACCTCGGACAAAACTAAATAAATATAAAGAAAAAGGATTTCCAGTACTTTAAACACTGCCTGATGAGACATTGAAGTTTCAATGTTGAAAGGAACGTACCTTCGTAGCGAATATATATAGAATAATTATGTACATGTTCTAAAATATATATATATATATATATATATATATATATATATATATATATATAAACTCGTCTGTTCTTACCCGTTTTATCATGATGGTATTTATTCTCCGGCACTCTGATGCCTAATTTGGTTCATGAGGGAAATATGTTATCTTATTAAAATACTAATTCTCAGAGAATTGTTGCCTATAGATGTTAAGCCTATTTGAAATCTTCTCTTGAAGACTCCATAGAAGAAATATTAAACTATTTGAGAAAAAATAAATAAACATAGGGAAAAAGACAATTGCTATCAAGGTCAATTCTCACTGGGGGATGCCTGATGAGAATCATTGAATCACAGACTAACCTAATCCTTGTGATCAGATAGAAAATAAAATGAAGGAAAAATTACAGTGGGTGACAAGAAAATATAGAAAAAGATAGTAAGAATAAAAGAAAGAAACGAAAAGAAAAAGCAGAGAGAGAAAAAGAAAAGGAGAGGAAAACAGAGGGAAAGAAAAAAAAAGCAAAAGAAATTACAAAGAAAAATTCAGAAAAAAAAACTCTTTATCTAATCACCCTAATCAAAGACACTTTGCTAGTTTCTTTCTTTCTGTCTTTCTTTCTTTCTTTCTTTCTTGTGTTTGCTGCTTTCTTTCTCGTATTTTTCTTTTATTTTTTATTGTTTCTTTTTTCTCTTCGTTGTTCCGTGTTTGCTTTTTTCTTGTTTCTCTTTTCTTTCTTGGTTCCTTTCTTAATTTCTTTGTTTCTTTTTTAAGATCAATGACCGCCACCTACACATCGTCTCATTTCTAGATGGGTTTTTCTGTTTAGTTTTGGAGGCTGTTCACGTCCGCAACTATCAATCACTTTTTCCGGTCCGACGCTGTCAACAAGTGCATTATTTCTTGCAATGAATTCTTACATCTTAAAGTCGTCATAAAACATTTCTCAACAAACTAGATTTATGGAGAATACTTCTAGAGTTATGAGTTTGATGCTCTGTATCAGCGAAGGACGACTAAGCTTACTAAAAATCTACGTCTGAAGCAGAAATAAGTCTGATAAAAATCACAAATAACTGTTCAGTGAGGAAAAATTTAGGAAGGGTTCGTCAAAACTAGACCTGAACAAATTTAGAAATATGCCCAGGAAAATGTAGGCTTTATTTCAAACTACTCATTTTGTGGTGCAGTGGATATCGGCTCGGAACGAGAAATCGGAGAGCCGAATTCAAATTCCAGTTGAATTCATTGCATTCACTTACGCGCAAATACCCTTGGGAAAGGTATTAATCCGTCTCTTCCTTCCAGTTATGGGTTAAATAACAGGACAGATTGGGTTCTATAGCATTGGCTGGCAACCAGCCTACCGCAGAAAGCAAGGACAACCAACTGCGGGATAATCTTCTGCCCAGTCAGTCATGTTTCTTTCGAGACATGATCGCCCAAGCGTGTATCACGTATGACACTTAACTGACTGACTGACTCATTAAGTGTTTTTGGTGGTCAGCGTCATATATGATTTATGTATATATTACCACCTTAATACTTATATTATAAGTATGAGGATGTTCAGAAATTAAATAATTGTTTTTTTTTTCTTTTCTAAGGCTTATGAGTATCAGGTTAATTAAAGTCAGAAAATATTTTTATATTGTAAAAATTTGTTTGTAGATTTTTTTTTTTATAATCGTGTGGCCTCAAGCAAGGCATTTTACTGCTACTGTTGTGCAGGGGTTTACATAGGAGGAATGTTATGAGAAAGAGTGACAGGTTACAGGCGGTGTCAGGAAAAGAGTATCTTATGGCCCGAAGAAATTCATATATAGGGGGTACCAGTGGGCTAAGTTCATCGGAGCAGAAGCCGTGAAGTTACCTCCATTACGTCATATGCGTCAATAAAAAAACAAAACAAAAAAAAGCATAGTATGATTAAAAAAGATCCCAAACTTAATAAAACAAATTTTTTCCCTCAAAATGTTTATATTATTTTTAAGAGGAAAGATCAAAGCAGTTTTTAATTATTTAAAAACTTTTTTTTAATTCTTTCTAACATTTTCGAAATTTCGTCAGAATGTTTTGTTTTGATTGAGTTTTGATTGAGTTAGTGGCTAAGAAATGTTTACTACTGATTTACAATGGACACTAAATGATTGCATTTGCCACTTTTTTTAGGTTACAAACACATTAATTTGGAAATTCTCGCAAAAATCAAATAATGGTCGGATTTTAATAAAACTTTCAGTATTCATTCACAAATGAATGAAATTACTTTTGAAATTATTATTTTTTTAAAAATTTTAATAAAAAATATATTTTTTTACCTCTGTTACCCCACTTCACGTAAATCCATGAAATGTTACAAAATTTTAATTAGTTGCTAACTTTTGTTTTATTAGTTCAACGCAGGACCCATTGGGGAATATAAATCACCTATTTTTTTAATCTTAAGTTTGCAATCACTATCCGAAAACCTTCTCCAAAGAGTAAAATAAAAAATGCAAAAAACTCTGATATAATTTAATTTGATAATCTTTTAATTACTGGAATAAATAATAACTATTGAGGGCATTATACGCTGAAAATTTTTTTTCGATTAATAATACAATTTTAAAAGAATTGTTTTCATTTTTTAAATTTTTTATTATTAAATAATTTAATAATATATAAGCTTTTAAAAATATTTTAAAAATCTCCAAAGAATTGGTTGCGAGTAGACTTTTTAGTTAAGAGCTGATTATCATATTGCCTATCTAAAATTAAAAAATTTAATAAAAATCGTTTAGCAGAACTATTTTAAATTAATTAAACAAAACAACATTTTTTGTATGTAAATATGTTCATTTACGTTCCATTTTGAGTAAGTACGATGTTCCATAGGAGTGATAACATGTTTCCATAATTATAACATCTTCAGTACTATAAAAATTAAATTAGATATTTTTACAATCCCTTAAACTTAGTGTTAATTTAATAATATGAAAAATACATAATAAAAATATTAATGAATAACATAAAATAACTTAGTTTGGTTATTTTTATTTTAATTTCATTCTTATTAAATTATTTTAAAAGAAATTTAAATCTTTAAATTTTTATTTATTCAGAAAGCATATTCAAATGTCTGGCTATAAATGTAAACTAAAATTCTATTAAATATTATAAAATTGTTAAAATTATTAAATTAAATTTTTAATTTTACTATTTAGTTAAAAACAAAAAAAAAAAAAAGAAATTAAAATTTTATGTTTTTTTTTTGCCCGTATGGTCGCAATACTTTCCGTCTGACAAATTCTGGATCTCATAAATCTTTTAACACCCAGCATTACGAAATCGAGGTGATGACAGGTAGAGCTACCGTAGTTAAAAAGTTTTTTTATTGTAAATTTCTGGCAGTAAGGAATTATTACTTGATTGAAATCAGATAAAGGTAAGTTTCAATTTTAAAAATTGACTCAAATGACGTGTCAGCGAGGTATATTTTATTTTTGCAAGATTTTTAAAACAGAAATTTGGCTACTGTTTACGTACTGTTGACAGAATGTGTCGATCAATCAAAAATGGCGGGAAATTTAAATTTAATTTTTCCGATTTAGAAAAAATTAGATTAAAATCAATATAATTTCGGTTTAAAAAACACCAGTGTAATTTTCTTTCGGGAATTAAAATTTAATCTCTTGGCTTTCAATTAAAGCTAATTTTAAAGCTTGATGATTACTTATTTATTTTTAAAATTTCAATTTAAATTTAGGTATCGAAAATGGACGGAGGTACCTACGTGAAAGTATTTATAGAAGAGACACAGGGAAGCCACACTGCGTCGGTGAGAAAGCGACTGTACCCTAGCTGCCAAGTCAGGATCGATCACATTACAGATTCTCCGTTGGATTTGGTCGAGTGCACCGAAGTGGATAGCAGGAGCACCCGACCAGATATGGCAGCAATATTCAATGCATGGGCGGATGGTAGATTTGTATATGTGCGGGATTGTTTTGGACGGGAAAAACTTCCTGGTCCTACACAGAGAACCGACTTTCTTAGCAGCGGATTTAGCTATAATAATGGTTTAGTGATACAAGTCTTACTAATTAAACCATAGTTGTGGGAAGAAGTAAATTTATACCTTTGCCAAAGTTATTTGTGCGTAAGTGAATACAATAAACTTGGCTGAAATAGGAAATCGACTCTTCTGATTTCCAATTTCGAACCGTTATCCATTCACCGGCCGCTTACAGCATCTGACATTCCCAAGCGGTCACCCATCTAGGTACTGACCAGGCTCGACGTTGCTTAACTTAGGTAATCGTAGAAGAACCGGTGTTTCAAGTAAGCCTGGAAATTTATTACTTTTATAATTATATACAAATAAATTTAAGCTAAATTTTTTAAAATCTTATTCAGAAAAAATTGTAATCACCTTCATTTTCAACGACTACAGCCAACGGTAAGACAAACTTTCGATTACACGTTTAAACAAATCTGGATTTTCACTCCACTAAACTTAGATGACCGTTGTCAACACTTTTGTTATTTGGTGTCTGGTTTATAAAAGTTATGCCACATTTGAAATGTTCTAGCGATCGAAACAAATAGAAATCCATATGTCATAAAACTAGTGAGTATCGTGGATGTGGAAGAACTTCCTAATCCTAACGATTTTATTTTTGTTAGGTTTGTTTTGCAGAGTGTACTTGTTCACTGTCATACTGGCTGGTAACAAATTCTCTCCTTCTTCTTCTATGTGCCGTGTTCCTTTAGGACGTAGGCGATCATATTCTTCCACCTCTCTCTATCCCTTGTAATTCTTAACGCCCCTTTTCCTTCTCTGTTAGAACACATTAAAAGTATTTAAACTGTATTCACATAAGCAAATTGCTGGCAATAAATGTCTTTCTATGTTCGATGCACGTAATAGATGGCATCTTTCATATTCCTCCAGTCACAAGGCAAAGACTTCTGTAGATGGAATCCTGATTTTAGTGTTATCACCAGTTCCACCTTTTTGTGAAATGATTGTTTTTCGTTTTCTGTTGACATGCAAAACCTATGAAATATTAACATGTTCCGAAAGTAATGTCGCATTAACAAAAAGGTTCTGAAAACCAATGTAAGTTAAATGTATTTAAATATTATTTATCAAAAATGTAATCACCTTCATTTTCAACTACTGCAGAGCAACTGGAAGGCAACGTTTTGGTTTAACGTCTAAAAAATATGTAGGATTTTACTCCAAAAATGTTTTGAAACACTTCCAATTACTTGTTTCTGAATGTTCTGTCTCTTATAAAATCTTTTTGATTAAAAAAATCTGTCGGTGTTAAATCTGGTGAGCATGGAGCACGTAGAATGACTTCCAATTCTAACAATTTTCTGTTTGGTTTATTTTACAGAGTGCGGTTTGCTGGAAAATAACACTTTTTATTTTTAGCAAAGCAGGATGGGACATTTTCGATATAGTATTTTGTTTACTTAAACAATTTGCTGGCAATAAACGTATCCAGTGATGTCTGTTCCGTGTTCCAGTAGCTCCTATTGAGTTTTGATTTTGGTGCTGGCATTAGTTTTTTTTTTTTTTTACTTTTTAATTTGGGGATAATCACTGTCTTCTTTGCCTTCTGTTGACATGCAAAACCCATTTTCGTCATCAGTAACTAATAAAAATAAAAAGTTGGCGTTCCTTGTTAAAAGTCTACGGCAAATAGTGGAACAATGTGTTCGGCTCTGAAGCTAAAGCTCATCAGTAACCCAAACTCTCTCTTTGCGAGTTTTCCTAAATAAACTCTGAAATGTCACACTGTGGAATGGATGAAATGATAAACCAATTCAAAACGTCGTTTCTTACCGTTCAACTTTGATTCTGACTTGGCTTTTGACTGATAACTCATAGCGGTGAAATAGGTGAACTTTTCGAACATTCTAATATATACCCGTATATGTAGTTTATGTACTTAAAAAATAACATAAGATAATAAAAGAACTCTATAAAAACGGTAATGAAAAGCGGTTTTATTATCTCTCTCTCTCTCTACCTATATATATATATATATATATATATATATATGTGTGTGTGTGTATATATAATAAGAGCACGAGAAAAATTTAAAAATAGCAATCAGTCGTTTTTAATGAAACTTGTATAAAAGAGGGATTTCTGCTCAAATACACTATATATATATATATATATATAGCCATCCGCAGACAGAACTGTTTCGCAGCTCATCAGTACGGTTAGACGATTTCTTTTAACCCAGGATTGAAACCCGACCGAATTGGCGTCAGTCGGCGATTCTACCTCTGGGCTATGGGCGCTCGGTAGAAAAAGGTAGACTTTTTAGCATGCATATTATCATCATACACGCCCAATAGCCAGAGTGTTCTTATTCATTACTGAATGAGCGATGCATACATGCCAGAGTAGCTACTGTTTTTCAAAGTGTACCATTCTTCCAGAATGCTCAATCAGGGTGTGAGAGCGTAAAATAGTCATATACCAGAATTAGAACAAATGCGATCTCTATTGAACACTCGTTAATTAGGTATGAGTTAGATAAGCTGTTTGACTGCTCTATCAAATGCTTACGCTCATTTCGTTTAATTTTGAATGTTATTCGAGCCGAAATGGGCTTTTTTGACTATTTCCGTTTCTATTGTTATTTGGTTAGTAGCAGATTACGCCTGGAAAAATTCTGCTAGTGAGAGAAACAGTAAGTATTTAGAGTACCTAATTACTAGAAGATATGGTTCCATTAACGGTGATTTGCACCGACATATATTTAATTTTTCAAACATTAGTCTCAGTGGGATTCAACTTTCTGTTCTCTCTCATGGCTTAGACTTTTGTATCCCTCTTTCTAAGGTTAATAGGGAACATATTTATTCAGAGTTTGAGTGATTATATGCTCAAATTAGTCATCATGTTCCCAGGTCTTCTGAAAAGTGTTCTGAGGTCAAAGCCAAATTGTTTGAGTTTGCTAATGAATACTCTTCGCTAGGTTGTGAAAAAGATCATCTTGATTGGCGCGGTATTCATTTCCGAACTATTAAATCTTTACGTCTGCAGGAAGACATTTACATTACCAAGCCGGATAAAGGTTCTGGTGTTGTCATTTTGAATAGACAGGATTATCAAAACAAAATGCATATCATTTTGGATGATCCTTCTAAGTTTAACGTGATCGGTCCTGCCGATACTTTTGACAATACCAGCAAAATAGAAGCCAAAACACAACGTTGGCTGTTGTTATACAAAGACAATTTCTAAAGACATCTATAGCAGAATAAGACCTGTTGGATCGCAACGTCCTAGGATGTATGGCCTTCCTAAGGTTCATAAGGAAGGAGTCCCACTTAGATCGATTTTGTCTATGGTGGGCTCCGTACAACATGAGCAAAGTGGTTGGTAGAATTTCTTCAACCTGTGTCTGACGCATTGTCCACATGCAACATTTCTGACTTTCACTTTCTCTAGTTTCGTTAGAAACTTAGAATTTTCCTCTAGAGACAAAGTTATGGTCTCGTATGACATAGTCAGTTTGTGCATAAATGTAGCATTACATCAAACTATTAACATTTGACTGTCAAGCAGGTGTTGACCAATTGCTGACTCCAGAACAGCCTGAGTTGTTACTTATAGATCGTTGAAGGCTACCCGAACGTATGACATAGTCAGTTTGTGCATAAATGTAGCATTACATCAAACTATTAACATTTGTGCGGATATGTTATGCAGAGGTAATTTAGGCCCCGCCGTCATTCCTGAGGTTTTATTTTTTTAATGTATGCGGTTAGCAACTGAAGGAGTCGAGTACAGTTTTAATGGGACAATGTACGTTCAAACTGACGGAGTTGCGATGGGCAGTCCTTTGGGTCCAGTTCTTGTTAACATTTTTGTGGGTTATTTTGAGCGTTCATTGTTTGAGAGAGTTGATAAGCCCTTAGATGATACTTTCTCCATATTCAATGACGCCGGAGATGCTGAAAATTTCCTCACTCATTTAAATTCTCTACATTCTTCCCTTCAATTAACTATAGAAATAGAGAAGGACGGGTGTCTCCCATTTTTAGATGTCTCAGCCGAGACGGAGTTTTCGTTACTTCTGTTCTTCGTAAACCTACCTTTACTGGTTTATATACCAGTTGGAATTCGATTGTTCCAAAGTCCCGTAAGATGGGTCTGATTGAAACTCTGGTTCACCGTGCCCTTAAAATTTGTTCTGGCTGTTTAAGCTGTGAACTTCTTCACTTTTTTGAGGCAAACGGTTATCCTACTAATGTAGTGAAACGTGTGATTGATCGAAAAGTCAGACGTTATAAAGAACCATTAGTCGAGGGACCTAGTCGCTGTCCATTATATTTGAAACTGCCTTGGCTTGGCAGAAAATGTCAAATGGTAACTGATAAGGTCTCGGCGTGTGTTTCGTCCGGGTATTTTTCAGTACAGTTGCGTGTTGTTTTTCAAACAAGACTGTATTTCCTTCCTTTACTAAAGATAGGTTGTCCTATTTTCGTAAGAATTCTGTTGTTTATAAATTTAAATGTAGCTGCGATGCGGTTTACATAGGACGAACCAATCTTAGGTTGGAGACACGGGTTTTACAACACGTCCCTGCAAATATACGTTCTGGTAGACCTCAACGATCTATAAGAACAACTCAGGCTGTTCTGGACTCAGCAATTGGTCAACACCTGCTTGACAGTCAAGTATGTGCCTCTCATTATGAGGACAATTGGTTTTCTGTTCTGCACAGTGCTCGATCAGCTCATCATCTACTTATTTTGGAAGCTGTCTATCTTAAACTCCATCAGCCGAGACTGTGCAGGCAGAAAGAGCGATTTATTCGCTACTTGCAATTACTGGAGGGTTTGTGAGTGTTACATTTTTTTTCCATTTTATCACTCTTATGTAGTTGTGTGTTTATATCCCACTTACATTTTAATTATTTTGATTAAAATTTACTTTTAGACGAGCTCCATCTTTCCCTCCATTTTTGTAAGTAAGTTTTGGTGTTCTCCTTTGTCCTGTATTTACAATTTATAATAAAGCCAACCTAAGCCTTTGAAAAGTGTTGGCCGAATGTTTCCTCAGGTTGGGTTAGTATAATGACGTCTATTTTGTTCAAGGTAATATATATATATATATATATATATATATATATATATATATATATATATATTACGATATACTAGATGAATTCCAAGCTTGTTTATAGTACTTCCCAGAAGTACGTGCAAGTAGTTTCATAGTTTCAGATTGTAACTCTTCTATAAGGAAGTACTATAAGAAAGTTTGAAATTCTGTGTATGTCATTTCGTTGAAGTATAAAGAACAGCGTCCTGTCACGTGTGAACAGGACGCTTTAACAACAGAAATGGGAAGTCTTTGCATCGTATCAAAGATTTTGTTCTGCATTTGGTGTGATCAGCTGGATGTAGTTTATTATGAACTGCTCAAACCGACCGAGATCGCTATCGACTACATTTGATGAATTTGAGTTTGAGCCGAGCATTGAAAAAAAAAAAAAAAAAACGACCGCTATACGAGATACGACAAAGTGATTTTGCAAGATGACAATGCTAGGACTATGTTGCAAAATGGGTGAAAACCTACTTGGAAACACTTAAATGAGAAGTCCTACCCCATCCGCCGTATTCAATAGATATTGCCCCGTCCGATTATCACTTATTTCGATCGAAGGTACATGGCTTGGCTCTGCAGTAATTTCATTCTTATGGAGATATGAAAATGGGTCTACTCGTGTCGTTTTTTCCGACGTGTAATTCACAAGCTGCTAGAAAGATGGGAAAAAGTAGTGGCTAGCTTTGGACAATACTTTCAGTGATATGTTTCTTACTAATTTTAAATAAAAAATTGCTTTTCATGATAAAATCATCGAGAACGTATTCATGGTTCTAATATATATATATATAATGGTCGGCCACTTGTATTCGAGGATACCCGTCTACCGGGGCGGCTAGCTAATCCCTGTTGTAGACATCTTCTCAGGCACACTTGCGTTTGTTCAATACCCACAGAGCCCACCAGTGGTTTATACTGCAACTATGCTGAGCAGACCTTAGTTACAGTTTTGGGGAAAGAGCGTGTTATCTACCGTAAACAACAGCCTGAACAAAGCCAGGACGCTCAAACCCTCGATGACTTGTGACTTTGAGCTAGACAGCCGTCTACCCAATTTCACTCACAAGGCTTGGGTAAACCCGTGGTATGGTTTTTAGGTACTTTTCAAAGATTTCGCACGCTCGAATCACCTTCTCCAGACCGATAATATCAAGAAGTCACTTTCCTGACAGATCGACCATGTTGAGAACCTGGGCTTCAGAAAGCGAATGTTCTAACCACTCTTCCGATAACACACACACACACACACACACACACACACACACACATATATATATATATATATATATAATAAGGAAGTAAAAGAACAGGTAGATTATTACAATATGTATATATATATATATATATATATATATATATATATATATATTGTTATAATAATTGTTATATATAAATTAGTAAAGAGTAGTAATGTAATATACTTTGCCAATACTACTGTACTATTCTTTGCTTCTATCAGGGGAGCTTTTACGCTAAAACTAAAATGAGGTATGAATGCAAGAGAAGGATATGAAGGAAAGATGAAATTGGACTCTTGACTTGAGGAGGTTTCTCAGAATTGTAGGCCCATGGCAATTGACACATCAGTACCTTTCTTATGTTCTGGCCTGTCAGATCACCTTTGATCAAGATCACCATTGCATTACTAACAAGTTGTCAAATTTAGTCTGTATCCGAGCTAATAAGAGGGATTGGAATGACACTGAAAATATTTGGAATTTAGATAGGTTTGGTTGTTTTTTAAATCTCACAAGAACTTTAAAAAATAATTAAGTAACTAATCTTCAATTTTAAATATAAATTGTTACAATGTGAAAAAGAATATATAGATGCCCACTCGTAGGAAAACAGCTTGTTTGATACTCATCGGTTCAACAGAGCATCGTCTTTCAAGTGTACCATTTAACATCTGGATTATCCTTACAAATTCTGAAGAGAGCAATAGGGGGTTGCCTCATGAAAAACAAAATTTACCAGGAAGATGTATTCCGATTAAAGCTGGCAGTGGGAATCCATTTCTGCAGACAAGTTTTCCATAGAACATTTTGTGTTAATTAAAGAATAGATATTGTATACTTAAACTGAAATTAATGGGTACATTAACATTTACATTGGTCGAATACAATACCCGATAAAGTTGATTTTTATCGCAGTAATAGATACTTGTCTTGTTATTATTTTTTTTAGGGGGCAGGAGGTTCTTCTACATTAGAAGCTTATTATTCATTCTATTAGATTAGAACATATGTTCGTAGCGCTTTTTTCATTGATTTCGTTTAACACGTGACTGAAATCTATGACATGTACATGTTCTGAAAGATGGCATATTTCCATGCGATGTCTGTGTTGATTATGCATTTTTTCTTTTAAATTGTAAATGGCAAAACATGAATCATTTGATACGGTTTTATTTCCAGAAAGTGCGGGGGGGGGAAGAAAAAGAAAGAAAGTGCTGTAGAAACAGCAAGAAGGATATGTTCCGTTTATGAAGATGGTGTCTTATCTAAAAGTACTATTCGTAAATGGTTTACTTGGTTCAAAAGTAAGTTTTGATCTGGGAAACTGAAAACAAGTAGACAAAAAGTTGATACTGATGACATAATCCAAACTGATTAAAAATAATAACAGTTACATGACATGCGATCATTATAATATTAAGTTAATATTATTGACATATCTTTCAATGAATATATGAAGTAATCTTATCATACAAATCTTTATATTCTTTAAACAATTAGGCAATCATTTCAACATGCTATCCACACAATTTTGGATCTACAAAATCTTTATTATAGCTAACAGGTAATTCCTCGTGAATACATTTTGCTTCTGTGCAATCATTATAAATGCTTCAGTCTCTGCTTTTATTTCTTCACTCTTCGGTTACTGATGATTTTTGTGCTTATCTACATCCGTATCGTTACTTTTGAGCGGATCTTGATCATGTAAATGTTCTTGTTACCGGTTGTTTTTAAAATTGCTTAACTCTTGTTTTATTATTATTATTATTATTATTATTATTATTATTATTAATAATAATAATAATAATAATAATAATAATAATAATTTTCTATTGAAAGGTCTTTACAACTGAGTGAGTAGCTATCGAAGTCAAGGACAAAGACATTCTTAAAGAGTGTACACAGCTGCAATATTCAGAATGTTGTTATTTAAGACATTCTTTTGGATGTTTCAAATATTTAATACAATAATATTTTTTGTTACAGTGGAGAAAACAAGATCTTTTTTTTCAGCGGGAATGAAGTTTAATGGTGAGACATTTTAGATACTGGTTTTCTCCCGACACTTGAATTACATGGAAGCTGAGATATTCCTTCTGAAGAAAATATTTATTTTTACTTGCTTTCCATTAAATTCTGTTTTCGTCTCGTTACGGCCGCGCGAATGGTACTAGACGCTGTTGCTGTTGTTTGTCGTCGCGTGTTGAGACAGGATCCGTGGTAACACAAACTAAGGATAAATGAAGACTGAGGTCTGCTCTTAGGCTATACCGCGAAGAACACATTCTAAAGGTTGTCGGAGGTGACCAAAATATCAACATACATCAAGTGGCCCTAGCATGTCGTACATCTCATAGTATCGCCTGAAGGTTACTTCAAAAGCAGCTTCTGTATCCATATCATTTGCAACGTGTGCAAGATCTTTCATCCTCTGATCCCTCCCTTGGGAGAACTTTTGCTGACGGTTTATTGCACAAACTGCTGATCCGTTGTTTGTCTCTTCAGTCTTGTTTACAGATGAAACAGCATTTGAAAGAAATGGAATAACAAGTTTACATTAACCAACACTTGTGGGCGAATCTGAATCCCAACAGTGCAACTAAGGCCAGACATCAGCATCAGTTTACGATTAATGTTGGAATTGTAGCTGACTGTTAGATCTATATTTCCCAACACGTCTTACAGGAGTTGTCTACTTCGAACACACTTCCAGACCTTCTATAGGATTCACCCCTGATAATGCGAAGACGCATGTGGTTCATGCATGATCGAACTGTATCACATTTTAGTCATATTGTTTGCGATGCACTGGCTGACATTACTCTAAAAATTGGATATGTAGATTCTATGGCCTGCACGTTCCCCCGACCTCAATCTCGGATTTTTATCTGTAGGGCCACCTAAAACAGTTGGTTTATGCACCAGATATTAATAATGCAAAGGTGTTTCATCAACGTGTCATGGAGGTCTGGGAAACCATTCGGCACGGTGTGGGTGTATTTAAAATGGTCCGCCAATCAATGATTTGACGGATTCATGTGTGTGTAGACGCCAGCGGAGGACATTTTGAACATTTGTTATGAGTTGTTGTGTTAAGGTACAACAATGGCCTTTTGTACATATGTTTAGATAGACATTTTACTTTGTTTTCGTGTCAGGAACAAGCCCAAAATTTTGTAAAAGCGATTTTAATAAACCCTGTACATCATATTAAAAAAAATTACAATATTTTTTTCAGCTTAGAACAAAAAGTGAAAGACAAGTGCTTATTCGCTAACCAGTTTTTGTTTCTGTAAATTTATGTGCAATCATTTTCCTAATTTCTGTCATATAAACGACGTACTGTGGTTGACTGCACTATCTTATTAAACTTCAACGGCATTTCTATGATTTCCATAATACTGGACCAAATACGAGGCTAGGAAATTTAGATATTACAAGAAATGTATATCCTAATGAAAATCATCTTAAAAACACTTTAGTAAGTTGTGTAATGTCAACGAGTGGTACTCCTACACAATCAGCATACACGTAACAAGATTTAAGTTTACTCTCTAAACTCTAATGACGATACCACAAGGCTTACATGCACCAGGATATGTGCTTACAAGGATTTTGGTTTGTTGTTTCACTTATGTAACTTTCAATGACATTGCTGTCTGCGGTCTTGTTCTTTTTTTGTTTTGTTTTGCTGAAGAGGTAACAGAATTGTATGTGATTGAATTCTTGGGGGCGCATTATTGCGGATATTGAAGTACTGCTACCCACAATATGTGGTTATATAGGATTAGCTATAGTTCTTCAAAGTTTAAGGAAATGTTTTCTGAATATTTTCGCGTCAGAAGTGAAACGATGGTTCCTAGTATAAATATGCTAAATTCTTAAAAAATACGATTTCAAGCTCATTATCCACTAACGATAATTAAATATTAACATTTATTGAGAGTCCGCCTCTCAAAGACACGATCGCGTCCAGCGTAAGCCCTTCAACCCACATCAATCTTAGAACGATTTCAGCTATAGTATATTTAGCTTGTCTAGATTCATTTATCGGCAATCATGACTCTTCAAAACTTTCTACTTTTTGTGGCCCTTAACAGTTTTTCTACTTTTGTTAAGGCTCCCAATCCTCGCTTCGTAATCCATTCACACAAGCTCTCTGCCTTCTCCTATCTCTCTTGACTTCAATATGTCCTGTGAGGGCTAAGTTTTCCAATCTCTCCTTGCTTAGAATTTATCCAAGTAATTTCAACCGTTTCTTTTGAGAGTGAGAGTTCATTTTAAAATGCAAATTTAAGTTAAAATGAATTTAGAATTGAATAAGGAAGACAATTTAAGGATAGTTGAAATTGTATGTTGTGAAAAATCATGATTAAGCGGTTTTTCATAATATAAAATTTCAGCTATCCTTAAATTATCTTCTTTATTCAATTCTAGTAAAACCCAAAATGCCAAATACAGGTGGCGGATAATAGAATCAAGCAAGTACAAAAATTTAAATACCTAGGAAGTGTTCTAACATTAGATGGAAAGTGCGACACAGAGATCCGAAGGCGAATTGGCATGGCGAAGGACGCATTCCAGAAGCTGAGTAAAGTGCTAAGACACAGAAAACTTTCACTAGAAACAAAGAAGAGAGTGCTAGATTGTTATATGATGTCAGTTCTTCAAAATGGCAGTGAATGTTGGACAATATCATCAAAGATGAAGGAAAAACTTGAAGCAGCGGAAATGTAGTTCCAAAGAAGGATGCTGCGGATATCATGAACCGAGCATGTGAGCAACGATGAGGTGTTTGAAAGGATGGCAACGAAAAGGACATTAATAGTGAGCATCAGGAAGAGACAACTGAAGTTCCTGGGGCATGCAATGAGGAAGGAGGGCTTAGAGAACCTGATACTGATAGTAAATATATATACAGATGATAACACAGTGTATAGCTGCACCTCTAAATATCTGGATGATTAGTGTCTGAGAGTTGATTTCAACTCTGACTCAACTTTCACAGCTCAATGAGGAAAAAACTGGCTGATATCATTCGTTACCACCAAAACGAAGCTCATAACATTTCAACACTAACAAATCGACACTAAACCTGCATCTATCCTGTTGAGTAGTCAAACTCTCAAAGAGGCTTCTTTTTTCAAAAGCCTACTGGGGCTAAAGTTCACTTTTGATCTCAAATGGAACGTGTATATTTGTGCTATCGCAAAAGGTTCTGGAGGAATTGTCGGTTCCTTCCATCACTTCAAAAAATACCAAACTTCCGCTGTCATGCTTTATCTTTACAAGATTCAGTCAAACCAAGAATAAAGTATTGCTGCCATATCTGGGCTGTTGCTTCCCAGTTTTCACTGTCCAGTTCAAAAGCGTTTGCCGGAGCTTGTGAGTTATGAATTATTCTCCACCATGAAACACTTATCTCACATATGAAAGGTTGCTAGACACTAAGTACCCTATCGTTATTACTATGGTATATTTTCGGATTAGTTACATTTCTTACTTTCATTAGCTCAGACGTTCACAGACCTGCCATGCCATGTTTACGGTGGCAAATCACACCCATTTCCTTTGTGTTCCTCTGATAAGGAACAAGTTGCATACAGACCTGCTTTTTGCCAATAATTGTTACTTTTTGGAACAAAATGTTGAGAGTATACTTCCCTGACAGACGCAATCTTGGTCCAGAGTCGATCGATGTCTATGTATATACTCATTAATATGCATTTCTAACTTCCTCTTTCCCACTTCTTTACAACAATCTCACTCTGTAACTCTCTACCTTGAGTGGTCTTTGGAGACCTACGTGATCAGCATAGATGCACTTTGAATTCACGCGTGGGAAAAAGCCATATGACAGATATACAAGCACACACCCCAGAGAGGAGAAAAATAGAATTCTCAGACATCGCAGACGTAAATGCTTAGTTCATGATTCAGATTTTAATTATGAGAGCTTAAGTTTTGCGCTTTCTTCAAAAGGTACAACGATAATATTTCAATAGAGTATTCTTTAGTTTCTTTTACGCACTCATCTGTAAACTGAACAAGAACTGAACCCTTTATTTAATCTACGGCGGTAGATTTTTATCCATGTCTATTTTGTCCTTTTTAATACTACCCAGTTATTGCTTGATCGATTTCCACTGAGTTTGAATCTCATATCATCCGGTGCAGGCATTGAACTCTAGATTTGGGTAAAAATTGGTGTTCGGTTTGATAATAAAGATATTTATAGGTAAAGCTTAAAATTTTCTGCTCGTAATCCACAAAATTACTTAAACATATATAAAAACGAATTTTATTGTTAAAGTTTTTGTTTTTGTCTGTATTTCTGAGATGAGGTAGTATTTACAGTCCTTAAGGACACATGGCCCAGTGGATATAGACGTTCGTTAATTCCTGACTGGACTCTTAGAGTTGTGATTTCAATACCAGGCTACAGAAGTTGTGAACAAGTAATTTGCAGGGTTAGAGGGAGATAACTCATGTGTTCCAATTGTGATTTACGCAAGGAATGAAGATGATATACTCCAGTGATTGTAAGGGTTCGGGTCGAAATTCCTAACACCTGAAGAAGGCCGGAGAGTACAACGGCCGAAACGTCCTACAAATGGCAAAAAAGATGAGGACAATAGTCCCAATAATGTAAATATTGTAAATTTTTTTGTGTTATTTATTAGAGATAAAAAAACCAAAATGTTCATTTAATAGAAAACCCAAGAGTCCCTCAAGGTAGAGGGTTAATAAGTGAGGCTGGCGTATGGACATAAGAGGGGAAGGGAAAAAATAAGTAATAAAATATGAGGATACGTAATTAATGGTAAACCTCAAATTTGATAGGGTAAGATTGTAGTGTTCTTTGAAGCATTTCAGGAGCCTTTTCTATAAAGCAGCGGCTCTTGGGAAGTAGCTGTCCGAATAGAACTTTCTTCTTACCATTGGAATACGAATAGAGTGAGGACGATTCGCCCCTGAGCATGGTGAGTCTTAGCTGTAAATGTCTGAGCTAATGGAACTAGAAACTGTAGTTCATAAGAACATTTTCTGGGGATATAGCCACAAAGGAGCGGCTTACAACGTTACATTTATGGGATATGAGTTGTCGGGTGGACAATAATTCATTTACTACAAGGCCGCGTAAATGCTTCTGAATTCTGACAAGACTGACTGGACAGTTCCAGTCCAGAACATACTATTATTTCTGCGTGTTCAATACAAATATGTATGCGAAACTAGTATGAGGGGCATCTTCACGTTCTGTTTCTATTTCCAACGATGTACTTTTAGAAAGGATATTCGGAATATGCAACAATATACTAAATTAACTTAAGCAACCGAGCAAGAATTTGAACTCAGATCGGTGATTTCAAATCCTAAAATACCATACTAACCCACAGTATCCTCAATTTAGGAGACACTCGGCGCCAAACTGTTACAGTCGCATGGATGTTGCAAAATAATATAATGTTGTTTCTAGCTAGATACAGACTAAGACAAATACTTTTTAAAAACCATTTCACCCCTATAAGGTGATGATGCCCTTGAGACGCAATGGGTTACTGAGAGTGAAAGAGAATGAGAAAACATTAGTGAAGCGAAAGAACTGTATAAGAATAGAATTCAGGAAGAGGGAAGATAGCGATTGACATTGCATTTAAATTTTTTTGAAGATCGTAAGATAGAAGGCTGGTGCTGTTGTGATTTCTATAATAAGTAGTATTTACAGGGTAGAGTTGATAGAATTCAAAGTTTTCCTTATTTTAGACTGGCTACCTGGATGCACCAAAGGAAATTGTGTGAAAGTGAATACACCGTCTTCTGTTATATTTGATCTCAACTTGCTACTTCCATTTTCCGGGCTTATCGTTGCGACACTAATTGCACACATCATATTTTTGTCGGCTATAATGAATGCGTTACGTTTCTATTTATGACAACTGTTCTAATAAGCTTTCCTTCCTGTTGCTTCGACTATATGAATTGAAGCGTGCTACTAGATTGTCAATTAGGTCTCACCGTTTTACTGTTGAACCAATTAGATGCAACCACCAATTCTAACAGTTTCTTTTCTCATTCTTCTCACCTGGGATACTCCCTTCTGATTTCTGTCTTTTATGACACCTAGAATCTTCAAAAATTTAAATGTAACTTCAATTGCCATTTTTACATTCCTGAACCCTGTCCAATTATTGTCTTTTCCTAACTTCTCCTCACTAAAATATTTTCACTCTCTTTCACCCCCTGTAATTATTTGTGTACCAGTGTCATTATCGCTTTGCATGGAGTGAAACGATTAAAACTGTGTAGTCTACGTAGCTATGAATAGCTATGAATAGCTATTAATATAAACTATTCATAGAATAGAATTAATAGAAACTATTCATAGCTATGAATAGCTATGAATATAACCCATATTTCATAAATAATTCAAATAATCTCGTCAAATGTAGAATGAAAAAAAAAAAAAAGAAAACGACAGGAAAAATATTGGTTAACGAGACAAACAAAAAAAAAAACGAGCCGTCTACCGCCATTAAAATTTTGTCGTACAACGCTTTGTCACTTTCTCGATTGATAGTAGTCGGCCTTTATCAGTTTGCCGTATCGCGTTGACAAAACATTATCTTTTTATCGCATCTTCGCAGTCTAAGGGAAATAACTTCCTACGATGAGTAAGCAAGATTATTTATTTATTTATTTTTTAACTTTCACTGCATAACTCTTTTTATAGCTATAATTGTTTATGCATTTTTTATACGAAAGTTTAAAAATAGAAAGCAATTGGCTTATTTAATGTGCGGGTAAACTATCTTCCCCTTTTGCGAGGGTAATCTTAGCATCACTTATAACTGATTCGAACTTGATGTCAACTTTCTTTATTAAAGAAAAAATAAGCCTCATATATATAAAATTTCCTTTAAGAGTATGACTCAGTCCAACTTCCTGGTCATCTGTGCGTCTGATTAATTTCAGGAAAATATCAAAAGTTATCTTGAAAGTGCAATAACTTCAGAATTAATGCAATGTGGGGTAATTAGAACAAAATGAAAATGTGATAAAATTATTATTATATTTTTCTTTTCTGTATATTTTATTTGATTTAATAAATAAAAAACGTTATTCTGTCTGAAGACGCTATCTTTTTGAATGAAACGTGTCACACAATATTCAGTTTTGTCATTGATTTACTCATTATTTTTTACCCTTACCCACATATATATGAATGAGTGTGTATGAGTAAGTTTCATTGACTTCAACCAAGAAGATTATTGTATGTTTAATTTTTATTGTTTTTTCCAATTTTCGAATAAGATGTTGTCCATCAAAATCAAAATTGTATATAAACTGTCCAAAGTTCATGTTTTTGTTCTGATTTTATTTTTATTTATTTATTTGAATAATTTTTTTTATCGAGTACTTGTGACCATCTCAGTCATTATCAAGAAATAGGTGTTGTCATCATCACATACAATGTTTTGTTGGCTGCATCCTCGCATCTTTGGAACGCCAAGTGTATCGTATAAGTAATATCACGTGTAGAACAGTTTGATAGAGCTTAACTGCACCGGAAAAATTGTATAAAAAATTGGATACATTCTTAGATATAATTATATCAATAAGTATATCGACAAATTTTGTGTAGGTCGATATGAAAAGAGACAGATCACTCCAGACAGTGTAAACAATTCAGCGTCAAGTACAGAAACTTTGAGTTTTCGTATCTTAGCTTCTTGTCTTTTTTTTTTTACATTTAAAACAAAATGACAAAATCTATTTAACTGTAATAAAAAATTTTACTTACTTAATCAACAAATTCTTAAACCACAGAAAGACTGGTAAATTAATATTATCATGTTTAGCGTTTGTACAAAACTCTTTTATTTTATTTAGCTAGGTTCCTACACTCATTTTTACTACCTAAGTTTTAAAATGAATTTTAAAAATAAAAAAGTTTTCTTGAAGCTTTCATTTTAACTTTAATTAAAAGCTAAAAGATGAAATTTACTACTTCCAGCAAGCAAAATAATCTGGTGTATTTAAAATAGAAATTGTTTTGATTGGAATCTTAACTTTTTGAGCATTTTCAAAAGTTATAATTTTTTCGTCCATTTTTGGTAGATTGACAAGTTTGTAAACAAAAATTACTTCTCGGTTTTAAAAATCTTGCAAAAATAGAATATACTTTTGTGACACGTTTATTTTGAAAAACTAGCAAATTTAAAGTTAAATTAATCTGATAGAAGCAATAACCAGAGGACCTAAACAGATCAATTTTCATAGCCCCACAAGAGGACCTAAACAGATCAATTTTCATAGCCTTAAGAAGCCAGGCGCAAATGAATGTGAACTCCACAGAACAATCAGCTTAATGAGCCACATAACAAAACTCATCATCCGGATCCTGATGAACAGAATTGGCCCAGAAATAGGACAAGAACAGTGTGGCTTTGTTAAAGATACTGGAACAAAGAATGCAATATTCATGTTCAGAATGCTATCTGAAAGAGCAATAGAAATGCAGAAGGAACTATATTTGTGCTTTATAGACTATGCAAAGGCATTTGACAAAGTACTGCACAAAGACTTGGTAGAGAAGCTCGACAACCTCGACATTTTCGGAAAAGAGGTTAGGATAATCAAGAATATATATTGGCAGCAAACCGCTTGCGTACGGATAGCAAGTGAATTCAGCAGGTACACAAAAATAGAAAGTTGGATAAGACAACGATGTGTTTTCTTACCGGATCTATTAAACTTATGCAGCGAAACAATAATGAGAGATATAAAACCTATGCCAGGATTCGTCATTGGCGGCCACAATCTCAACAATGTAAGATACTTTATTGGAGTAGATAGATCTATCTATCGCCCGGTTCACACTCCACCCACGTCTATTGAACAGGTTAAGAGGCTCATCCCTTGTTCCCTGTTTAGGATGTTGTTTCCGGCTTTCTCTTTTCCAATCTTCTCACTTTGGTTTCTTTTTTTTCAATTGGAGTAGATAGCTCTATCTATCGCCCGGTTCACACTCTACCCACGTCTATTGAACAGGTTAAGAAGCTCATCCCTTGTTCGCTGTTTAAGATGTGGTTTTCGGCTTTCTCTTTTCCAATCTTCTCACTTTGGTTGCTTTTTTTTTTCAATTGGAGTAGATAGATCTATCTTTCGCCCGGTTCACACTCCACCCACGTCTATTGAACAGGTTAAGAGGCTCATCCCTTGTTCCATGTTTAGGATGTGGTTTCCGGCTTTTTCTTTTTCAATCTTCTCACTTTGGTTTCTTTTTTTTTCAATTGGAGTAGATAGCTCTATCTATCGCCCGGTTCACACTCTACCCACGTCTATTGAACAGGTTACGAGGCTCATCCCTTGTTCCCTGTTTAGGATGTTGTTTCCGGCTTTCTCTTTTCCAATCTTTTCACTATTACGTAGCCCCCTGCACATCAGTGGCGTTACCGCCTTGCTCGGGATGATACGATTAAAAAAATACACAGATCACACAGTGCTGATAGCAGATACGGAAAGGAGAATGCAGGACCTCCTAGAGAAGGTAGCAACAGAAAGCGAGAAGAAATGACTAAGAATAAACTTCAAGAAAACTGAATGTATGGTCATCAGTAAAAAGAAGAACCCAAAATGCCAACTACTGGTCGGAGAAACTTAAATAAAACAAGTAAAGAAATTTAAATACCAGAAAAGCGTGCTGACAGAGGATGGAAAGTGCGATGTTGAGATCCAAAGACGCATTGGCATGGTCAAGGAGGCATTTCAAAAGCTAACCAGAGTACTGAAAGACAGAAAAATCTCATTGGAAACAAAGAAGACAGTGCTGGATTGCTATGCGATATCTGTTCCTCTGTAAAGCAGTGAATGTTGACGATCTCCTCAAGAATGAAGGAGATGCTCGAGGCAGCAGAAATGTGGTTTTACAGAAGGATGCTGAGGATACCATGCACTGAGCACGTGGCTAACGACGAGGTGTTGGAGAGGATGCAAATGAGGAGAAAACTCATACTTAATATAAGGAAGAGACAGATGAAATTTCTGGGACATATAATAAGGAAGAAGGGCCTGGAAAATTTAATATTATTATATATAGTCCAATGTCTTTAACATCTGTGCTCATTCATAAAGAAGAACAGTGGAAAAAAATTAATTCCAAAGAAGACAATTTTGATATTACCATGGGATCTATGGACTCTACGTAATCTTCAAACCTGGTAGGATTATTAATATGATATTATAAGGAAGTAGATACGAAAGACATTTGACTACATACAGACGATAGACTTGTGATAATAAGAAATGCCACAAATTTTAAAATAGATAGAATTAGAAAAATGATACATAAAGAGTTTAAAAATCTTAATTTAAAAGTAACAATTAAAACAAAGATAAAAAAGTAGATTTCCTCGACGTAACCTTAGATCTAAAGAAAAATATACACCAACCATACAAAAAACCAAATACCAATCCTTTATACATCCACCCAAAGTCTAACCACCCTCCATCTGTTATTAAGCATATACCCTCATCAAAAGAATACAGGATTAGTAGAAATTCAGCTAATGAAGAAGTATTTAATAAGCATAGCAATTTTTATATGACTGCATTAAAAAATAGTGGATACAAAAACCCAAATATTAAATATGCAAACGAGAAAAGTAACCCCCGAAGAAAAAATAGCAATAGGAATATCATCTGGTACACACCGCCTTTCAACTAGATGACTAGTAGTAAATTGGGGAAAAAATTCCTTGCGTTAATTAAGAAACACTTTCCAGAAAAAATCCACGAAGTGAGATCTTTAATAAAAACACTATTAAATTAAGTTACAGCTGTATGAACTTCAACAAAACCAATAAAAACAACCGTATAATAAAAAATAACAATTTAGACGAGAAAAAATGTAATTGTAAAAACCCCATAGACTGTCCGTTAAAAAACATGTGCTTAACGGAATCAATAGTCTATCAATGCGAAATATCTTTTAAGGAAAACCCAAATAATATATAAATTTATATAGGGAGTACTAAAACACTCTAAAGCAGCGGATTTACCAGAACACCTCTTCATTTAATAATAACCAATACAAAAATAGAACATCCCTATCGAAATACCATTGGTACCCAAAGGAAACAAAAAACAAACAAAAAAACAAACAAACAAACAAAAAACAAAACAAAAAACACCCACAATAAAATGGAAAATTCTAAAAGAAGCTAAAACATATAAGTCCTTAAATGAACCATGGTCATTATGTTTATACGAAAAACTATTTATTATTAAATCACTTAAGAATAAAAATATGTTAAATAAACGCAATGAGATAAATGTCATATTGTTCACATTAGATAAAATGGATAAAATCTAAATGAAATAATATGCATATAACCAACAAGTGGTTAAGAAAAATAATTACTGACGAACTATATAAAAATAAATTGAAACATAATATTATTTTTTAAAAATACATCTTTCGTTTTATAAAAAAACAGCTTTGCAAACAAACAGATAGACCAAAAAATTATTTTTATAAAAAAATCTTTCTTTTTATAAAAAACAACTTTACAATAAAAAAATAGACTAAAAATGATAAGTAAGTGAAAAATATAGAATTGGTACTGAATGAGAATATCACATCAAAAGCAATAAAACTGAAGGGAGAAGAGAGGAAAAAAGGGAAAAATGATAAGATCAGATTAAAGGCAGGTTAACATCTGGACCGTTAAGGAGGGAAAAGAATAGGATGAGGGAGGAAAAAGAAAAAAAAGAAAAAAAAGAGAAAAAGTTGGTTAGTATGTACTCTTTGGGGCCAAATCCCAAAATGAATCTCCACTCTGATTAGCCAAAACAAACACACATGTTAAATTTTATATCTTCCCAAAGGTTTTTGTCATTTAAATGTAAATCATCTGCACAACCAACGGCAACATTGCCTGATGATGAGAATCTATCTCGAAACATAGAAATTTCGTGGTTGCTTAGTAGCCATCGCACATCGAAATCACTTTTCCGGCTTTATCGGAGTCACCCGTCTGACCATAACAGATGCCTCTTTGCCGCTGCTCGCAATGAGTGCAAGATATACTTAAAGAAATCAATTTGCTGTTTGCAGCCAGAATGAAGCAGCGCATAGCATCCCGTAAGTTCGGTTCCAAAGACTACTGGAGGCTCGCAAAAGCGTACTAAAGATAGCAAACCCTCACCCACCTTTAATCCATGATTTCGAGGTCCTCACCTCTTCAACAGACAAGACTGAGTGCTTCGATCGCAGACTCTCCACCAACGCAACACTGGACTCTTCTGGAGTTCCCGTACCCGACTTCCCACCCCGAACCGATGCCCAACAGACTGACATACACATCACCCCACTCGATGGTCTCTAAAATAATTTCAAAGCTTAGCCCACATAAAGCGAGCGGTGACGACGGAATCCCAATCATTGTCCTGAAGAGATGGCCCCTTCCCGAACTATCCTCTGTCCTCTCCAAACTCTATAAGTACTGCTTCTCTGCTTCTTGCTTTCCTGCGAGCTGGAATTCCTCCTCCGTAGTTCCAATGTATAAAAGTACTGGTGAACCCTCTAAATCCTTCTAATTATTGCCCTATCAGCCTCCTACCGATTTTTGGCAAAGTGTTCGAAGCCATCATCAACGCCGTGGTAGTACGACACCTCACAGCTCACAGACTCTTCTCTGACAAACAGTATGGTTTCCGCTTCACCAGGTCTACTGCTGATATGCTCACGACCATCACTGAGGATATACACCAGGCTCTCGACAAGAACGGCGAAGCCCGAACAGTTGCCCTAGACATCTCCAAAGCGTTCGACGGAGTCTGGCATACTGACCTTCTATGCAAGCGGCGGGGCTATGGTATAACTGGACAATTGTTCGACCTAATCCAGTCATTTCTTTCTAATCGCACAATTAAGGTAGTATTGAACGGACATGCCTTCCAATACTATCACACAAACGCTGGTGTCCCTCAAGGATCCATTCTAGGTCCTACAATTTTCCTCATCTACATTAACGATCTTCCCGATGTAATAAGATCCCAAGTAGGCATATACGCTGACGACACTATGGTTTACTCTCGCCCCGATCAAAAATTTGCCGAGGCTGACAAAGCAAACCTCACCGCCGAGCTTGAAAAGCACATCCAATCCGTGGTGGACTGGGGTAAGAAGTGGCTTGTGAATTTTAATGCTTCTAAAACGAAGCTGCTATCTATTAACCATCATAGACAGTCGCTCCGGCCCCACTCCCCCCGCATTAGCATGGATCAGCCTAGTCTACCTGAAAGTAAAACACTGCGCCTCCTCGGGTTAACTCTCAAATCAGACTTCAAGTGGAATAACTATATAGAATCCATAGCTAAATCCGATGCTATGAAGGTCGATTCTCTGCGCAGGGCCAGTAAGTTTTTCCCGACTGAAACAATATTGCCCAGATATAAATCTACCATCCGCCCGTGCATTGAATACTGCTGCCATATCTGGTCGGGTGCTCTTGCTATCCACCCAGGGGTCCTTGACAAAATTCAACGGAAAATCTGCAACATGATCGATCCCGACTTGGCAACTCGGATACAGTCATTTTCTCACCGTCGCAGTGTGGTTTCCCTATGTCTCTTCTACAAGTACTTTCACGGCTCTGATGAACTTAGCTCACTGGTGCCCCCTATATACGAATTTACTCGAGCCACAAGATTAGCAACTAGGTCCCACCCTTTTACTGTGAAACCAATAAGATGTAAACGCAAATTCTACTCCAGTAGCTTCTTTTATCGAACTTCCCGCCTGTGGAATTCCCTTCCGCATACTTGCTTCCCTGACAGCTACAATCTTCAAGAATTTAAATGTAAAGTCAATAGTCATCTCCTATCTCACTAACTTGCATCCTCTCTCTCATGCACTCATCACATTTCTGCAGTATTCTCATTCCTCTCCTACCCGCTTCCTGTCACTCCTTCTCATAACTTTCCTTCTATGTAACCCCCTGCACAACAGTGGCAGTATAATGACTTGCTTAGGGCGATACGATTATAATAATAATAAAAAAAGAATCGTAAAAAAAAAAATACAATAAAATTAAGACATTATCTTACTGAAAAGTTTTTATATAAATATATTAGAGACACGATTGTCTTAAGAAAAATCTTTTTCAAGGAATAATAATTTTTGGCAAGATTACTTTTCATTTTTTTCTTTTTAAATTTGCATAATTGTTAAACTTTAAAAAAGCTGTATTAATTTCTAACAGTCAAGTGATATTATTATTAAATTTAGACTTTATCTACTAACCATAAATGGAAAACCTTCGGCGTAGCGTAATAGTTAACAAGCTTGTCTCGCTTGTATCATTATTAATCGATTAGTGAGTTCCTTACTCACTGGGTGCTCCATACTTTTGACCTTGTTCCACATGTAAGTTGGGCTTAGAAAATCACCATAAATAGAAAATCTTATTACAATTCAATAAACCCAATATCTTATTTTGAAATTTTTATGTGCATAAACGTGATATTTTTTGGTAGTTACGGGTGTCCATGAAAATCATTATCAGAAAATAGGTACCTCTAATAATTTCAAACTTTATTGGTAATTTTGTAAAATTTTCTCAAGCCAAAGTACCTAAAATTCATTAATATATATATATATATATATATATATATATATATATATATACATATAAAGAATTCATAGTACATTCATGATGTTATTTTTTCTAATATGCCCCTTCACTTAAATTTTCTAAACATCATGCTGTCAATAAGTTTAAAAACACCCTCTCCGTCTCAAAAAATGGTTTTCTGAGATACTTTAAAATAAAAGTAAGATTAGTTTCAATTCATATTAATTAAACTTTAAGTCAAATAGATTTTCTAAAATAATATTTCAGAAAGTATATTTGATTTTTGAAAGATGCTTTAATAAAAAGAATTATATTGTGTTGACAGATTTGTCAATATAACCAATTGTAGCCATTAAAAAAATAATTCCAGTCAATTTAAATTCGGCAACCAGTCTACTTCAAAAAGAAATGGCAACCTACTGCTGGAAAATCTTCTGCCTAGTCAGTTATGGATCGAAAGAGACATGATCACCTAGGCATGTATGGAACTTAATTAACTAATTTACTTTATGAGAAATATGAAATTTAATATATTAGCTTGAAATTAAAACTAAAATAAAATCTTCAAGAAAGATTTTCCATTATTTTAAATGCATTTTAAACTTAGGTATCGCTTATTTTTTTGGAGGTACCTAGTTAAATTGAGTTGTTAAATTAACGATCATAACAACATTTTATTCTTAGACATTGAATATCACTGCCACATTTTGTCTGGTGCTCCTTCTATATGTTTAGAAATTCTTGACTAAATCTAAAGAAGAATCTATAATGCCATTGGTCCTGACCTGGTATCTTGGCTTCAGTCAATTTTCCACGGCCATAATTTAGCTTTCATGTGTTTTTCTATAAATATTTTTATGGTAAATGTTCTGATAAGCTTTTCTCTTCGGCTTATTATACAAATTTCGAGACATGATCGCCCAGGCATATATCACGTATATAAATTAGTAGTAATAAAACAAACAAAAAGCATCTTAAGTGATTCTCAGGCTTCCAGAAATCCAACTTGTCGAAGTCAGTTTACGAGAACAGGGCACTTAGCCTTTAACTGAACACGTGACCTTTGATGGAGAAGAGCAGCTTTTAACCGACGGCCCATGACAAGACGACCTTAAAGCTGGAGCACAATTGTGAACCACTCCTTAATTGAAAACCTGTCGAAATCGTCGGTTTTTTTACGGGATGTCCAAGTAGAGAAATATATCTGCCCCCCCCCCCCCCCAAAAGCTAAAAACGCCAAGTTTTATTTTATATAGCAAGAAGCAAAAGCGTGAGAAATGTACAACACTATATTTTCCACTCAAAAGCGGAAAACTCTAATAACTTGGTGATAAAAAAATAAATGGGGTTCTCTATTTTCAGCCGACAGAAGTTAGTGAAGGAAAGTGAAAAGAAAGGACAACTGCAAGAATACAGAATGCATGGTTGTCAGCAAAAAGATGAACCAAAATACAAATTACAAATTGGAAATACCAAAATGAAACAACTGCAAAGATTTAGATATCTGAAAAATGTTTAAACAGAGGATGGAAAGTGCGACATTGAAATGGGATAGGCAAAGAAGCATTCCAAAAGCTAAGCAGGATATTAAGAAACAAAGATTTTGTTAGAAACAAAGAAAAGAGTATTAAACGGTTATTTGATATCCGTCATCCTATATGACAGTGAATGATCGACAATCTTCTTTCAGCTGAAGAAGAGTCTTGAAGCAACAGAAACCTGACTTGTGAGAAACGACGAAGTTGCAGAGAAAATGGAAAGAAAAAGAAAACATATTTAACATCAGGAACAGAGAGTTGAAATTCGTAGGTTATATAAAAAGGAAGGAGGGCTTGAAATTACTCATATTCACAGGACAGATTGAAGGCAAAAGGGACAGAGAAAAAACAACGCATAAGCTAGTTAGTGAGCTTGACTAAATGTGTTAGTGGAACGAGGTTTAGGGGAAATAAAAAAAAAGACAAAATTTATTAAGAACTGTGAAGGACAGGAAATTGATCTCCTATGTTCTCCTATGTCCTGAGGGGACACAACGCAAAAAGAAGAATGGTATGAGTGCATATCTATAGACAAAAGAAGGACCATTTTCATGTAAACCCAATTTCTTATAAATTAAGTGCTGCACTTTATTACGATGTTTTGTCACAAGTCGAGAACAACTGCACTTATGAATCAGTGCAGCATAACAAAGAAAACTGTCAAAATAAGAAAATAAATTGACAGAAGTGCTCCATAATCTTATATTAATAGGCCAATATATATATATATATATATATATATATATATATATATATATATATATTTTAATTAAGATACTTTAATCCAAGGGAAAAAAGCAGGAAGGTAAATTCCAAAAACCCGATCCTAATTAATATTAAAAATTTTTTTATAATATTAAAAAATGATACAGGAAGAGAGCTCCATGTAATAAAATATTACAGAGCAAATATAAGTTAGGTTTTTGAATATGTCCAGCGTCTGTAATATAAAATTTTTTTTCTTTCTTTTCTTTTCTTTTTCCCTCCCTTCCTTCCTTTATCTCTCTTATCTCCCACCTTTTTTCCGTGTTGCTTAACCTTAAATCAATTTCAACACGGCCGTCTGTTAATTTTTAGTTACAATTCTCTTTCCTTCTTTTGCGAACCCAGACGATGTCTATTGTTTATTTTCTTGTTTATTTTATTTTATTTTATTTTGTTTTATCTTTTTCTTTTTCTTTTCTTTTTTTAATTTTAATTTCTTTGCAAATCTATTTAAAAAGGAAAATTAGACTGATTTTTCTCCAGTTTCTGAAAGGATTTTTCTGTTGCTGAGGTGATGTGTTATCCCCCGTGGGGATCTTCATGTCGAAATGGTCATTCAACATCATTGAATTAATCCTTTTTTAATTTATATATATATATATATATATATTGTTACGAGGATGTATTTATATAGAAAAATAATAATGATAATAATAATGTCTAAAAAGTTGTAGTAAGGGACTCTATTGAGTTCTACTTGTTGTTACAAAAAAGTTTTAATTCAGAAAGTAGTCGTAAAAATAAGGAAATTAGAAATAGAACGTTTGGAAGATGCCAGCATGTTCCAGTAGAGTCGAGAGAATTCGAAATGTTCTAGAAATATGCAAATTAGGTGTTACCCCCTATAAAAATAGGTTTTGGGCACGGAGCAGTTAGTTGATAACAGGATGGGCTGACCGTATATGCTCCGGCTTTGATTCAAGGATTTATATCCAGCCGAAAGAATCTCACAAGAAGTCGTTGACAAATTGAAATTTGAAAGAGTGGTTAGGTGTTACCCCCTATAAAAATAGGTTTTGGGCACGGAGCAGTTAGTTGATAACAGGATGGGCTGACCGTATATGCTCCGGTTTTGATTCAAGGATTTATATCCAGTCGAAAGAATCTCATAGAAAAGTCTAACCAAATGAAACCTGAAAGAGAACCTCCTGGAACAAAAAGGATAAATACATATTTTTGACTCTTTCATTTACCAAATTAATAATTATTCTTTATATACACATTTCAAGATTTCCAAAAGGCATAGCACATAACTTCTTCGCCAACTTAACTGGGTAAAGATATTTGATACCTTACCTTCCCTTTCTCTCCTCGTAACACTTGCCAGTAGTAAACTCTATGACTCTTGTTTGAAATGCTACAAAAATTGTATATTTGTAAATATCTTATTTGGTGTGTTTTGTGAATTAAATATTTGTCTATGATTTTTATCTCTGAGTTTTGGAAAATAATTTTTTCTTTTTTTACCACTAACACGTAACAATATATATATATATATATATATATATATATATATATATATATATATGTGTGTGTGTGTGTGTGTGTGTGTGTGTGTGTGTGTGTGTGTGTGTTTAGGCAGCAAATTCTCTTTTAGACATGTCAGATTAAATAAATTCCAAACATTATGTCTACTTTTTTTTTTTTTTTAATAAAAGCCGTTTGTACTCACGGATAATCTTTCGTGTATTATAACTGAAAGTAGTAAGAAATGCGCTGTAACTTTTACAGTTGATTTTATTTTCCATTTCTCAATGTTTCTAAGTACTTTCAATCTCCTTCCGAGATCATCTTCAGGTGTTTTTTTGTAGTAGCAAAAAAGAAATTCAAACCTGTGTTGCTAACATTTACTGTATTTTTTTTGTTTGTTTTAAATGTAACGATTCACAGATATGATTAGCGTTCATTAAAACGTGAACATTATTTACTATGAAGTTTTTTGTGCTGTAATGTCATGATCATGCACGTATTTTCAGCATGAAAAAACTCTTCTCTTTATAAACGTTTTAGAACATTACAACAGTATTCATAGCTGATGAAATGACGGCTTAAGATTTTAATGAATATTGCCTCGAGGATCTGTAGTTTACATCTTTCAGTTATAATACCCGAAAGATTATCCGTGAGTACGAACGGATTTTATTAAAAATAAGCATACTAAATTTTTGCAATTTATTTAATTTCACATTATCTATCTATCTATCTATCTATCTATCTATCTATCTATCTATCTATCTATCTATCTATCTATCTAGTTCATAAATGTGTGTTGGGAGTAATTTCAATTTCAACTACCCCGGCATAGCTAACTCCTATATCAGCGAATTTGATATAAAAGTTACTAATATCTGAACCCCCCCCCCCAAAACACACACACACACACACACACACACACACACACACACACACACACACACACACACACACACACAAACACAAAAAACCCACAAAAGATAAAAAACAGGATTACGGCGTACAATTATCGAAGTTAAGCAGCAAGGCCTCTGATCAAGAGACGACCCTTGCAACGACCCTTAATTGCTGTTATTCCAAGGTCTATCCTGACCCATTGTGGTAGCACCTGTTAGCACCAAACAAAAACAAAACACTATGAAAGTATAGAAATATATTTTTCGGTTAACTGAAGTAAGAAATGATGTGCGTTATGGTAAAGTGGATATCGACGCGGAACGACAAATCAGGGAGCCGAGTTCGAATTTCAGTTAAATTTCTTGCATTAACTTACGCACAAATGCCCTTCTCTTCCCTCTAGTTATAGGTTAAATAACAGGACAGATTGGGTTCTATAGCCTTGGCTAGCAACCAGTCTACCGCAGAAAGCAATGGCAACATACTGTGGGTTAATCTTCTGTCCAGTCAGTCATGTCTCTTTCGAGACATGATCGCCCAAAGCGTGTATCATGTATGGCACTTAACTGACTGACTGAAGTAAGAAAACCCGAGGAAGATCTGCCCACCAGTACATCAAGAAAAGGAAAGGATGGATTAATTTCCTTCTGTTGTGTAAATTTTGAAGCTGGATGCATATTATTAAGGGTCAAAAAGAAATGGTCCGCTTCAATTTCATCCCTAAAAAAAAAACAAAAAACAAACAAAAAAAAAAAAAAACGGTATCGACATGACGAAAATAAACATCGGGTCTAAATTCAGATAATACACTGTCTTAATGAAATTCAACAAAGATGTTTGCTAAAATCGGTCCGAAAGGAGAACCCATTGAAACTCCATCAATTTGCCTATACATGACGCCGTCGAAACTAAATTCAACTGACATCGTGGCAAATTGCATCAGTTCGATAAATATCTCCCCAGGAATAACGGGAGGTGAAAACTGACTACAATATAAGGCATCAGCACATATATCAATAGTCTCAGTTAAAAGAAAGCAGGTAAAAAGGCTAAAAATGTCATAAGAACCCATAAATTTGTCAGTTGACAGATAACGCCGTATAAAGTTAGAAAGCACAAACGAATCTTTAATACAGAACTTGTTATACCGTTCCTAAACAGGCTGTAATATGGTGATAAGCCATTTAGCCACGCCATGTTGAGAAGACGCTATCATAGATAAAATAGGTCTCAGTGGAACACTATCCTTATGTGTTTTGTGGAAACCATAGAGGCGGGAACGAATAGAACCTGTGGGTCTAATTTCATTAGAAATTTCAGTGAATAAAATCATACTTTTAACCCATTTAAGTAGGCGTTTTTGGAATTTAGCCTCAATAGCTATTGTAGAGTCATAATTGTCTATTAGGCCTAACCGAACAAATTTGGAAGTATCTTCAAGGATAGTCATCATCTTGCTAACATAATCTTGATAATCAACAATGACTACACCCGAGTCTTTATCCGGTTTCATAATAACCAAAGACTTATAACGTCGAAGTGAATTAATAATTTTATATTGCTCTCTGTTCCACTTTGACTCATTAAAGGAAACAGAAGTACCGGCGTAGGAATGTGCAATATAATTGAGTTTAGCCTTAAGGTCAGTAACTTTGTTGGCTGAATCAGGCACAAAAATCTAATCCATGCCGTGTACAACTGAAATAAGGAAAGATTCAGGACGTTTTGATCGACACTAGGATCAGCGGAACAACCCAATTTCTTATAAATTAAGTGCTGCACTTTATTACGATGTTTCATCACAAGTCGAGAACAACTGCACTTATGAATCAGTGCAGCATAACGAAGAAAACGAATCCTGTCAAAATAAGAAAATAAATTGACAGAAGTGCTCCATAATTTATAATATTTCTTCTTCAATTTGGTAAGGCTGTAAGAGAGCTAAGAGATTAAATTAGAAAGGAAAGCCTCTTCAATCTTCAGTCCTAGGTGTAAATTCGCAGATTTTATTAGCCAAACACAATTGAAGGAGGGACCTATTAGCCAGAGTATTTCGAATCTTACACTCAATTTTTATCAGAGAATATAATCTGCTGATCAAGACCAATTTGTATCTTGTCTTGAAGTATTTGAAAATGTGATTGATGTTACAAAACTTCATTACCGTTATAAATAAACAAAAATGTTTATTAGTACCACCCACGATGATAATATTTAAAAAAAAATAAAATTGAAAAACGGGCTAGCTAACCGGTTTCGAACCCCGCTCAACAGAGCTAAATCGAGGTTAATAAAGAAATAATTATCGTTTTAAGAAAACGGAAAAGATGCAGTGGGGAAAAGATTCTTAAAAGGAAATGAGTTGGAGGCTAAATATATGTTCCTTCTGTTTACGTAGTGAGTGATTTAATAATTGAATATAGATGGCCTCCAACACTTTAAGGTGGTAACTAGATTGGGGCGTACTTAAAATGGAAAATGCGTCAATCTAAAGTTAGCGGCACAATTATGGTTATTTATAAGGCATTGCGCAATAGAAGACCCGTATGTATTGGTCAGCCTATCTGATGAAGATAAGTTCAAATTACAGAATTTTGTAGGTACGTGTTGTTTAATTCTGACATCTAGTTTTTGAGTAGTTCACCCTTTCTAGTGCAATCTACAACTATATTTAAACATATGAATCAAAGAACTACAAAGGTGTAGGGAGAGAACATCCTTCCATATAGAAGAAATGAAAGATTTAGCAGAAAAAAATGCAATTTGCTACGATGTCCGTTGAATTTAGTTTCGACGGCGTCATGTATAGGCAAATTGATGGTGTTTCAATGGGCTTTCCTTTGGGACCCATTTAACAAACATCTTTGTTGGATTCCACAAGGAAAGGGTATTATCTGAATTTAATAGACCCAATGTTTATTTCCGTTATGTAGACCACGCCTTTTGTCTCTTTAACAATGAAATTGAAGCCGACCATTTTCTTTCGTCCTTTTGCATCCAGCTTTAAAATTTACACAACAGAAGGAGATTAATTCTTCCCTTCCTTGATATCCATTAAGCCACAACGCACATTAGTTCATATAAGATGTTGCTGTTATTAATGTTCGTTAAACATTTGAAAATATAAAAGAAAAGAAAATATATTTGAACCTTTGCCAAGTGTAGGACGTTATTTAAAAAAAAATAACTTTTATTGTTGACAAATTTTACTCCTATATTTTTATACTTGTTTGATATTCAGGATGTGCGTTGTGGTGCAGTGGATATCGACTCGGAACGACAAATCGGCGAGCCGAGTTCGAATTCTAGTTGAATTCTTTGTATTCACTTACGCGCAAATACCCTTGGGAAATGTATTAATCCGTCTCTTCCCTCCAGTTATGGGTTAAATAACAGGACAGATTGTGTTCTATAGCCTTGGTCGGCAGCCAGTCTACCGCAGAGAGTAATGGCAACCTACTGCGGGATAATCTTCTGCCCAGTCAGTCATGTATCTTTTGAGACATGATCGCCCAACCGTATATTACGTATGGCACTTAACTGACTGACTGATATTCAGAACTCGATAATGTCATTTAGATATGAAGCTTATTCTACATTGTCGCTAGATTACATACAAGCGCTAAATGGTGAAAAGGGAAAGAAGAACAGATTTATAGACATATTCTTAATCAATTAATCATTACAACGGAGAAAGTAAGAAAAAATAATAAGAACGTTTGTCAGAAACAACACGGATGCTGGATTCCCATTGAAAAGCGGATTTTCTTAATTTATTAAATGAACAAACCAACTAACAAATAACATTACTTGCATATCCTGTCATAAATTCCCAGTATTCTCTCTTTCTTGAGGCTTTGTGCTATTGTACTGAACATACTAAATTAATTCCTTAACTGCTAGTTTACTCCTTACCTGTCACTACTGTTGACTCAGTTTAGTAGTGTGACCCATAGAGAGGTCAATAAATACCGGTGGTAGGCGAACAGGAAGTCGGCTTATAAAGAAAATATATCTATAAACCTGTTCTTTCCTTTTTCACCATTTAGCGATTTTATGTAATCTAGAGACAATTTCATATCGAAATGACATTATCGAGTTCAGATTTTAGACAAAATATTTCATAGGATAATTTCGTGGTTGGAATGAATTAAGCTTACACTGTTCTTGTGAATATCAAACAAGTACAAAAATATCGGAGTAAAATTTGTCGACAATAAAAGTTATTTGTTTAAATAACGTCCTTCACTTGGTAATGGTTCAAATATATTTTCTTTTCTTTTATATTTTTAAATGTATAACGAACGTCAATAACGGCAACATCTTATATGAATTAATGTGCGTTGTGGCTTAATAGATATCGGTTCAGAATGAGAGCCGAGTTCAAATCCCAGTCGAATTTTTTTTATAACTATTTCACCACAAGCAAGTTAGTACTGCCACTGGTGCGCAGGGGGTTACATAAGAGGAAAGTGATGAAAAAAAGAAACAAGTTACAGTGGTGTGAAGAGAGCTGCATGAGAGTAGAGTGGGAAGGAAGAAGAACATTATACTATCAAATACCGGTGAACAACAGATCAGTCTTCATAGCTATGTTAACGAAATCAGGTGTGGATGGATGGAAACTTCATCAAACCTGATGAACTACGTAATAAAATGTATAATAAGGATTCTAATGAATATAACTCGAAACCTAATTAAACCGAAAATTTTGCCGGCGCGGCGGACAAACATAATCTCGCTGCTGATCTTGAGAGGGATCTACATTCTGTAGTGAAGTGGGGTAAAGTGTGGCTTGTAAATTTCAATGCGTCTAAGACCAAGCAGCTGTCTGTCAATCATCACAGGCAACCTCTCCTGCCTCCCATAAGCATGAACCAAGCGAGTCTCCCCGAGAGTAACACACTGCACCTCCTCGGCCTTACCCTCTCTTCTGATCTCAAGTGGAACCACTACATTGAGTCAATAGCTAAATCCACTGCTAGGAAGGTTGGGTCACTATGTCGGGTTAGGATGTATTTCCCGCCTGAAACCATCCTGCATATATACAAATCAGCCATTCGTCCGTGAATAGAGTACTGCTGCCATATATGGTCAGGTGCCCCCGCTGTTCACTTCGGTGTTCTTGACAGGCTTCAAACGAGAATCAGTAATGTGATAAGTACCGACTTGGCGACTCGACTACAGCCACTTTCCCACTTTCTTTGTCTGTTCTATAAATACTTTTATGGCTTCTGCTCCAACGAACATAAGTCACTGGTGCCTCTGCAACAGATGTTTATTCGTGCAACCAGACTGGCAACTGGGTTTCACCCATTTACAGTGAGATTAACCAAATGCAGACAACAATTCTACTCCTGCAGCTTCTTTCCTCGCACTTCCCGCCTGTGGAACTCGCTTCCATATTCTTGCTTTCTTGACGGATACAACCTTCAGGAATTCAAATGCAAGGTCAATACTCATCTCTTAACCACTTGACCCTAGTTCTTTTCTCACCACTCTGTATATCCTTTCCTTTCTCTCCAGCTCTGCAACTGTCATCACACCTGTATTCCCTCCCTTCTCTTGCTCCTTTCTAAATGGTTTGTCCTTCTCTTCACTCTCTTCTATCTAGTGCTTTTACTTTTATGTACCCCCCCGCACATCAGTGGCGTTACCGCCTTGTTCGGGGTGATATGATTAAAAAAAAAAAGAGTAATTTGAATTTGTTTAGGACCTTAGAATGATCAATGCAATTTATCAAAATGCTATCCAGACTGCAGGAGAGTTTTAGTGGAAGAGGTTAGATTTATTATTTTTAGTAAGACGGGTTAAATAAAGCGACGAGTCACATAACAAGCATATTCCAATTGATGACAAAACAGTTACTAGGGAGGATAGTAGGCAACAAACATTACTTAGAGCTGCAAAGGACAAGAATTGTGGAGAGTTGTAGAACATGCGAAAAATTTAGGGAGACAAATGTATTGAAGATAGTATCATTATAACAACATGTGAGGCATAATGGTCTTTTTTATGTAAGATGTATGTCTTCTCCATGCTCTGAAAGTAGTGTTAGAATTCATTTAACTTATTATTTTGTGGGTTATTGTATTCTTTCATTTGTAACAGACGGCACAAATTCCACCATAGTTTTTGAAAGTTCATTTTTGCTGGTGAACCTCTGTCCACAAATGTAAACCTTACTCTCCAAATTATAAAAGTTCCCAATTCGATTAAGGTCGGTTGAAAAAGAACCACCGCATAAAACGAGTGATTTTGAAAGCCATTTTATTCAGACCGTCATGAGTAATGGCATACTTTTGTGCATAAAATTATCTTTCTGAAAGCATTTAGCTTCTTCCTTAACCACTGATGTATATTTGGGTTGTCATCTGGAATTCTCCATACGCTATCACTTTACTACAAATAATCCTAAAACAAAAAATCACGCCACTTCCGCCTTGTTATCGCCACAACCCGCGAAAACGATTTCTATCTGTCCACCGAACCTTTGCGCCATCCGTCGAGTACATTAAGGACAGCACTGCAATCGTCGGTGAAAAGATTAGTTGCAAAAAATTGATCTTGCAGTATTCTACCCTCTACTTTATTTGATTTTGTTTATAGGGTATTTTTTAAAGTAGAGCTAGTGAACCATGTCACATGTTTTGTTATCGTGTGCTTTTCAACACTTCTACGTGCCACAACGCCTAAAAAATTCATAGCATGACAAAGACAGAACTTTCATAACTTTTTCTTGATAAGGGACACATTAGCAAGATAAAATCCTCAATTTCCACTTATAAGATCGGCATTAGAGTCGTCCAGTTTCGTTAACGAACTTTTTCATTGTTCGGGTTTACCTGCCATTCATTTTTGCAATGTCTAAAGTTGTTTTACGCATTGACGAAATTAAACATTTCTCTTTTTCCGTCAATTCAGCAGTACTGTCCACTTAAAAGCTTCGTGTCTATATAGTCTGAAACTTCCAAATTCAGAAAATTTTATAGAAATGTTTGCTTTTGCTTCAGAGCAGTGTTTAGTATTTGCAGAATTCCCTTATGGGGTGCTCAAAACGGCCAACATGTTATATTTTTAGGTTTAAGTATTTGAGCGAACACCTAATTTAGGATAACATTCTGTTTCAACTAAGGTCATTGTACTCATAAAATCTAAAATAAGCTTCAGTATAAATAACAACTCTTAGAATTATCTGAGGATTAGGCTGCATTGTTTGCGTTATAAAAATTAACTGGTTAACACGGATACTCATTAAAGAAACCAATGAGTGTTCCCGCTTGTGGAACACGCTTCCATATTCTTGCTTTCCTGACGGCTACAACCTCCAGGAATTCAAATGCAAGGTCAATACTCATCTCTTAACCACTTGACTCTAGTTACAGAAATGTAACAAAAACCACTAAAACATATTTACAACCAGAAATTTAAGAGCGGTTGTGATCTCCTGTTTGTCGTTTCATGATGCATTTTTATTATCCGGTTGAGTTACCATTAATTTCTTGATTTAGTGAGAAAAGGAAGCAAGGGAGACAATAGCCCAAAAGCATTGCTGAAAGAAATGGGGCTGCAGAATGGATAATTTTTCATGTTTGGTTATTAAAGGATGGGATGTGCGTTGTGGTACAGTGGATATCGGCTCGGAACGAGAAATCAGGTAGCCGAGTTCGAATTCCAGTTGAATCCATTGTATTCACTTACGCGCAAATACCCTTGGGAAAGGTATTAATCCGTCTCTGCCTTCCAGTTATGGGTTAAATAGCAGGACAGATTGGGTTCTATAGCCTTGGTCGGCAACCAGTCTACCGCAGAAAGCAATGGCAACCTACTGCGGGATAATCTTCTGCCCAGTCAGTCATGTCTCTTTGGAGACATGATCGCCCAAGCGTGTGTCACGTATGGTACTTTAACTGACTGACTATTAAAGGATCTTCACACACACACACACACACACACATATATATATATTCATTTTGAAGTCAGTCGATTGCACAACATTGGTATCTTCAGACATTTTACACCAACTGATTCTCCAACGCTTTTGTTTTTCAAATGCACATCAGGAACTTTCAGAACGCAAAACTGGAATTTTGAAATAACTGGCATTTCAAAATAAGAGAGGAGTTTTTCAAGAATTGTAAACATTGTCTTCCAGGTTTGTATGATCCTAAAATATATTTTCTGATATGTTTACTATTCGGACATTTTTTCGGATCTTTCATTTATTAACTTTTCTCTTTATGGAAATAATATTATGGATAATTTCTTTTCTTGGCAAAATCTGCAAACATAACCGCCGTTGTAAGGTCTGGCCTTTTTTAATATGCTTCATGTTATATCAGGGTCTTTACCGTTTTTTTCTTTTAATCTCTACACGTGGTTAGCTAGTTTGGTACAATTTTTAAGGCTTTCTAGCTTGGATGTAGACTTGTGATTATACTAACGATTTTTAAAATTTTCTTCAGTACATCCTAGGGATATTTTTCTCTGCTCGTCTGTATCCTGTAAGTATTTGCTTCTGTTTTACAAATTCTGTTAAGTGTGCATTTGTTTTTGTCTCTGCAGTTACATTTTTCATTAACGAGATTATGCTGTACTTTTGATATTAATTCTTGGTGTTTTGCTTTTTATGTAATTTTCTAAATCGCACACGCAGCTGTAACTTAATTTAATTGTATTTCTATTGAATATTTTATGTAATTCCGTGTTTTCAGGGGACTGAAAAATATTTACCCTATTTTGGACTTTACTTCTAAATTAACAGGTGGGTTGAATCAAATAATATTTTTTCTACGCAGTATTTTTATTTTCTTGTTTATTTGAGGTTTATATTCTAATTTCTATGGCCGTTTTAATTTAAAAGCTTTTCATTATATATGTATTGAGCACTTTTTAGTACATCTATAAAGATTTAATTTAATTCTGACCAATAACTAGTTAATAATAATAATAATAATTTACATTGGAAAATGTGCAAACACTATGGAAAATCTGTAAACAAATCACTCAGCACCGGTTACAAAAATAGAAGATGTCACCATTCTATGGGATTACACTATCTACACAGATAGAAAAATTGAAGCAAATAGGCCGAAAACCAGAAAGAAAAAACTTGTCTATTAATTGATATGGCTTGTCCAGCGGATTGTAACATAGCAACCAAGGAATTTGAAAAACTGTCAAAGTATAAAGACCTGGAAATTGAAATAGAAAAAATGTGAAAATTGAAAATAAGAGTTGTGCCACTGATAGTGGGTGCACTTGGAGTGATAAAAAATGCAACAAAACAACACATTGAAAGAATACCTGGAAACCCCAGCTTAAGAGATATACAAAAAATTGTCTTATTAAGTACAGCCCACATACTAAAGAGAACTTTGTCTATGTAACGCTAGGGATGATAGGGGAGATAGAAAAAACATGAAATGGAGACATAACAATACGACACGACCTGCCTTAGGTCTTCCCGCAGATTTGGTAGGTAGCAGAAATAGAAATATGATGAAAAATGACATAATAATAATGATAATAATAATAATATATTTTAATCTGACAATATCACTTATAGTTTTGGAGGTGGGGGCAACAATTCTGGTATTTGGGGTAGTTAATTTGTTGGAGAGTTCACATGAAAAGTTGTTTTTTGGTTTCGCGTATTTTATAAGCATGTTTTTGGCATTGAGAATGAAATAATGTGGGTAGCGAAGAAATTTAAATGTTTGTTCAATATATTTCTTTTCTTCAGATAGATATTTATGGCTGCATATACTGAGGGCCCTGAGGTAGAAATAAACCAGATTTAATTCTATCATTGTGGTGAGAATAGAAATTAACAAGATCGTTTTTGTTGGTAGGTTTACGGTAATCATTAAATTCTAATTTATCGTTATTACGTATTAATAAAATATCAAGGAATAATAAAGAATTGTTAGTTTCAAGTTCATATGTGAATTCAATGGTAGGTTCTACTTTATTGAGTTTTATGACTGTTTGATAGGTTGGTGTCATGGGGGTAAAATAATAGGACGTCATCTATATATCCGAAGCAAATAGAACTTTTGGCTATTATATACTTGAAAGGACCGGATTCTAAGAATTCTAGAAATAGGCAAACAAGAACGCCATTAATAACAGATCCCATGGATAAACCAAATTTCTGTTTATAAAATGTGTTGTTAACAAGGATTTGCTTTGTGGTGCAGTGGATATCGGCGCGGAACGAGAAACCGGGGAACCGAGTTCGACATTCCAGTTGAATCCATTGTATTCACTTACGCGCAAATACCCTTGGGAAAGGTATTAATCCGTCTCTTCCTTCCAGTTATGGGTTAAATAACAGGACAGATTGGGTTCTATAGCCTCGGTCGGCAACCAGTCTACCGCAGAAAGCAATGGCAACCTACTGCGGGATAATCTTCTGCCCAGTCAGTCATGTCTCTTTCGAGACATGATCGCCAAAGCGTGTATCACGTATGGCACTTAACTGACTGACAGTTAACAATGGTTAGTGATTAATTTTTATGATTTTCTGGACAGACAGGGGAAGCTTTACTTTGGATTTCTTAAGAGGGTTTTTTTTAAGAATGTTTAAGCATTTTTTAATGGGTATGTTTTTATAGAGTGATTTTATATCGAAACGTGCCATAGACAAGTCAGTCATATTAACATTTTTAATTTTATGGAGTCGCCTGATATATGTAGTACTAATGGTGCCTAGGAATGGTGTAAGTATTTTAGTAATAGCTCTAGCTAATTTATGGGAAGCGCTGTTTATACCAGATACAATAGGTTTTTAATGGGAATGCTTGGTTTATGAGTCTTGGGTAGGTCATATAATGTGGGTATAGTAGGTTGGTATTCTAATAATTTGGTCCATGACTTCTTTTCATTCTTTAAATAGTTTTATGACTGTTTTGTTGAAATTTTGTATTTCAGTGTTTATTATTTGTTCAGTGGTTTTTGTGTAGGTGTTGTCAGTATTTAAAAGGGGTCCTATTTTTTCATTATAGATGTGTGTGTCCATTATAACTATACCCCCTCTTTTATCAGATTTGGTTTTAATGATATTTTTGTTCTTGGATAAAATATTTAATGCCTGTATGTATCTCCTGGGTAGTGTAGTTTCATTGATTTTGGTGAGGGTTGCTGCTATTATTTCTTTTGGCCTGTAGCAAATTTTAGGCCAAGCTTCAGTTTCAATTGTGGATAGTTTGTATTTAGAAATATTTCGGATAACATTAGGAATACCGATCTCATTCCATTTGATTTTGGCACATAGTGTTTGAAGTTTGAGTTTTAAACGGTTTTGTTGATTGCGAATTTCAGCATTTCAGCTTGAGAAGTCGAGAGGATGTTTTTTAACCGTAACATTTTCCCAAGTGATGTGGCGTGTTGGTTAATGAGTCTTTCTTCATGATTGAGATTTTCAGCACATTTGAGGAGGTAGTCATAGATACGTTTGGGAAAAATCTCCTTAGTACTGTGTAGTACTTTATTGGTGCTTTAAGGAATGACTTTTTCGGCAATACAATTGAGAATGAAATTCCTTCTGTGATGTAGTGAGTAACCAGATAGGAGAAGATTTTTGTAAGTATAGATGTAATGAAATTTTTGTCTCCTCGGGATGATTTCCATTTTCAGACAAAACGAGTTGAATATATCGATCGAAATCCGACAAGATGAATAGAATAAGTAAAGAACAAGTAGAAAAAAGTGTCTTTAATCTAACATGTTTCACTTATAACAAGATTCTTCAAAGATTTAGTAAGGACGAATGATTTAAAAACTCCGAGAGACAGTATTTTTAAATCAGGTATAGTTTCAAATGTGCATTGTGGTACAGTGGATATCGGCTTGGAACGAGATATCGGGGAGTCGAAATTCGAATTCCAGTTGAATTACTTGCATTCACTTACGCGCAAATACCCTTGGGAAAGGTATTAATCCGTCACTTCCTTCCAATTATGGGTTAAATAACAGGACAGATTGGATTCTAAAGCCTTGGATGGCAACCAATCTACCGCAGAAAGTAATGGCAACCTACTGCGGGATAATCTTCTGCCCAGTCAGTCATGTTTCTTTCGAGATATGATCGCCCAAGTGCGTATCACGTATGGCACTTAACTAACTGATAGTTTCAAAGGTCAGAATACGTGTCAAATGGGATAAAGTAACGGATGAATATCAAATGTAGAAGATAAAACTTGTGTTTGTTAAACTGTATGTACCAAAGCATTCTTTTTAAATAAAATAAGAGAAAACACTTATGAATGTATGCGTTGAGAGAAATCAAATGATGGAACGATCTTCATTCTAAATAACTTTAGAATCATGTATGAATCACAAACAAAATATATTTCCGTTTAAATTCTAGCGAAAATAACGTTAACAGAATCTTTTAATGAAATAATAAATTACTAAATAACATTGTTTTCATATGAACTGTCCAGCAAATTATCTATCCAACAAATACCAGAATTGTTACAACCACCTTCAAAACTATTAGTGATATATATATATATATATATATATATATATATATATATATATATATATACTAGCAGTATAGCCCGGCGTTGCTCGGGTGTAATGAAAGCTTTAAAACTAAAACTAATCCATGGTCCTGGAGCTCAGACTCTTTGGACGTTGGCACGAAAGACTAAAAAGCAATAATTGTTTCCAGTTAAAGCTAGAACGTAGACTGAAAGAAAAATGAATGGATGTAAGTCAAATTTTGATTTCCTGGTATCGATATCAAATTTTCTGCACTATTGTAAGAACTGCAAGCATGAAACTTCTGAATATCGTTTCTTATGTCTTTGTCTATGAGTGTATGAAATTTGATTAAATTAATTTGATTAAAATCGAACCACTCCTTCTATAACCAGATTTTTTCGATTATCGATTTTCGATATTTATCGAGGGTACCTCGACACAAAACCAAGCTAAGAACACTCGCAGACGCTTATAGTACAACTGTGTAAATTTTCAAAAAAATCGGTTCAGCCGTTTCGGAATCTATAGGTAACGGACACACACACACACAAAGTTCCATTTATAAATAAGTTTATCTATCTATCTATCTATCTATCTATCTATCTATCTATCTATCTATATATATATATATATATATATATATATTTGTTTATTTATTTAATCTGACATATAGATATAATATTGACAAATTGCTAGCGTTCATTAGAACGCTAGAATTATCCAAAATTGATTTTTTTTATATGTTGTAATGTCATGGGCATGCACGTGCTGAAGCATGAAAAAACTGATCTCTTTACAAACTTTTTAGAACATTACTACTGTATTCATAGCTGATTCTATTAATTGACGGCTTAAGTGTTTTAATGAATATTGCCTCGAGAATCTTTAGTTTGCTTTTGTTGTTTTCTTGGCGTAGGATAGTTGTGTTATCAATCATTAATTTTTGATATTGTGAGTGTAGACAGGAATGTTGTTGTAAATATCTAGAAATGGACGAATGGTTAGAGAAATGTAATGTAAGACGTCTAGGTAATGTAGTTGTTGTAAATACAACATATATATTTGTATTTTTGTCGGAGATACATTCTCCTAAGGGATACTTGAATTGCTATATAATGTTGGTTTTACGTAACACATCAGTTTGTGGGAAGAAGTTATTACAAATAATTAAATTAGTATTATTGTACCTTTTATAATATATTATAAATTATAATTTTTAATTTTTTATTATTCCGTAAGAGCAACATTATATATCAATTTGTCAACCGTTATATTTGAAGCAGAAAACAATTTACAGTAATTTTTAGCAACACAGATATGCGGTTATTTTTTTGTTACCATAACTCACACCCCTGAAGATGATCTCGGAAAGAGATTGAAAGTACTTGGGTGGGTACCTTATGAAATTAATGATAATAACATCTGTCAACGTTACAGCTAATTTCTGACATCTTTCAATTATAATACGCGGAAGATTTTCTGTGAGTATGAACGGATTTTATTAAAAATAAGCAAGCATTGTTTGCAATTTATTTAATCTAACAGATTAAAAACAAATTGCTGCCTAAAAACACAAATTTCAATATATATATATATATATATATATATATATATATATATATCACTCCATACACGAAAATGAATCAGTAGCTGAATTTTGATGACATTTTCACTCTATAATGTTCAAACGATGTAATTAATATTCAGTTAATTGATACTTACCTTCCTACTTAATCGCAGTTGAGATCATAGTGTCATTATGAAGTTCATAATCCTTCCTTTTACTATATTATATACTTCACCAGAACTACATCGTTAGTTTGATGACCGTGTGTGATTGTAGAGTCGCTGCGCAGCTGAACACTTGCACACCTTACGAAGTCCACTCCATATATCTGGGTTGAAAGTCAAAAAGGTATTCATTCATACGTAGTATGTAGTGGGCGAATAGACCTGGTAGAGCCCATTCCTTTCCAGGTCAAACCACATGTCAAAGCCCACGACTTCCAACTAGAAGTTTCACCTTGGTCACGGATATGTTGATTCCATCGGGGAAACCGTCAGCCTTAGTCGCTGACTTCAGTCTAGGAAGCCTTCTCTCCAGCGATGCCATAGTTATGAATTCCAGTTTACTACATCCGCAAGTAGGTTTATCCGTCCTGATGTTTTAATTTCACTGGGTATTTAACCACCAGGTTGTGTGTTGTGGTGCAGTGAATATCGGCGAGGAATGAGAAATCGAAGAACCGAGTTCGAATTTCAGTAGAATTCGTTGCATTCACTTACGCGCAAATACCCTTGGGAAAGGTATTAATCCATCTCTTCCCTCCAGTTATGGGTTAAATAACAGGACAGATTGGGTTCTATAGACTTGGCTGGTAGAAAGCAATGGCAACCTCCTACAGGATAATCTTCTGCTCAGTCAGTTATGTTTCTTTCGAGACATGATCACACAAAGCGTGTATCACGTATGGCATCTAACTGACTGATCTAACCACCCTCCTCACCAGATTTGCTGGTGAAGAAACAGGTTTAGAGCCCTACGAACAAATTCAACTGATCGGTAGATAGTACTGATGTACACGGCAGGGTGACCTGTAATAAGGTCTATATTTAATTTTGAATTTCCAGTTGTCCTTCTTTGATAATGAATGAGTTTATTTTCTTTTTCATCATGAGGTTACGAAGTTACTTATTTACAGGTATATAAGAGTAGGAAGCAATACGTACGTAGCCTGTCGAAGTTAAGTCATTGAATTTAGATCTGATGTTTTCTCTCTGTAATGTTTGATCGATGAGATTAATGGCGTTAAGCTGGGCTAAGTGCGTTAACAGAAAAGGAGGTTTTAGCAAAAAATAGGGGTTTGTTGAGTAAAATAAATACTTCTTCACATTAGATAAGGTGGCTTTCCAGAAAAAGTTGAATACAGCTTCGATTCTTTCAAAGTGGAATATTTTCTTTAATACACACACACACACACACACACACACACACACACACACACACACACACAGACAGATAGATAGATAGATAGATAGATAGATAGATAGATAGATAGATAGATAGATAGATAGTCGAGTTAACTGGACTATCTCGTCATTAGTAACATCCAGTCTGGGAAAACAACAACTTTGAATTCAAAGCAATGGCAAAACACTTCACTATCTTTTCCAAAAAGCGATAGTAATTTGCATACAAGAAAGAAAACGAATTTGTGGAGAGTCATAATTGCTTACGTCCTGATATTTCAAAAATAGTTTATTTATCTAGGCTTCAATGATATACGATCTTCTGTTTCTGAGTCTTTTGTAATGAGAGATTATTTACGTTGTTCTGAAACTTTTTATTTGTAATCAAATGAAAAATAATATCACTACGTCAGAAGTATTCTCATTATTCTAGCTGATTTGCGTAATACTCTTGCGGGCATGGTTTCGATTCTTCCGCATTTACAGTCCTTCCGATCTTTTTACAAAAAACTTCTCCAAGCACGATTATTTTTTACGCTATTAACCTTATGTAGCAGAAACAACGAAAAAGAAATAAAAACCCCAACGTTTAAATCTGTTGAGATTTCAAGCGAAGTGTTTGATGTCGCAATCATCAAAATAGAATTGGTACTTGTATTCTCTTGTGACTCAGCAGGAGCAAAAACGGATCTTTGAACCACGATGCTCTGAAAAGTGAAATCAGCTTCCAACAAAGGTTACATAGTTTTTTGTTTTTTTTAAAGAAAAAGAAACAAATTAATTCTAACAGCAGAGGAGATTTATGTCGATGTGATCAAAAGATTTTGAAAGGCGTACATCTAATAAACATCGGGTGAGAATTAACATAAAGGGTAATTAGAGCAGAAATTTAGATGAAGCTTAGGATCATGCATAAAATCAACGAAATGGCATAAGTATTGATATATTTTGGTAGACTGGTATATATACACTACCGGAAAATTATTAGGCCACACCAGCGTTTTAAAAAATGATGTACTTCATACACTTTTTTACTATTTATTGCTAAGTGAATAATTGTAAATGAAAATAGAATGTTTCTTTTGTTAATACTGCACAATAACATGTGCATGAAATGAATTTATAAATATTTAATAATTACCTAAATTGCAGTTTCATCAATGAAAGAATGAAAAAATTTAGGATGATTCAGACGAGTTCATTTTTGTTTCCTTGCCTTGTAAAATTTTGCAAAGTAATAATAACAAAAAATAGTATGAAATACATAATCTCTTTTAAAAAACTGGGGTGGTCTAATAATTATGGCCGGTAGTATATATATATATATATATCCACTGCACCACAACGCACTGGGCACTTGTTTATATATGCGTTACTCTTCAGAAATGAATTAAGTTCTTTCGGTGACTGTCGTGTGTATACACTGCTTATATACAACACGTTAAAACTTCCCTTCTCTAATTCCATACGCCTATGGCTTAGGGTGTGGTGACTCCGACTGACACCAAATCGGTCGAGTTTCAATTCCGGCCAGAAGCAAGTGGATGTGTCCAGTCACACTGATGAGCTGTGATACTGCGAAACAGGCTTGTATGTGAATGACTAATATATATATATATATATATATATATATATATATATATATATATATATATAATGTTTGCATCGCTTAAAATATGTTATATCTATAGAAGAGTGTTCAATATTGGGGATAGTGCTTTTATAGTTATACGTAGACTGCGTGGACATAAGATTCAGTACTGCATGATAAAAATATCTCAGCGCAATCTTCAGGCCAAATGCAGTTACTTTTTAGATGCCTCCATATATGCAATTAACGGAAGAGAGAGAGAGAGATGAAAGAAACTGGTCCTGCCAGTCATTTGTCTCTTTATATATTTTGTGTTTTTAGTGGATACGCGTGTTCGAAAAAGATGACCCGTTTATATTTTAAACATTGTGTATAACGTCTATTGGTCTTATTTAGTTGAGAACGAATGATAATATATCGAGATAGTAGAATAAATGGAGAAAGAGCAAAAACCTTGTCAACCGCGTTGCCACAGAGACAACTATGAACCAAAACTACCCCTGCAGCCTTTGTAGATGGATCAGCCATTTCTATTTTGGAACTGATCAGCTACCAGTGAGCTTTCAGCAGACGTGGACAATCACCTTTCTAGATATCCATTTTTAGCCAAATCTTTACTGAAGAAGACCACCTCTTCAATGTTGAACTTAGAAGCTACGTGTTCAAACAAGCCTCGCTCCTGCATAGATTTTTATATATGTGGTATAGAAAATATTTTTGGAGAGTTTGTAAAATTACTATCCTCTCAAGCACTCTCATGTGCCACTTCATCCCGGAGGCTGATCTGCAAATTTTATCAATAAACTGACATAAGTACCCTGCATGTCTGTCAGGAATTACATCCACCTTGTCAGCATGTGATAACCAGTAAATATAGCACGATTTTTAAAAATGTACTTAACCCATCTTAACTATATTAATCGCATCGATAAAATATTATAGGGTGAAAACGTCAGATCTAATATTTCCGTAGATTTGTTCTTTTGCTAACCCTGTTCCACAATCCATTCATGCAAACTCGTCAAGTAGGTGGTTCGTTGAGTCCCCTCTTGTCCTCGATATGCTCTGTAAGTATTAAGTTCTACAAGCTTCTGTTTTCATTATGTGTTTAAGAAATTTCAAATGTCTTCTGATTCGAAGCGTCATTTTTGTTTCCATTTTCCTTCAGACTTCTTCGATGCTCACGCGTTCCCTGCATCGAATTCTTAGTATTCTTCTGTAGAACCACATTATTGTTGCTTCCTATTTTCTGTAATTATATTGTTCAGCATTAACTGTGATACAAGAGGTACCATAACAGTTCAGCTCCCATTTCTTTGTTTCTAACGAAGTTTTCCTGTTTTTTTTAAAAACTTTGCCTAGCTTTTGGATGGCATCTTTCACCATTCCATCGTCCCAAGTATAACGATATATTACAGGCAGTAGCAAGACCTCTGATCAGAAGATTAGAAGTTATAAAGAACCTGAAACCACCTCTTAATTGCTGTTGTTCTCAGGCTCACTTTAACTCTGGGTCGTAGCATCTGTTATGGGCAAATAATAACACCCTAAACAAAAGCAAAACACTGTGAAAGTATAAAATACATATTTATAATAAAAGTACTAGCAATGCATATTATCATGGAACTACCTGCAATACATTTTATCTGTAGTTAAAGGCATACAATTGCGTTCAAAATATATTTAACTAAATTAACTGAAGCCATAAAACTGATTTCACTATTAAATAACACATCGCGGTTGATATGACGCGAAACGAAATCAAACAACCAACATGAAAGAGCTCTTTCATGACATTAATCCGTATGATATACTACAATTTCATCAAGAAATCAAACGGTATTCCAAAATATAACTTCAATAAAACTAATCCATAAACACACATATCACCGCCTCAAGTAATCATGAACACACAAACATATATGCATAAAAACTGAGTATCAGTTACCATGTATTCAATTGTGAAAGCAGAATAACATAATTTTATTACTTCAAAGCACCCAAGAAAATAAAATTTCTGCATCAGATGAGTTTTCATAAATATAAAATGAAATTTTAAATTTAATCGAAATGTATTTATGCATACTCCAAGGTTCCAAACCAAAAAAAAAAAAAAAAGAAGTTTTCTTCTACTATTTGCCGTGTTCTTTCAGGATGCTGGCGATCATGGCTCTCCTCAATTTTTCTGTCTTTTCTATTTCTTAGTAAATTTTGTCTTTTTGTTATCTCTTCAATTGCCATTTCCACTCTACTAGTTTCTTCACTCGTACTTCCCGCCTGTGGAATTATCTTCCATATACATGCTTCCCTGATAGGTACGGCTGACGGCCTATCACGTTGAATACACCGGTTCTCGCTCGATCACCGAAGTTAAGCAACGTTGAGCCTGGTCAGTACTTAGATGGGTGACCGCTTGGGAATACCAGGTGCTGTAAGCGTATTGTGACGGATGTGCGTTGTGGTGCAGTGGATATCAGCTCGGAAAGAGAAATCGGTGAGCCGAGTTCGAATTCCAGTTGAACATCCTGCATTCACTTAAGCACTGGTACCCTTGGGAAAGAGCACCAGTGCTTAAGTCCATTTTCTCCAGTTATGGGTTAAATAACAAGGGTAGGACTTGGGGACTTAAAGACAAATACCAATGAATCTTGATACTCGAAAAAGAAAAAAGTATTACTAGACACAAAACTTATATAAAAACAACAATAAATTGTTGAAAGAAAAAGGTATTACCAGCAATAAATAAATAAAATTTAGTTGGCATTAAATGACCCGCCGAGGTTGATATGCCATAAAAACAAAACAACCAACCAACCTGATAGGTACAATCTTCAAAAGTTTAAGTGCAACGTCAAATACTATCTTCTATCTTCTTGATTCCCAGCTTTCTCTTGTCCTTTCTTCGACATCCCCGGTAAATTGTTCTTTGTTTCTTTTTCTTTCTTTTTCTCTCACAGTAACCCCCTGCGCACCAGTGGTGGTACTGCTTTGCTTGGAGTGAAACGATCATAAAAAACACCCTGTGCTGCTATCCATCTACAGAAGCTCGTTAGTTAGGTTATGCGTTGGTTTCTTCTGTCTCTCTTGCCTGCAATGTTTTGTGAGTGTCAAATTTTTCAAGCCCGCTTTCCTAATTACGAATTTTAAAAATTCGAATTATCTCTTTCTATCCAAATTTCTGTCGTTTCAAGTCTCTTCTTCATCTGTGAGGATATTATCCAGCATTCGCTGCTATATATGTGAGAACGGATTTGCATAACAGTTAAATACACATTTGTTTGTTTCTAACGAAAGGTTTGTTTCTTAATACTTTACTTTGCTTTTGAAAGACATCTTTTGCATCTCTAGTGTTGCATTTTTCCTCTGTTAAAACGCTCCCTGGATATCTTTCTTAATCTCTGTACTGACAACCATTTACACAAGCTTCTCATTCTCTTTATATATCCCTTCAGGACGTGGATGATCCTGATTCTTTAGAATTTCCTCTCCTTTGTAGCTCTTAGTAAAGTCTGTCTTTTTGCTATCCCTTCCATCTGTTCTGTCAACCATTTACGCAAGTACGTTAGGTAGGTTAGGTATGCGCTGTTTCCATCATTATATGCCATAGAAATGTCAATTGTGATTGGTTGAACGAGTGACGACCTAAACAGTTGTGAGTTCAATACCTGGCTACAGCAAAGGCAAACAAAGGACTAACGAGTCAGGGGATATCTATATCTGGTTATAGTATTTAAATCAAGTTTGTGTCCGGTTTGAGATCATAACCCCCAAAACTTAAGATGGAAATGAAGATAAACAAGAAGAAAAACAGCTTCTTAATAAATGATGCTTAACCATTTCTTCGCCCCTCTCACATACAGATCCCTCTATATACTGATGTAGGTTTCTTTTTTGTCTGCAACCTATATAGTGTGCTTGAAATGCATCATTAACAGTAGAATGTGTTGTTGCACGTTTGTGCATACACGTATACATAAATACAACCATAAATAATTGTGTACTTGGACCTGAATCCCTCTTTTATACAGGTTTAATTAAAGACGACTGATAAGTTACTGTGATTAAGCTTTTTATTTAATTTTTCTTGTGTTCATGAAAGTGTTTTCTTTTCTGAACATAAAGTGTGTAAAAACTGTCCAAATGTTGAGTATATCCGATCTCTTTCAACTATTCTTTTAGGCATTATCAAGAACAATTTTAATTTGTTATTTGTAATTGAACGTGTACAATTTTTATTAAATATGCTTCTAGAGTGATGGGAATGTTTTATTATTTTCCAAACATGGTCAGCATATTGTGGCCGTGTTCATAGTTGATGTTATTGAGTGTTAGCGTTTTCTTTTTTATTATTAGTGCTTTCATTATTTTTAGCATTTCTTTTACACGTGGAAGAGGATATTATGATCGTATTTTCTACAAGTATGTTGCGGATGGAGTTTGGTAGGTTTCTGCGTGTTTAAATGAGTCATAATTGAGCTATGGTTAGGTATGTGCAACGTGAGTTTTCGTGATAAGCTTGTAGTATGTCCAGTTATTCATTAGTTTGGTTTGATCAGGAACATACATGTATACGCTCATACATAACAGTCAGTTAAGTGCCATACGTGATACACGCTTTGGGTGATCATTTCTCGAAAGAGACATGATTGACTGGACAGAAGATTATCCCGAAGTAGGTTTCCATTGATTTCTGTGGTAGACTGGCTGCTAGCCAAGGTTATAGAACCCAATCTGTCCTATTATTTAACCCATAACTGGAGGGAAGAGACGGATTAATACCTTTCCCAAGGGTATTTGCGCGTAAGTGAATGCAAAGAATTCAATTGGTATTTGAACTCGCCCCCCCCCCCCGATTTGCCGTTCCGAGTCGATATCCATGGCAGCACAACTCACATCTGCAAAAAAAAAAAAAAAAAAAATGCATACATATATATTGTTTAAAATGTGCTATATTTATGAGAAATATTGCTCAATGTCCGGGATAGATCGTGTGCACATGTAGACAGTATGAAAATAGTGATCAAAACTGCATGGTTGGTGGCAGCTTCATCCCTTAAGCGATTCTTCGATCATAAGTTACCCTGTGTATAAGCTCTATCTTTATATATATGGCGGATTTTTGTCTTTTTAGGATTAACGTTTTGAGATTAGTTATAGTCATGGCTTCGCGTTTCTCTATTTCATGTATTTATTATTTATTTTATTTATATTTTTATTTAATATTTTTATTTATTTATTGTTTGATCTATTTTTGCATTTTGGCGTACATTCTTTGGATCTAAAAAAGATCAGAGCTAATTCTCAAAACAGGCGCCAAGGCAAATTCCTATTACGCTACCTAAAGTTACATGACGACTAACACCTCTAAAATGAAACTGCTTTCTGTTAATCATCTGAGAGACCCTTTTCTGCCTTTTATCAGCATGGCTGATGCTAACCTTCTCGGGTTAACTTTCTGTAAGCTAACATTGAATCCATTGTTAGGTTAGCTGCTAAAAAAGTTAGTTTACAATGTCGTGCTAGACAATTTTTACTTCCAGAATCTATCTCGCATATCTATAAGCCTATTCGCCAATGTTTAGAATATTACTGCCACGAATGGTCCGGTGCTCCTGATTATTTTGTGATTATTGATAAAATCCAAAGAAAAATCAGCAATATAATTGGTCCACATCTGGTGTGACGGCTTCTGTCTCTTTCTCATCGCCATAACGTTGCTTCCCTGCGTATTTTCTATAAAACCTTCTTCGTGGTAATTGTTCGGATAAGCACTTCACTCTGTTACCTAGACTTTATAAATTTAAGCACAGTACAAGGTCTCATCAATTTAAAATTGAAGCTGGCAATAAATTTTGAAGTTCTGGCCCAAATTAATATTCAAAAATTTAAATACAATGTCAGTTGTTATCTACTATCTACCTGATTCTTCTTCTTTTATGTGCCATGTCCCTTCAGGACGTAGGCGATCATGGCATTCCTCGTCTTCCTATCCCTGGTAGCTCTTAGCACGCTTTCTCTTGTTACTCCACCCAAATCCCGCTCTGCCATCCACCTGCTCAGGCCCTTCAAATATAATATCCGCTGCTTTCCCTTGTCTCTCTTTCCATTTATCCAACCTGTGAGTATCGGATTCTCCAAGCTTTCCTTCCTCATCACATGTTCCAAGATCTTCAGCTGACTCATCCTGATGCTCAGTATTAATTTCCTTTTCGTTCCCATCTTTTGTAAAACCTCATCATGGCTCAAGTGCTCGATCCATGATATTTACAGCATCCTTCTGTAGAAGCACATTTCAGTTCCTTCAAGTTTTTCTTTCATCTTTAATGATATTGTCCCGCATTCACTGACAAATAAGTCGATAGAAAAATTAGTTTAAATCTCTTGTCCATCAATTAAGATATTATTCAGAGCTTTCGGCATATAGGGGATTAAAGGTTATCTAAACTACCCACTTTAAATGCATATCAATTAAAAAGACAATTGTATTTTAATCTGAATCTGCTTTTAGATGAAATTATATTTAATTTTATATAACCAATAATGGATCTCCACAACACTATGCTTTGTAGTTGTTAGTAATTTTGTCTTTTGCTATCTCTCCTAATCTATGTTCTGTCAACAATTTATACAATCTCGCAACATAGTAGTATAATAGTTTTAAAACTGAAATTATATATATATATATATATATATATATATATATATATATATATATATATATATAACATAGTGATGATCCACGCATACTGTCTTAATAATATGTAAAGGTAAAAGTACTAAAAAGTTGTAAGTTTAAAAATGTATTTGTTTGACAGTATTTATTTATTTCTATTATTATATTTGATATTTCAGACCGTCCTCGGCCTTTCACCAGAAACAAATCATTCTGATGAAAGGCCGAGGACGGTCTGAAATATCAAATATAATAATAGAAATAAATAATTACTGTCAAAAAAGTACATTTTTAAACTTACAACTTTTTAGTAGTTTTTCCCACATACACACACACACACACACACACACACACACACACACACACATATATATATATATATATATATTGTAATTTTGTTATTACAATGGTTTATAAAAACATTATATCACTACACAAAAACTTTCATGTTCATCTTCAGGTGAAAGGATGAAAATTATTTTTCTTAGAAAATATATGATGAATTCATGGTTATTTAGAAAATTATGAAGTGGTAGTCGGAGGAAGTTAAACAATATGATTGTAGGTGTGTCAATATTGCTCAATCAAGAGTGAGAATTAGGCTGAACTATGGAGTTGAAAATTTGGGTCGCGAAAGAGAACAAGGTATCTTAATGTCAAAAAATGACACTTTTTAATTTTGTCTGGGTAAGGAACATACATTATTTAATTGGGTTGACAATAATTTTTAACAACAAATTGGATCTATTTTTTTAAATTGATTTTGTACTACCTCATCTATTAAAAGGGCTGGATTGTTTAGGTTTGTTGCAACCCCAAGTATTAGGAACAACAAAATATAACAAACACAGTTAAATATATTTTGTAGCACAACAATATTCATTTTTTTTATTCTCACCGACCAGGATACAGCAGAATTGGATAACAAATTACTGTCTACACGTGGTGTATTGTCCAGCAGCCATGTAGTTGTTCTTCCTTACCCCTTGTTTTTTGTTAAGACTCATTAAATCGTTAAGGGAGATTTGTTTCTTCTAACAAGGTTAAAATTAAAATTCAGCAATTATGGTATACTAAGGTATATTGAAGTTATGAAAACCAAATAAGTACTGTATGAGTGATTAATCTTAGTAAAATAATTTATAAGTAATTTTAGAGCATAAGTCAAATGAAGAATTATAATTAGTTAAATTTTAAAGAGAAATATTTGCGATGTTTACATAAAATCGTCAATTCATTTGTAGGGCTTAGTAGTACTTTATTTGTAGGGAACCTTATAATTTGCAGCTTTTCATTTAGGCACAAAGGGCATTAATAAGCTCTAAGCACTCTTTATAAAAGTAAATGCATGAACAGTAGGTTTTAATCTATCTGTTCTTTCACTTCCTTATAGTACATATATATATATATATATATATATATATATATATATATATATGTGTGTGTGTGTGTGTGTGTGTGTGTGTGTGTGTGTGTTCTATAGTCTTATTCGGCTGTGTGTGGTCTGCGTGTATTATATGTAAGTGTATCTGCATATTTATTCTACGATAGGTCATAACTTGAAAAACAAAGTAAAACAGCCATTTGGTCCTTGACACTGCAAATCAGCCAATAATGTTTTGATAAAAGGAAGCGGTATTTAGAGACGAGAGCAGTACAAAAGGAGAAAGTGAGAAGAAGCTAAAATAGTGAGAGGAAACTTGGAGAGGGATCGGTGGAGAGAAAAACAAGGCAAACAGACAGAGAAAGAGGAAGAAGATGTATGAAAAAAAGTTAGACCACCAACGACAGAAAGAGGGAAAGAAATGGGAGAACAGACCTTAATTTCGAAGGCCTCAATTTTAATTCTTTAGGGAAACAAGTGTCGATGATGGAGGCTCCTATGAAGGACAGACAGGCACTCCTCGTTACATTTTACTCAGTTTGCTTTTAACATTAAGCATATTGATATACTGTCGCTTTTTGAGTTCAGCTGCTACAAACAAAATAATCTGCAAAAGCCATGGACATTTGATAGGGGAAAAAAAAAAGAAACTTAAAACCTGCGAGTAATCTTCGTTTTAATTTTTTTTTCTCTAGCAAACGATTACAATCTAATTTCAGTTTGAATTTTTGAGAGTGGACGGAAAGTGCAATACGGAGATCCGAAGGCCAATTGGGATGGCCAAGGATGCATTTGAGAAGTTGAGTAGAATGTTAAGCGACAGGAAAATCTCGCTGTAAATGAAGAAGAGAGTACTGGATTATTATGTGATGTATATCCTTCAACATGGCAGCGAATGCTGGACAATTTCATCAAAGATGAAGGAAAAACTTGAAGCAGCCGAAATGTGGCTCTACAGTAGAATGCTGAGGATAAAATGGACGGGGCACAAGAGCAATGACGATGTTTTGGAGAGGATGGACACAAAAAGGAAACTGATACTTAACATCAGAAAAAGACAGCTGAAGTCTTTGGAACATGTGATGATGAAAGAGGGTTTGGAGAAGCTGATGCCCACGGAACAGATAGTGGTGAAGAGGGACAAGGGAAAGCAGCAAACGACATACCTGATAGATTTGAGCAGATCGGAGGTGGAGCGGGAATTGAGTGAGATAACAGGAGAAGGGTATTAAGAGCGACAAGGGATATGGAGAAGTGAAGGGTTATGATCGCCTACGTCCTGAAAGGAGACGGCACATAGAAGAAGAAGAAGAAGAAGAAGAAGAAGAAGAAGAAGTCCCTGGATCATTACAGTCCTGATGTATGACGGTTTGCCATCTCCATTAATCTGATTTCGACTTCTGCCGTTTGCCTCTTTTATACGACTGAAAACTTACGCATGTTCTTTGTTGTTGTGTTTCCATGAACCTTAAAACACGTTTTATGTACCTTAAAATATGTAAAGATGTGTATAAATATTGAGTTTCCCAGTAAGAGATAAGGATGTTTTCTTGTTAAACTACAAGTTGGTGAATTTCCGATGAAACTGATTTGCTGATTCTTCGAGTACAGTAAAAGAGACAAGATCTTACACTTCGTTATTTAATCTACCGAGAGTCAATAACATCACTGTCAATAAATGCACAAGCATCTTTTTAAACAATGATTTCATTATATGTATTATTTTAATTTGATTTCATTATATGTTTTTTTTTATCGGTATCACTCCAGGCAAGGCAGTAAAGTCATTAAGACGCAAGGGGTGATAGAATTAAGAAAATAAACATGAATAATGAGCAAAAAGAGAAAAGAGTAATCAGAAGGACAGTAGATAGAGAATAACATTTCATTAAAATTTTTGCAGATTAAAGTTGGCTGGAAAGCATGGAGCTGGGAGGGACTTCCCTAAGCGAGAAGTGCGCAAAAAGAAACTGTTAGCATAGAACTTACGGTTACATTTAGCCAGTATATCCGTAAATTGATGAGATCTCGACACTAGTGTAGTACTGCGCTTAAATTCATAAAGTCTAGATACCATAGCAAAAAAACTCATCCGAAGAATTACCATGAAAGTATTTATAAAAAAAAAAAGGACATTGAGGCAACCTTATGACGATGGATAAGTGACTGAAACGAAGCTGCCAGATCAGGACTAATAATATTGCTGATTCTTCTTAAAATCTTATCAAGGAAATTTATCTTATCAAGTTAAATAGCAGAGGCACCGGACCATATATGGCAGCAATATTCTAAGCATAGACGCATGGTAGACTTATAAATATATAAGATCAGTCAGTTAAGTGCCACACATGATACACGCTTGGGCGATCATGTCTCGAAAGCGACATGACTGACTGGGTAGAAGATTATCCCGCGGTAGGTTGCCATTGCGGTAGACTGGTTGCCGACCAAGGCTATAGAACCCAATCTGTCCTGTTATTTAACCCATAACTGGAAGGAATAGACGGATTAATACCTTTCCCAAGGGTATTTGCACGTAAGTGAATGTAATGAATTCAGCTGGAACTCGAACGCGGCTCCCCAATTTCTAGTTCCGAGACGATATCCAATACACCACAAGATAGATTCCAGAAAGAAAAATTGTCTCACACGACGCAGTGAACCGACTTTGAATGTTAGCTTGAGAAGGCGAAACGAGTCACTTTCCCGGAGTTTCGTATCAGCAATGCTGATCGAAAGCAGAGAGGGGTCTCTCAGATTGATAATAGAGGGAAGTTTAGTTTTAGAAGCGTTAAAAATGGTAAGTCATCTTTTGCTCTAGTTAATGATGATCTTGAGGTCCTTTTGTACATCAGCTGTTACTTTGACCTTGTTGGTCTGATCAGACTCACTATCGTGGCAGGAGTAAACTGTTGTTTCGTCAGCGTAGTTGTTAAGTTGACAGCTGATTTCATCGGAAAGGATTTAAATAAACTGTTCAGGATAACTTTCATGTCACGATTTGGTAGGAAAGACTGGGTTAGTTCAAAAATATGCCCGGAGACACGATATCTTTTCAGCTTGTGGAGAAGATCTGTATGCCAGACACTTTTAAAGGGCTTTGAGGATGTATAATGCTATTGCCTGGGCTTCACCATTTTTATCTAGGGCATGATAGACTTCCCAGTTACCATCGGGACATCAGCAGTTGACCTGGAGAAAAGAAAGCTGTATTATAATTAAGTCCGTCATATTTTTTTTAAAGTCATAATTATATTAAAATTTGTCATAGAAAAATTATTGTTATGTCCTAGATTGTTATTTTACTATTGCGTTAGAATAGATGAGCGACGTACGGGATTATTCACGGAAATAATTATTTAAACCATTTTCTGATATATTTTCATCTGTGGGTGTCAACAATGAGTTTATTCGCAGATATTTTTAGTGTTATGACAATCCTAAAACTTCATTTGAAGCTATAAATTGTAGGGGCCTCGGTGATTCTTCCTTAATTGGCCTTGTGCCAAACACGTCCGAAGTCCCCACAATTTAAATTTCAGAAAACTGAAGGTCGGATGTTGAAATGTGAAATGATAAAATATCTCGTGTGTACATTAAAGCAAAGATTTATTTACAGAATGAGAAACGTGTAAGAAGGAAAATATAAGTGAAATTTTGTTAACTAAACACTATAATATATTTGTGAAAAGAAAAACGTTCATTGAGAAAATGCATTCAGCTTTGTAGCTAAAATTGTTCGTCGAGAAATTTAGGTGTTAAAAATGTTCGTCGAAGTTTAGGGTTCATGGTTGTGTAGTAACGGAATGTAAAGTCTTTGTTCCTTCCTCTTTTTGTTAGTCGCAACAGGTTGAGAGAGAGAGAGAGAGAGAAAGAGAGAGAGAGAGAGAGAGAGGTTGTACTTAAAACGTCAATTTTGCCGTTATTGATATTCTCTCTTGCGGTGTGGTGGGAAAATAAAGAAAAGGACGTTGGAAGAAGAGGTCGAATGAAACTGTGACATGCCCTGCGTCCGGATCGGCTTCTTGAATTTTCTTTCGTTACATTGTCACAAGGTCCTCAGTTAACCGCTCCCATATCGGATTGACTGCCTTTGACAGGTTAGCGTCGTGGTTTAAATAGTGAAGCTTCTCATGATGCCGGCTCCAGCAGGCCTTTTCATATCTAGATGTGAAAATACGTCATATATGAATTTGCTGTTTTTAATCCAATCAGGATTCAGAATTTGCTTTTTGCACTGACTTGTGAATTTTTCTTAGTTAGGTTTTTCCAAAGTCGTTCGAATCCACTTTTGCGGCTGTGCAATTTTATTTTGGGTTTTTCCAAATGGTTTTAGTCGTTTGAATTCGATTTTGCGGATGTGCAATTTATTTTGTGTTTTTTAGTTGGTTGATGGGTGATATAGGATTTGTATCCTATAAAATCAACTCATGGAAAATATTTTATTACCTAAGTTGGCTGTTAAACTGTTGGTATTTGAAATCAGATTGACCTGTAACGGATACTCACTGAGCAAAGAAGCTATTAGCAGTTGCCTCTTTTACTAAAAAAAAAAAGGAAACGATTTATTTGTAACAGTGCACCTGCAGTAAATATATTTGAGATGATGTATGTAGAATGGATAGTGTTTTGAACGTTATCAATAAAAAAACAAACATGATCTCGATTATTAACTTATTTAGGTACCTCCACAAATTCGCGACATCTAAAGTTTAAAATTAATTTTAAATATGAAAAATCTTCCTTGAAGTTTTTATTTTAGACTTAATTTCAAGCTAATAGATTAAATCTAATATTTCCCTCAAGCAAATATGTTTCCGTATTTCAAAACTAATTTAAACAGACTGGAAGAAGTTTTCGTTTTGAAATTGCTGTCACTGATTTTTGCGCCATTTGTAGACCTGTTCATCACAATATAATTCTCTTTATTTAGAAACAAATTCAGAAATAAAATATACTTTTCTGAAACATTATTTGAGGTATATTAGTCGATTTAAAATTTAATCAATCTAATTTGAAACAAATATTACTTGTTTACAATTAAAATATCACAGAAATGCATTTATCAATACAGGGATCGCTGTTTATTTTAGTGTTGACAGTTTGAATCACAGATGGAAGTACATCTAATTTTTTCTACTGAGGACATATATGTAAAATTTGCCTAAAGAATATAACGTGAGCGCCTTGTTATATAAATATTAACTACTCAGTAATCGTAATTTATGAAAATATTCTCCATATCTAATGTTTTATAGAATTTTAGGTACTTTGGCTTTACATTTATTATAGTTATAGCTATTATTTTTTAATAAAGTCGTATATGGATGTCCGTATTTACAAAAATTGATAAATTCATATACAAAAAAAAAAAAAAAAGAAGAAAAAAAGTTCTTTTAGACGTGTCAGATTAAATAAATTGCAAATATTGTGTCTGCTTATTTTTAATAAAATCCGTTCATACTCACGAATAATCTTTCGCGTATTATAATTGAAAGATGTCAGAAATGAGCTGTAACTTTGACAAATGCTTTTATTATTCATTTCTCGATGTTCCCAAGTACTTTCAATCTCCTTCCGAGATCATCTTCAGGGGTGTAAGTTATGGTAACAAAAATAACCGCAAAATTGTGTTGCCAAAGATTACTGTAAATTTTCTTCTTGCTTCAAATATAACGGTTGACAAATTGTTTAGTGTTCATTAGAACGTGAAAATTATCCAAAATGTTGTAATGTCATGGTCATGCACCTGTTAAAGCATGAAAAACTGTTTTTTCTATAAACATTTTAGAACATTACTACAGTATTCATAGCTGATTCTATTAATTGACGGCTTAAGTTTTTTTTACTGAATATTGCCTCGAGAATCTGTAGTTTGCTTTTGTTGTTTTCTTGATGTAGGATAGCTTTGTTATCGATTTTTATTTTGTGAATGTAGACAGGAATGTTGTTGTGGATGTCTACAAATGGACGAATGGTCAGATATATGTAATGTAAGACGTCTAGTTAATGTAGTTGTTGTAAATCCAACATATATATTTGTTTTTTTTTTTGTCTGAAGATACATTTTCCCAAGGGACATTTGAATTGCTATATAATGTTGGTTTTGCGTAACACATCAGTTGGTGGGGAGGAGTTATTACGGATAATTAAATTAGTAATATTGTATTTTTTTATAATATATTATTAATTTTTATTTTTATTAGGATCAGCTGGAGATTTTTTATGATTTTTTTTCATCCTGTTTGTAGTTATCATGCATTTGGCTGCATTAAAAGAGTTTGATATGTTTAGGGTCTTTTGTGGAAGTACCATATTCTGTTTGATGTGTGCTGAGGTTTTTGAAATATCGTCTTATTTGTTCATCTGCAATGTGGTTTGGGAAGTCATTATTAATGAGAGTCTGCTTAATATTTTTTAGTTCAGAGTAAAATATTTTTTTTGTGGAGGAGTTGATTTGTGCTCGGTTAATTAAGTTGTGTATAAGTGCTATTTTGTAGTAGTTAGGACATTCACTCTTATAGTTGAGAGTGCAAGAGTTTTTTTTGGTTGGTTTTTTATATATATTATATTGTTGTTTGTTTCTATTAAAATGTCAAATTGTTATCTTTGTTAAATTCGTAAAAATTCATATACAAAAAAATTGTTTTTAAAATATAGAGATTGATGAATTGTATTAAGCTTTTCAATTTATGATTATTAAATATAGTTTTTACTTAATAACAATATCATCTAATCTCTACAAAGTCAGATAGGATTTTAAAATTCAAAACTATATAAATTACAATTCAAATTTAAAAATATGAAAATTCTTGTAAAAATTCATTATAAACCGAAAATTCTTTTTTTTACTCACCGCACTGACGAAAAAAAAAATTAACCAAAATTTCGAAGTTCTAAAATGGATCAAAATATAATTTAATAATTAAAAATTCTTTTGGTCTTTCCTCTTAATAATAACAAAACTTTTGACAATAGATATATGTCTTTGTTAAGTTTGGGGCATTTTTGTCATAGATGTATGCAATTTTTTTAGAGAATTAGTGGAGGCACTTTTTATAAATATTTTTCTAGAATTGATTAAACGATTTTAAATAGCTTATAAAAACACTTTGTTTGAACTAATTCGTTTAGGTTTCCAGAAACCTTTTCATCATCTCAATCACATTCCAATCATTTTAACGAGCCTGTTCTCGTTATTTTCTGAAGCTTCCGGTGCACATTTTTCAAAGGACGTCCGTTTCATAAACCATAAGCTGTTTACATCCGGCTCCTTTTGTGTGTGCAACAGATATGCTGTACAAAACAGTTGTAAACAGTACGCGAAAAGAATGTTGGCTATTATCTGAAATGAGAGGAAATCCTTCAGGTAAAGAAATATAAAATGCAAGGCTTTCAGATGTGCTGATGCCAAATAAGGCAGGCCTCATAAAGAAAAACATGTTATTAAATTGGGAAAAGGAAATCCTTGGAACTGGGCTGCATTTTTAGATCTTAATTACGTCTGTTGTTAGAAAGGATGATTTATTTCCAAAAACGGAATTTAATGCTATGCAAATAAAGATACTTCTGAAAAGACTCAAATTTGGTATTAGAAAAAGATACAACTGAGAAAGAATATATATATATATATATATATATATATATATATAAAGAGAGAGAGAGAGAGAGAGAGAGAGAGAGAGAGAGAGAGTGACATCCTAAAACGTACTCACTTTTCGTCGTCATAATGAATATTTATAAACATGCATTTAATTTAATAGTAACTTAAACTGTTAATCTTTTTTGTTATTCAATGAACATTGTTATCTATTGCAGTGTTTATCAACAAATTTCTTCTTTGTGACCCATTTTTGGTGTCAAAATGTTTCATGTCCATATAAGCCAAAACAGAAATTCTACGTAACATTTTATTTACAAAAACAAAATGTAGTAGCAAATATAAATATGGATTAATAACTCCACTGCGGCCGGTGTAGTATGTCAAGTTGTTCAGGCTCATTTTAAAAATTTCTCAGACCCAATTGTGTGCCAAAGAACCAACGTTGAAAATCAGGGATTTAAAGAGTGTATGTAGCAAGATTTAAACAAATATATTAAAAGAAATTATAAATAAAAGTACTGGCAAGAGGAAAAGTCGTTTTTGGAACACGTTTCATTCCTTAAAGAAATTAAAGATAAATGTTTCACTATAAATGTCTACGTTTACATTGCTGCAATTCCTCAAGGAACGAAACACGCTTGAAATATGTTTTCCATTTGTGATTGTCAAACAAAAAAACAAAAAGAAAAACAGACACTTACCTAAAATGTAAAAATTCTCTATATCTAATTAACCAGGACAGAGCAATTACGTTAGACATTACTTAAAAATTGAAAAAGTTCAGACCGATACTCGAGTTTCACACTATTGCAATCATCAGGCAATCACAACACAAAGAGGAAGAACGGAACACTTATACAGAATGACCCCCAAAAACGGGAATTTTTTAAGTGTGTATTGGCGGATATGAGCAAGTGGCAGCACTGCGAAATAGTGGCCTCACGAAGTAAACACTCTGCCATTTCAGTAAACATGGATCAGTGGAACGGGCAACAATGACGACGAATTTCTAAGCAAATTATGGATGTCAGATGAGGTCCATTTTCATCTCACAGGTTACGTGAATAAGCAGAACTAACGTTACTGGGCAGACACAAATCCTAATGAAGGTCATGAGCGCCCTTGACATGCTAGTAAGGTGACAGTATGTTGTGCTGTTTCATTGCACGCGATCACCAGACTTTATTTTTCTGAAAAAGAACAGGGGATCTCAGTCACCACGAATTTCAAGAATGTCATGTTTTATGGTTTCAGTTACTTTGAATAAAATATTTTTCTTCCATCACTCTTGGTTTTATTGGATTGTTAAAAAGTTCCCGTTTTTGGGTCACCCTGTACTAACAGGACAATGAAGAGAGAGAGAGAGAGAGAGAGAGAGAGAGAGAGAGAGAGAGAGACAGAGAGAGAGACAGAGAGACAGAGAGGCATGCATATATATATATATATATATATATATATATATATATATATATTCTCTCTCTTTTTTTCGATTATAACTGAGTTATATTAAAATATATTGACGCCGAAACGAGACGAAAGTTATTACAAGTGACATGAAGTGCAAAAAGGCCGTTCTCATTTAAGTAAGATGAAGCGAACACCGTGTAAGTTGGAAGGGTTGGTTTCCTCTTTCATCTCACAATCCGCTATATATACGGAACCACTTGGTCTGAAGATCGTACTGAAGTGTGAAACTGACAATCAGCATGCTGTGCTGATTCTTAGGCCACACTGTCTACATCTATAACTGCAGTATTTTGTATATTGAGTACTTTTTCCTATGAATAAAATTTAAACGTATATATATATTTGTGTGTGTGTGTGTGTGTGTGCGTGTGTGTGTACATAGTACTATGCCAACTTGCTGAAGCAGTTACCATCAAGACCAACCACCCAGGAAAACTGATGAAAAGGATCTTGTTTCATCAGGACAACGCTCTAACACACACGCCCTTGATTTCAATGACTATTGTGCGTGACCGAGGCTCTGAATTGGTTGATCACCCTCTCTATTATCCTGATTCAACGCCACCTGACTATCATATATTTTCCAACTTAAAAAAACAAAAAACAAAAAACACCTGACTGGGAGCAAGTATCACAATAATGATGTGGTTATATGTTGATGACTTTTTTGACCATCAGAATAAAAGCTTTTTCACCAATGAGATTCAAGCACTGGAACGCTGATGAAAAAAGTGCGTGGACCGCAACGGAGTCTATATTGAAAAATGAACTTCATTTGGTCGAATTCCATGAAACTATCTTGATCAACCTATGGACTTTTCAGCTGACCGTAGTACGTTGGAAAAACACTTGTTGAAATTGTTAGCAATGTTCCGCGTACTTTCATCGTTAGTCATTTTTAATAAAATTATATAAATATTTAAAATAAAGACTACAATAAAAATTACTATTACTTCATTTTGCTTTATTCCCTTTAGTTACATACAAGAAGAACAATCAATAAAGAATTATAATCTATAGATATATAATATCACGATTAATCGTTTGATATGTTTTTTTTTACAGATTATCTACCCTTTTCAAATTATATATATAATACAAATAAATTGTAAAAAATCGCCGAATATTCATTATATCTTCACAAAGCTTTAAAACTCAACCTTGTAGTCTCCTCGACAAAAATGAATAAAGCATAAAAATAAAAGACCTTATAAAAGACTAATATTGTATACCAATTCTTTTGTTCTTAGGAAAAAACATGACATTGTCGATAATAATAAAAAATGTGATCAACATACGAGTAATATCACAATATTTCTCTTAAGAAGATTGAACTGTCATCTCTTCAGGAAAAGTGTCATGTATAAACATTTAATAAACTTTCACAGCGTCAGTTTTAACTAGTGCTGGATTATGGTTGTGTCAACCCACAATTTAGGCAAGGAGAGGGAGGTGAAACAATTGGCAGTTTCGGTCTAGGAAACCGTAATGACTGGGGAGAAAAATGGGTCCAATGGTGCACAGCGAATGACCAGCAAATAACCAAAATTTGGTTTCAAGACGATTATGGACATGGAGAATCCCAAGAGGAGAAACGAAAAGCCAAATCGACTACATAACTACCAACAAGAGATTCACTGCAAAAACTATCCAAGTGCCGACTGCGGAAGCGATCACCTCTCGGTTATATGTAAACTAAGGATGAAACTTCGGGAACTGAAGAAGCCTAATGCAGCACCCAGACTACAATTCAATAGCCTCGTGAACAACCTGAACGCGCAGGAAAAAATATATTAGACCGCGTGAAAAACAAAAAAATAAAAATAAAAAAATAAAACGAGAAAATTGGAAACGGAAACTCGGAATGGGACACACTAAGAGAAGCCCGAGTAACACCAGGAAACGACATTGTCTCAAAGGAAAACGGACGTAGAAGGAAAAATGAGTGGATGAGATCCTTTATATGATGCAAAGGAGACATAAAACAGTGCCAAAACATGGAACGGAATACAGGAAGCTACAGCAGGAAATAAGGAACAAATGTAGGCAGGCTAAATAAGAATGGCTCAACGACAAATGTAAAGAAATAGAGAGATTGAATATGACAAGTTTATTAGACATACATAAAAAATAAATGAACTAACAGGACAAAATATATGCTCATCTTCAGGATGCATAAAGTCCAAGGACGGAACGCTCATATTATAGAAAGAAGAAAATACTTCAGCAATGGGACGAATATATCGGAGATCTTTTATACGACAAAAGAGAGCAGCCGGTAATACACGGAAATACCGATAAACCAGAACTATTAAAAACAGAAGTGGAAGCCGCACTGGCCAAATTGAATAGAACAAAGCGGTGGGGCCATACGGTATTGTAATAGAGATGCCGACAGCCTCAAACGATTTTGGCGTCGACAAGGTTCTTCTTCTTCTTCTATGTGCCCTGTCCCTTCAGGACGTAGGCGATCATGGTTCTCCACATCTCCCTATCCCTTGTGGCTCTTAGTATGTTTGCTCCTGTTGCTCCTGGCAACCCCCGTTCCGTCATCCACCTGATCAGGCCCTGCAAATATGTTATCCGCTGCCTTCCTCTGTCTCTCCTTCCTTATATCTGTCCAGTCAGTATCAGGTTCTCCAGGCTCTCCTTCCTCATTGCATGTCCCAGGAACTTCAGTTGTCTCTTCCTGATGCTCAGCATCAATTTCCTTTTTGTGGCCATTCTTTCTAACACCTCGTCGTTGCTTGTATGCTCAGTCCACGGTATCCGTAGCATCCTTCTGTAGAACCACATTTCGGCTGCTTCCAGTTTTGTCCTCATTTTCGATGATATTGTCCAGCATTCACAGCCGTATTGAAGAACTGACATCACGTAGCAGTCTAGCACTCTTTTCTTCGTTTCTATTGAGATTTTCCTGTGTGTTAGTATTTTGCTCATCTTCTGGAACGCGTCCTTTGCCATGCCAATTCGCCTTCGGATCTCCGTGTCGCACTTTCCATCTTCTGTTAGAACACTTCCTAGGTACTTAAATTCTTGTACTTGTTTGATTCTGTTATCCCCCACCTGTATTTGGCATTTTAGACTGTATCTTTTGCTGATGACCATGCATTCAGTTTTCTTAAAGTTTATTTGTAGTCCCTTCTTGTCACTCTCCACTGCTACTTTCTGTATGAGGTCTTGTAGTTTCCTTTCCGTGTCCGCAATCAGCACTGTATCGTCCGCATATCTTATGTTGTTCAGGTTGTGGCCTCCAATAACAAATCCTGGCGTGTCATCTAGGGTCCTCAAAATATTCTCGCTGTATAGGTTGAACAAATCCGGTGAAAAGACACATCCTTGTCTTACGCCTTTTTCTATCTTTGTGTATCTACTGAGGTCGTTACCTGTCCGTATGCAGGCCGTTTGCTGCCAGTAGAGATTCTTGATTATTCTTCAAGGTTACAGAAATAATAAATGAAATCTACAACAGTGACAACATACCGGAAGAGCTAAGCAAATCAATTTTCATAGCATAGCACAGGGGACTTCAAAATCAAAGATGGACCTTCTACTATTTGTGTTGTATAATAACAGACAACCTGAAATGTGACAAAGAAAACTGGAGGTGTATTGTAATAGTTAAAAGATATCTTCCAGAAATTAAGTATAGTTAGAAACAAAGAAAAGAGCGTAAAACTGTACATTATATCGAGTCTTCTATATGAAAGTGAATGCTTTGCAGTTCAAGCCTGAAAATAGAACATGGGAACAACAGTTGTAGGAACATAGGAACTAAAGAGACACTTAAATATACAATATATAGAAATATATTATCAGAAAGAAACAGTAGAAATTTCTGGAAATTTGAGGAAAGATAAGTTAGAAAACTTAACACTCATCGGATATATTGAAAACGCAGCAGCAGGGAGAAACAGCGAGTAACCTACTTAACCCTGGAACACTAACCAACAATTAAAGTTACGCCACTACTAACCATGGGTATATCATACCTGAGTTTGAAAATATCAAAAAAATTTTAAATATAAATTTTTATTTGAAATATTTTACATGCAGGCACTTAAAAATTTGTACTTTGAGTTAATATTAACAGAAACTGAAAAACATTATTTAGATAAAAAAAAATCAGGTACTGAAAATTGTAATTAAATTCTAATTAAAATGGTGTCATTTGCGCTGCGTACTATGTGGTACAGTGGATATCGGCCCGGAACGAGAAACCGGGGAACCGAGTTCGACATTCCAGTTGAATCCATTGTATTCACTAACGCGCAAATACCCTTGGGAAAGATATTAATCCGTCTCTTCCTTCCAGTTATGGGTTAAATAACAGGACAGATTGGGTTCTATAGCCTTGGTCGGCAACCAGTCTACCGCAGAAAGCAATGGCAACCTACTGCGGGACAATCTTCTGCCCAGTTATGTCTCCTTTGAGATATGATCGCCCAAGCGTGTATCACGTATGGCACTTAACTGACTGACTATATATCCATGGTTAGTGTTCTCGGGTCAAGGAGTTTGTATGAATGGATGGTGAAACAGAGACAAAGAGTCAAAAGTTACTCAAAGAAATAAAGTACAGGAAGTTGTAGAGAGCCATGATCACCCATATCCTGAAAAAAAATGGCATATAAAAGAAGTCAATGTATGGTAAAACAAAAACAATGAAGGGTGGTAAAAAGTTAAAGGTTACTTAGATCATCAAAAGGCAGGAAATTGTGATGAACCAAGCTCATATACATCTTGAAGAGATAGGTCACATAGAATAATAATAATATTATTAATAATAATAAGCCTCTGCTCGTTCCACTGAACCTGATTGGATAAATTTCATTGTCTGTTAGACTCACAAGCATAAGCGTTGGTTAAGTATTTGCAGTTAACATGGTCATCGTGAGTTCTAATGAAAGAAACAAAAGCAACATCACAATGTTTAGTTAACCGAGTCTATAGAGCACAAAACAGCTTTTAAATGGTAGTCCCACGCTCACATGAAGCAAGGGGAAAAACACTCAGCTCCATCGGTATTTCTCTTGTAAAATGTCTCAAGCATCAGGGTTAACCTTGAATCTCTTTCTTTTTAATAAACTAGAAAATATAAGGCCCACAGAACGGCCCTCGCTCCAATCGAATGTGTTATATTTATTTTGATCACAATTAGAGTTAATACCATCGACGGAACATGTGAAGCAAGTTTCAAGGAAAATAGAGACAAAAAGTACATTTTTACTTGCAATGACAATGAGACAGAAAACATTTCTGGAAAATAGTGAAGAAAGAGAGCTTAGAGAAGTCGATACTCACAGGACAGAGGGACAGAGGAAAATTTCGAATAACGAGATTGTGTAAATGGATGACAGAGCAAATACTAAGAGGGATAATAAGGAGACAAACATTACTTATAGCGAAAAAAGATGGGAAGCTGTGGAGAGTTATGATTATCTACGTACTTAAAGGACAAGGCAGATAAAATAAGATTTGAATAATAGATGATTTTAATAAAAATTAGCTAATATCATTTAGAATCAGAAAGAGACAATGTAGATTTCTTGGAGGAAAAGGCTTAAAGAATTTGACTATCTCGGGACATACTGAATGCAAGTGGGGTAGAAGAAAGCAGCGAATAATATAACAGGTAAAATGGTTGATAGAAAAGGGCTTAGTAAGAAGCAAAAACACATAGATTACTAAAAGAAAGTTGTGGGGAGCTGTGATCACCCACGTCTTGAAGGGACAAGGCACACAGAAAATACTAGTTATCTCCCTTTGTATGGAGAGTGGAATGATAAGTCTTTTAGCGATTAAAGAAAGGGTTCAATTTAAAAATTTGTGAACATGTTTTATGAAAAGGCCGGAAGTACAAATGTCCCACTATTGTAACTATTACGACCAAGGTGTGGACACCAGTCCAAATAAATCAGTGTATATTAATGAAAAGCCTATCTACCATTTCAAAATACCTGACTGCTAAAAAAAAAAAAAAATGACCCACTGTTTTTATTACACGTTAATTAAAATCCTCTTTTCCTTCATCTGATGACAAGGAGAAATTGCGCGCGCCTTCAGGCGAATGGAAGCCGATCAGGTGACGAAATTTTATATTGGGCGTCAATTGTCTTTTTCTTATTTAAAAGATGAAAAATAGATCAGCGTCTTTTTATCTAATAGCAGTTATTTTGGAGTCTGGGTGTGAAGGGTGTTGGTCTTATTGAATAGGAGAGCGAGTAGAGGCGGGTGCACCGGACACGTCACCCACTGCAAAGTTAATGACACATTTATTTTCTCTTCAGGCAAAAAAAAAAAAAAAAAAAAAAAAAAAAGAGCACACTCAAAAGCACGACCAGAATTCCACAGGGTTTTAGAGATTTTTGGGCTTGGCCAAACCGTCTGATAAGAACTTATTCAATGCATGCTAACAACCCCAAAACAAGAAGGCGCTTATTTCATTCCCGACCTAAAAATAAGTTATAGAGGTTGATTTTGTAGACTGATGCAAAAGTTCCAATAACGATTTTTACATAATATTAAGAAGTTTACTCGACTGTTTACATCTTGTAGCAATTGTTTACAGAAAGGCAATAATTTAACTATATTTTAATGAAAATAAAAATAGGGCATATATGAAGCAAATATGGGGAGAACTACTTACAGAGATATTGTGTCTCATGGTATGACGAACAAACTTATTAAAACAAAAATTTTCTTTAAACACACACACATACATATGCCATAATTACGATTGAGCTCTCTAGAGAGGAACATTTTAAAAACAAAGAGTTAACACTTCTGCGATTTACGCGTTACTCTTCAGTAATGAATTGAGTTCTCTCAGTGACTGGGGTGTGTATACACCGCATATATATAACAAGCTAAAACTTAACCTATCTGATTATATGGCTTCGGGAGTAGGGACTCCGACTGACATCAAATCTGTCGAGTTTCGATTCCGGCTAGAAGCAAGTAGATGTGTCTAGCCACACTGATGATTTGAGATACAGCGAAAAAGTCTTGCATGTGGATGACTAATATATATATATACGTTATTTCATGGTAAATCGGAAGTATGGCCTATTTCAGGCGAACCATCATCAGCTCCCGTCTTAATTTTACAAAGGATTCGTGTAAAATCTTTTGTAAAATATAGACGGAAGCTGATGATGGTTTGCCTGAAATAGGCCTATACTTTCGATTTACCATGAAATAACGTGTCTACCTTAATTTTTCTTATATTTGCTCTGTATGTATTTATATAAATATATATTTAGAGCTCTCTTAGAGAGTTATCCTACCACTGTATGTACAGGATACTCCTTTGAATTCTTCTATACCCACACTGCTTGCTTGTATATGTATATACAAGTTTCATTAAAAATGACAAACAAGGTATTATAGTTAAGTTTTTTAAGCGTGATCTTATGATTTTTTCTTTCCATAACATACTTGTTGGCAACACAAATATCATAGCATCATCCACGTCCAAAAAAAAAAGAAAAAAAAAAAGAAAAAAGAAAGGCTAAAAATAATGGAAGCATTATTAATAAAAAAAAAGAGAAAAACAACACTCAATAATATCAACTACGACCAGGTTAACAACGTGCTTACCATGTTCGGAACATAAAACATACACACTCGTCTACAAAAATACATAACACTACATATATTCAGTTACACATAAAATAAAATCCTTCCCCGACAATGGGTAAAAGTATAATCGAAAGCGCTCGAAAAAAACAAAACAATTTTTATATAATTTATATCCACCCGCACCCCCCAAAAAATCATGACATACAATGAAAAATTACCTAAAAAACGTGACCATAATACCTTCTCTGTCATTTTTAATGAAACCTGTATAAAAGAGAGATTGCTGCTCAAATACACAATATATATATATATATATATATATATATATATATATATATATATATATAATTTATATTTTATTAAGGTAATCTTGTTAGATTATCCTCACCGCTTCCGGGCTGGACACCTATACCTCACACCCTGATTGAGCACTCTGGAAGAATGATAGACTTTGAAAAACAGTAGCTACTCTGGCATGTACGCATCGCTCATTCAGTAATGGATTAGAGCACTCTGGCTATTGGGCGGGTATAATGACAATATACACGCTAAAAAGTCTGCCTTCTTCTACAGAACGCCCATAGCCCAGAGGTAGAATCGCCGACTGACGCCAATTCGGTCGGGTTTCAATCCTGGGTTAAAAGCAATCGGAGTCTAACCGTACTGATGAGCTGTGATACAGCGAAACAGATCTGTCTGAGGATGACTATATATATACACACACACATATATATATATATATATATATATATATATATATAAAATATCCGAGTGAATAAGGAATGAAGAATTTTTTTTCTTTTTTTAACAACGACCAAAACATTAATTTAAAACAGTGCTCGATATATAATATATAGTTGTGAATATTTATTATAAATTATATTTTAGAATACGTACAAATTTTTTATATATCCATTACAAATCGTACATTTGTTTCGACATTGAAACTACAATGTCTCATCAGTTGGTGTGGACATGAATGGAAAGCCTCTTTTCTTATATTTGGTGTGTTGGATGTTGGTGGGGGTTAGTGATAAGGGTATAAATCTTGTGAATTGTCCGTTTGAATTTTGAAAAAAGTGGTTTGGGTAGTGAATATAGTTGATTAATGAGTGTCTTGGAATTTTGTAGACAGATTTAACATTAGAAGACAGGATGTAAGTTTTATGATCTTGCGACTAGACTTTATCCTTTGGATTTCTTAGAGGAGCAGAGTAGGAAGGTGTAAGTGGTGAGGAGGGATTGGATTGGACATACAGCTTATTTGCACAACTATAGATTATTTTTGTATTTAAGCACAGTTTTTATAGTTAATCTAATTTTGTATATTTAACCTTAATTTTGGATTTAGGAAATCGATTTTTTTCTATTAAATTTTAAATTTTAAATTAGATCCCAGTTTGTGGTGTGCAATAGGTAAGATTTAATGTAAGAGGTAAAATTTAATGTTAGTATTTAAGGTAATAGGTAAGTAGGTAATGGGTGCGTATGTAGTGGATATATAAAAAAATTGTACATGTTCTAAAATATAATATATATATATATATATATATATATATATATATATATATATATTTTAGAACATGTACAATTATATATATATATATATATATATATATTCTGATTGTTCATTAACACAAGATTTCTATATATTTTGCAGTACGGAAAAAGATCAAGAAACAAAAGTATGAAATACTTGATGAATTGGCTGCTGATTTGAACTTAATATTTGACAATGGAAAACATAATACTGATGAGTTTTCTCTGTACAAGGATGCAGTCACATTGAAGAAAATAAATGCTTCCAGTAAGCATGATTCTGATACACGTCTACCAAAATATGTGTATCCACAAAAAATAACGTTTAAAGGGATAAGAGTTTGTCGAATTGATAAACAGCAAATCCAGTACTTCTTTAGTAGAAACTCAGTAGATGTGAAATTTCGAGAATTTATTACAAGAAGGATTTCACTTAAAGGCACTGATTTAGCCAAAATGTTCAACCAAAGTTCTTCGTCGTTGAATCGGTATAAACACGTTGGATCTAACGACGGTTCCACCTGTCAAGGTGTACGCAGATTCGAATCCTGCCGGAGAGTGCATATTTTCTTTAATAAGATTACTCGAATATTCAGGCCGTTTAATATGAAGGAGTTATTTGACACGTAGACAGCAAGACAGTTTAACATTGCTTAGGTTCTATGGAATATGTGAGAAGAGGTGGTGGCAAATTAATGTTTATAGGCATTTAAACCTGGCCATGGTTACCTGCTTGCTTCCCATACGAATGTATGAACTGCTTATGTATTAGTATGAAAAAGAACAGTAATTTAAGTGACTTTTAACAAGGGATAGTCGTTGTTGCAAGAATAAACGGCTGATCTACTGTGATTTTCACGCACAACCATCTCTACGGTTTATGGAGAATGGTCAAAAAAAGAAAAAAATAATATAGTGAACGACAATTTATGTGGACGGAAATCCCTTGGTGAGGAAAGAGATCGGAGGAAAATGGCCATACTGATTCAAACTGATGAAAATGCTACAGTAACTTGAATAACCACAATTTACAGCACATCTTAGTACAACACGTTGAACCTTGAAGCAGAAGAGCTACAGTAGCAGAACACCAGGCCGAATGCCCCTTATACCAGATAAGAACAAGACACGGAGATTACAGATCACTATGTATAACAACAATTGGGCAATAGTAAATTTGAAAAAAAAATAGCCTGATATGATGAATCTCGATTTCTTCTGCGTCATCCGAACGGTGGATGTGCATTGGAGAGCAGTAGATATCGACTCGGGGAGCCGAGTTCGAATTCCAGTTGAATTCTTTGCATTCACTTACGCACAAATACCCTTGGGAAAGGTATTAATCCGTCTCTTTCCTCAAATTATGGGTTAAATAATAGGACAGATTAGGTTCTATAGCCTTGGCTGGCAACCAGTCTACTGCAGAAAACAATGGCAACCTACTGCAGGATAATCTTCTGCCCAGTCAGTTATGTCTGTTTTGAGATATGATTGCCCAAGCGTGCATCACGCATAGCCCTTAACTGACTGACTGACTGACTGACTGACTGACATCCGAACGTAAACATCATGGAAATATGGAGCTATCCTGCCTGGTATCAAAGGTTCAAGCTGCTGGTAGTGTAGTGTTATAGGGAGTATTTTATTGTCATAGATTTGGAATCTTGGTACCAATAAAAGATCGTTTAAATGCTGCAGCCTAAACCATGTACCTCGATTTATGACTACAGTGACCAACTCTAGCGGACAGCTGGACAGCGCACCATATGACAAATTGGTTTATAGAAGACATTAGTCCGTTTTTGTGTTAAGATTGCTTCCAAAGTTACAGGATAACAATTCTATAAAGCATTTTTAAAATGTTCCAGAAAGAGAAATTCAAAATGCTAGACATTCAGCCAAACCAATCTAGAATTGGTATGCTATTATTATAGCATATTATAATAAAGACTGTTTATATATATATATATATATATATATATATATATATATATATATATGTGTGTGTGTGTGTGTGTGTGTGTGTGTGTGTGTGTGCGTGCGTGTATGTGTGTGTCTTTCGCTGTCTCTGCCTGTCTGTCTGTCTGTCTGTCTGTCTCTCTCTCTCTCTCTATATATATATTTAATCATATCACCCCAAGCAAGGCGGTAACACCACTGATGCGCAGGAGGCTACGTAAGAGTAAAAAGATTGGAATAAGAAAAAACCGGAAACCACATCCTAAACAGGCAACAAGGGATTAGCCTCTTCACCTGTTCAATAGACGTGGGTGGAGTGTGAACCGGGCGATAGTTTAGTCTATCTACTCCAATTGAAAATGAAAAAAGAAAAGAGTAAAAAGATTGGAAAAGAGAAAGCCAGAAACCACATCCTAAACAGGGAAAAAGGAATGAGCCTCTTCACCTGTTCAATAGACGTGGGTGGAGTGTGAACCGGACGATAGTTTAGTCTATCTACTCCAATTGAAAATGAAAAAAGAAAAGAGTAAAAAGATTGGAAAAGAGAAAGCCAGAAACCACATCCTAAACAGGGAACAAGGAATGAGCCTCTTCACCTGTTCAATAGACGTGGGTGGAGTGTGAACCGGACGATAGTTTAGTCTATCTACTCCAATTGAAAATGAAAAAAGAAAAGAGTAAAAAGATTGGAAAAGAGAAAGCCAGAAACCACATCCTAAACAGGGAACAAGGAATGAGCCTCTTCACCTGTTCAATAGACGTGGGTGGAGTGTGAACCGGACGATAGTTTAGTCTATCTACTCCAATTGAAAATGAAAAAAGAAAAGAGTAAAAAGATTGGAAAAGAGAAAGCCAGAAACCACATCCTAAACAGGGAACAAGGAATGAGCCTCTTCACCTGTTCAATAGACGTGGGTGGAGTGTGAACCGGACGATAGTTTAGTCTATCTACTCCAATTGAAAATGAAAAAAGAAAAGAGTAAAAAGATTGGAAAAGAGAAAGCCGGAAACCACATCCTAAACAGGGAACAAGGAATGAGCCTCTTCACCTGTTCAATAGACGTGGGTGGAGTGTGAACCGGACGATAGTTTAGTCTATCTACTCCAATTGAAAATGAAAAAAGAAAAGAGTAAAAAGATTGGAAAAGAGAAAGCCAGAAACCACATCCTAAACAAAGGGAGGGAACAAGGGATTAGCCTCTTCACCTGTTCAATAGACGTGGGTGGAGTGTGAACCGGACGATAGTTTAGTCTATCTACTCCAATTGAAAATGAAAAAAGAAAAGAGTAAAAAGATTGGAAAAGAGAAAGCCGGAAACCACATCCTAAACAGGGAACAAGGAATGAGCCTCTTCACCTGTTCAATAGACGTGGGTGGAGTGTGAACCGGACGATATATATTATATATAAGGTGTATCAAACAAAAGCAAGAACAATAGTCCATATAAACATAAATATAAACAAATCCTTCGTTCCGGAGTTATTAAGTTTAAAGAAAGTTTACGGTAGATGACGCTTTGTATCCATGTAGACTAGGTTACATTTGTCATTCGTATACATCTGTGGTTAGTCTGTCTTCAACGTTTAACGTGCGTAGTATTGAGTTAACTGAAAACGTATTCCGTTTAACAATGGCAGGATACTCATATCGTGAACAAGCAGAAATTAGTATTTACATACGGTCGTTTAACTGTTAATGCGTGTCTGTGTTTGATTGCGTTTCCTGTTCGAAGACAGCTGTATCTATCAACCTTTGCTGTTGCTTATTGTCTCGTTGCTGAGACAGGATCCGTGGCAACACAAACAATGGATCTATGAAGACTGAGCCGCTCGTACGCCTGACCACGAAGAGCAGATTCTAGAGACTGTCGGTGATGGTCTAGGTATCAGTACACATCTTGTGGCCGTAGAATATCGTACATCACATAGTACTACATAGAGGCTACACCAAGTGCAGCTCTTGTATGCATGTGTGGAGGGTCTTTCGCCCTCTGCTCACTCACGACGGGAAAACTTTTGCCAATGGCTTATTGCACAAACTGCCGATCCGTTGTTTGTCTCTTCAGTCTTGTTTACAGACGAAGCAACATTTGGCAGAAATGGAGTAACAAATTTACACGATCAGCATTTGTTGGTGGATAAGAATCCCCAGGGTATAACGCAGGCTAGACACCAGCATCAGTTTACAATTAATATATGGGCTTGAATTGTAGGTGATTATCCATATCTTCCCCTAGTACGTCTTATAGGAGCTGTCTATAGGGACTTTATTTCGAACATACTTCCAGACCTGCTAGAGGATGTACCCCTGCTAATACAAAGACGCATGTGGTTCATGCATGATGGGACTCCAGCACATATTAATCACATTTATTGCGATGTAAGTTACTGCCTGATATCTACCATGATGAATGGATAGGTAGCATAGGAACGGTTACATGACCTGTACGTTCCTCCAGCTGCAATCCTTTGGATTTTTATCTGTGGGGCCACCTAAAACAATTGCTTTATGCAGCAGACATTGATAATTCAGAGACGCTTCATTAACGTGTCACGAGGGCCTGCAAAACCATTCGACACCTCTTAGGAGTATTAGAAGGGCCCGCCAGTCAATGATCTTACTCGTGCACGCATGTGTAGAAGTAAGTAGAGGACATTTTGAACATTTCCTATGATTTGCTGTGTTGAGGCATACCGATGACCTTTTGAACATATGTCTATATGGGCATTTTAACTTGTTTTGGTATGTGGAACCTATACCTGAAGTTTATACACGTATTTTTGGATTGTATTTTGGATTGTACATTTAACAGCATCTGTCATAATAAATAAATAAACTTTTCCTTACACCTAATGGTGTGTAGAGCAGCGTTTTGCTGTTTCCGTAACAAACTGTTTTTTATGGGGCAGGGTTCTTAGCCCTGCGCCCAAACCCCAAACCTGGAGGAAAGTGATTTTACTAAACCCCTTTTTTCCTTGGTTAACACATATATGTATATATATATTTTTTTTTTCTCTAATAATGTTTAAACTTATAACTTCCTGCAATTGGCATTTAGCTCGCATCTACCTAAAAAGTTTAATTAAATAAACTTAATTAAAATTGTTTTAAGATCTTATATTTAAACCCATTCCTTCCCCACTTCAAACAGTTCAAAATCTTAACCTTAAAAAAGTAATTTAACTCCTTTAGTTGTCTGTATAAAATATGAACTGCTTTACCAAACCCCTTTTTTACCTTTGTTAACACACACACACACACACACATATATATATATATATATATATATATACATATACATATATATATATATATATATATATATATATATACATATACATATATATATATATATATATACATATACATATATATATATATATACATATAATATATATATATATATATATATATATATACATATATATATATATATATATATATATATATACATATATATATTTCTTTAATAACTTTAAACTCATGACATCCTGTAATGGATAAACTTAATTAATTAAATCTATTCCTTCTCCTCTTAAATACACCGTTTCAAACCCCTGTAAACATATACTAGCCTCTACCATTTGATATTTGATACCACGTCTATCTCTTGTCTCTATACACTCTATAATCTCCGCCACCCCCAGCTCTGTCCTGTTCTGTTTTGTTTAACCTAATTCCCCAACTTAAAAAAAACCCACTTCCCTGACCTTAAGGGAACTCTCAATTCTTGACCGTTGTTAACCTTGCCCCTCCCCCTTTACCCCAGGGCCTTCTCCATTTGAAACAAAACAATGTCGCTGACGTGACGTGGAATCTCTGTTAGAGATCCCATGTCGAAATGTGCATCCGACACCTTTGAATTTTGAAAATTTTCTCTAATTTATATTGGCTCTGTATTCATTGAGCTCTCCACCTGCATCATTGTTTAATATTAAAATTTTTTTAATATTGATTAGGATCAGGTTCTTGGAATTTACCTTCCTACTCTTCCACTTCGGATTAAAGAAAAACAATATATATATATATATATATATATATATATATATATATATATATATATATATATATACGCATATGCACATTTATTTAATATTAGAAACATATTTTAATATTAGAAACCTAATAAGAAAGAGAAGAAGAAACAGAAAACGGAAGAAAAAAAAGTCGAAAAGTTCACGAATGTTCGGAAAAAAAAGTTATTATTTTTCTTTTTTGGTAAAATCTACTTTTTTACTCACATATAGCCGAATATCAGAACCCAGAAACGTTTATCGTTTCTTTCTTTGGTAGTTAGGGCCATTACATCTTTTCGCTGCTTTACTTAATCACCATCGAAGATTTGTAGGTCCCAGATACCCGATATAATGGCGTCTAAAACCAATTTTAATTCTAATTTTAATTATTAAAATCCTCTTTCACGGAAATTCCACAAATTTTTCGTCTTTGTATAATTATATTCTTAACTTGCAACCTCACCTTCCTCGAACGAAGGGCAGAGCCATAGATTGAATATTTTGTTTTGATTGAAATCAACTTATCATTATTCTGACCGAGATTCATCTTTGACTTTAACTGACTGGAATTTTTGACTTTGTGTTATTTCCCGCCGTTTTCTTCTACACGGCGAAATCTACCGCAGTTATTTGCAAACTGTTAGCACTTGCTTGGCTCATATGACATTTTCCCCTAAACTCTTGACTCTCAAAAGTTCATATTCAAACGAATCTAAGGTTATGAAAATAATGGTCGTTTGTTTTTACATGTTCTGTTTAAGATGTTAAAGCAAACTTTGGATAATCAGAAAGATAACGTAATTTGTAAAGAACGCAAAGAAGCGAAAGGCACAAAGTTAAAATTCAGACCAAAGCGAATACGAGTTAACTGTACAAAGAAAAGAAGACAGGGACTTGGCAGAAGCCGGTTCCCAGACTGTATGACGTCATGACTATTGCGTAACGAAAGAACTGTGAAAAGAATTTAGCAAGATTTACGTCATTGTAGAGGGTAGGAAAGTAAAGATTATTTAACAATAGATAGATAAATACATAAATTTATCTGAAGTGATAGATAGATAGATAGATAGATAGATAGATAGATAGATAGATAGCTAGCTAGCTAGCTAGCTAGCTAGATAGATAATGAACAGACTGAGATAGATAGATAGATAGATAGATAGATAGATAGATAGATAGATAGGTAGATAGATAGATAGATAGGAAGAAAGAAAGGAGTTGATACGGTTAGTAAAATAGAGCGTGAAAGAGATAGCTAGCTAGCTAGATAGATAATGAACAGACTGAGATAGATAGATAGATAGATAGATAGATAGATAGATAGATCGATCGATCGATAGATAATAAACAGACTGAGATAGATAGATAGATAGATAGATAGATAGATAGATAGATAGATAGATAGATAGATAGATCACCTTACTTAGCTCAATCGATAAATTGATAGATTACTTGGTTGGTTATTTGGTTGATGGATTCTATAGATTTTTTATTTGATAGATTTTACATGATAATCTAGAGAAAAGATCATCCGTCCACTGAGCACTTGTTAAGGACATTGATAAAAATAATAAATAAATAAACAAATAAACAAAGAAAGCAGTGTAAGACTGATAATGAAAATGCAAAAACAAAGAATTCTGACAGCCAAAGATCAATTATAGTTTAACACCAATACGCTGCTAACCAATTAATCTTGCTTCTTTAAATATATCAAATATATAAAACACAAATTATTCGTTCTAAACATTAAAATTTAATTATATATATATATATATATATATATATATATATATATATATATATATAATTGAATATAGACATATCAGATTAAATATATATATATAATTAAATTTAGACATGTCAGATTAAATAAATTGCAAATATTGTGTCTGTTTATTTCTAATAAAATCCGTTTATCTAGATACCTCCATTAAAAATCGCAAAAAACAAAACAAAAACAAAAACAACATAGTATGAATAAAAAGGTCCAAAACTTAATAAAACGAACTTTTTCCATCAAAATCTTTATAACCTTATTAAGAAGAAAAATCAAAGCAATTTTTATTTTTTTTTTAATTTTTTAGTCCCTTCTAACATGTTCAAAATTTTGGCAGACAATTTGGTTTTGATTTGAGTTGGCGTAGTAGAAAATGTTACGACTGTTTACAATCGATCACGTAATTTTACGTAACTCACTTTTTTCGGTGACAAACACATTAATTTTGAAATTCTCGTAATAATCAAATAATTGTCGGATTTTAATAAAAATTTCAGTACTCATTCACAAATAGATGAAATTATTTTTGAAATTATTATTTTTTTAAAAATCTTGGTGAAAAAAAAATTTTTTTTAACTTTGTTACCCCCTCTCCACGTAAATCCATGAAATTTTAATAATTTTTAATTGTCTGCAAATTATTTTTATTAGTTAAACGTAGGACCCATCGGGAAATATAAATCATCTATTTTTTTATTTTAATTTTACGACACTATCCGAAAATCTGCCCCGAAGAGTAAAATGAAAATGCAATAAAACTCTGATATAATTTAATAATAATAATTAAGGACATTACAGTCTGAAGAAAAAAAAATCGATTACTAATAAAATTTTAAAAGAATTGTTTTCATTTTTTTAATTCATAAAGTTTTAAAAGTATTTTTAAAATCTTTCAAAGGACTTTCACCCTTTTTTTAGTTAAGAATTGATGATTATATTGCCTATCGAAAATTGAAAAATTTAATAAAAATCTTTCACCAATCTTTTTTAAAATAAGTAAAAAAAAATTGTGTGCAAATAAATATGTTAATTTTTATTAAGTACGATGTTACATAGGGGTCATAACAAGTTTCCTTTGGAGGTCGTATTGAATTTAGAAGTTAACAAGTGTTTTGGATTATTCCTCTTACATGGAAAACGACAGAAACCGCACTTTGATTCTGATTCAAGTCTCTTCAAGACGTTTATAATATTCAATGGCCTGTTTTGCAAGTCATTCCTTAAAAATTCAAAGCAACTTTTACATTTTAATTCCTAGTTTTCTAATTTTGTTAATTCATTAATAAATGCCATAACATTTCATAAATGTTTTGAGTTATCTCTGCCGCTATTTTCATTTTGTTATTAAATTGTAAAATTTTTAAAAGAAAGTTTTAAATTATTTTTATTTTTATTTTTCATAAAAAAATTTCAAACGTAAGCCTACAAAGCTAAACTAAATAAAATTCCATAAAATATTGGATAATTGCTGAAAATTGTGCTAAATTTTTAATTTTAACACAGTTAAAAAAAACCCCCAAAAAAAGATTTGTATGAATAAGATTTATACCAAATTCGCCTTCCATACTTTTGGCCGACTACTGTAAATGATCCTATAAAACCTCTTGATAAGGTGATGACAGCTGTGATAACAAGGCTACCGTAATTGAGAAATACTTTTTTGAAATATTTCAGGCAGTAAGCACGTAATTCTTGTTTTAAATCAACTTAAAGTAAGTTTAAATTCGGTAATTTGAATAAAATAATGTGTCAGCGAGGTGTATTTTATTTTTGTAAGATTTTTTAAAACCGAGAATTGGCTTCTGTTTATAATCGATGAAAAATGGCGGAAAATTTGAAATTTAAATTTTTTTTTAAATTTAGAAAAGTTTTGATTCCGATCAATATAATTTCGTTTTAAAATACACCATATTATTTTGCTTACTGGAATTACTAAATTTAATTCCTTCGCTTTCAATTAAAGCAAATTTTAAAGCTTGAAGATAACTTATTTATTTTTAAAATTTCAATGAAATGACTAGAGGTACCTAGTTTATACTCACGAATAATCTTTCGCGTATTATAATTGAAAGATGTAAGAAATGAGCCGTAACTTTGACAAATGATTTTATTATTCATTTCTCGATGTTCCCAAGTACTTTCAATCTACTTCCGAGATCATCTTCAGGGGTGTGAGTTGCGGTAACAAAAATAACCGCAAAACTGTGTTGCTAAAATGTACCGTAAAGTTTCTTCATGCTTCAAATGTAACGGCTGACAAATTGTATAGCGTTCATTTGAACGTAAAAACTGTCTTCCATGGCTTTATTAAAAAAAAAAAAAAAATAGCGATTTACGCCATTTCAGAATTTTACTAAACTCATCAACTGTCTCTATCTACACTGATGATGACTAAGCAAAGTTGAAAGCCTGAACAAAATTTACTTTCTTCAGAAATAAACGCTTTCTTACTAAATTTTCTTTTTGTCTAAGAAGGACTATTCATAACGTGACGTGTAAAAGTCGATCATCAAAACTAATAAACAAAAAAATAATAGTATGTATGTGTATATTTGTTATCCACATACAAGCCTGTTTCGCTGTATCACAGCTCATCAGTATGGCTAGACTTGCTTCTGGCCGGGATCGAAACTCGACCGATATATATATATATATATATATATATATATATATATATATATCTGCTTTCTTCTTTGTCAACTGCCCCCCCCCACACACACACGAGTCGGGATCAAATAGCCATTGTGAAATCCACGATCCTTTCATTAGCTTCGTCTCGATTACATACTATTTTTGAATTCAGAGATGTCTTAGTTTGCTAGCCAAGATTGAAGAGCCCAGTCTTCCATACTATTTACATAAAGTTGCAAGATTTTGAAATCAAAGTTGTTCAGAGTTGCCTAGGACCCAGAATAATCTGCATTTTACTCAGAAAAGATAGATTTGTAAGAATACATATAGCGATTATCTTCATCTTACCCAAAGAAAGATAATAGCTATATGTATTCTTACAAATCTATCTATCTATCTATCTATCTATCTATCTATCTATCTATCTATCTATCTATCTATCCGTGTTGTTTATTGTTTATTCCTTTTCTGTGTATTTTGTGAAATCCATCTTGAGAATGACTTTTGGCTGTGATAAGCATAAATCAATGTATGACATTATTACAATTTGAAATATAGTTACCACAAAATCAAAAGACAAAAAAAAAAAAAAAAAAAAGAGAGAAAAAAGAAAAAAGCTGTTGTTAGCGAAGCTCACTTCTGGTCGCTGAAAGGACAAACTTCGAAGCCCTTTGCACTAGGAATGCTCCAGAGTTGTACGGCATACACATTTCCCGCTTGATTTTAAAGTGAAATTTTTATCAATCGGTATCCTAATAACAAACATATATTTTCCAAAGACAAAGAGAAGATTGATATTTTTTATGCAATAAAGAAAGTCTTACGTTCCGTAGAAATAAACATTTAGTGGTTGACGCTAATATTTCGAAAAACATTTAATTTTTCTCAAAGTTTTTTTTTCTTGTATGGTGCATACAAACACGACGTAACTGTATTATTTTATCGTTTCAACTGAATATCTCTTGAAGAAAAGTTGTATTTACTTTCTATAATTCCGAAGAAACCTTTAGCAAACATCCGGGCGAAGAAGAAAGGTCGGATTAGGTGACGGTACCTAGATATAGAGAATCTTAATTTTGGGCGTGTCAACTCTTTGCACTTGTTCACATGCGAAGGTGTTTCAGAAAATTGAATAGCAACGTATAGACAAAGGAAAAGAATGTCTTAATTTATGACTTGGATCGTATTAAAGCCCTTTATTTTGATTTTTTAATATTTAGCGACGGTAATTGAATCATGTACATCTCTTGCGATGGGTTAGTGAAACCCTTTATCATATATCCTGGTAATAACTTTTAAATGATGGTTTAAAAGTAAGGCCATGCAGCTGATTCATGAGCTGATATGCTTGATTTTAGTGACCAGCATCTTCAGTATCATAAATTGGGAGATAAGCGATAAATAACAAATTGGTCTTTTATAATTTCTGTAAAGAATTACTTTAATGATTCCTGTAACAATTGTGGGTAAGATAGTTGGTAAATGTTCGTTTTAGGTGCCGACGGCTTTCCCCCCTTCAAATTTATCCAAAATTGCATTATTTATGTGCAAATGTATATGCTGACCTCAAATCAACAATTAGTTATTGAAGAAACTTACCTTTTTTGCTTTGAAAGTCCATAAAAAAACGAACTATATCTCGCACTTTTTCTCTCCCGTAACTCTCACGAAGTAATTTAATTAACTGCAGAATGACGTTCTACGTAGGCAGCAATTTTGGTCGATTTTCTTCCTTTACTGAAACTTCCGGTGATGTACTTCCTGTTTTGAGAGTAATAATCGTAGAAATGCAATGGCGCATTACTTTATTTACCGGAAGTACATGGCCGGAAGTATCAGTAAATGAAGAAAAAGCTGCCAAAATTCGTTCACATGCGCAGTACGTCATTCTGCAGTTAATTATTGACTTTGTGAGAGTTACGGAAAAGAAAAAAGATATAGTTCGTTTTTTTTATGGACATTTAGATAAAAAAAGGTAAGTTTCTTCAATAACTAACAGTTGATTTGAGTTCAGTATATACATCTGCACAGAGATGATGCTATTTTGGATAAATTTGAAGGGGAAAAGCGTCGGGACTTACACCAAAAACTTACCAGATAGTTTGATAATTCCTTCAATTTATTTGCCATCAATTTCATTTCGTAATGTTGTAAGTCGCGTTAAATGTGCGGATGGCGCAATAGATAGCAACTCACAATAAGAAATCTAGTCAGGTTTGTATTATTTACTCACGCACAGACAGCCTTCGTAAAGGCACGAATTCATCTCCTTCTCTCAGCTATGCGCTAAACAGTACAGCTTGTATCTCAAAAAATTATAGCTATACTCAAAGAATTGTTAATGCAATATACACTACCGGCGATAATTATTAGGCCACCCCAGCTTTTTTTTTTTTAAGAAATGATGATTCATACTATTTTTATTATTTATTGCCAAATGAAAATAGGATGGTTCTTTTGTTATTATTACTTTGCAAAAATTAACAAGGCAAGGAAGCAAAGATGAACTCGTCCGTATAACCCTAAATTTTCTTCATTATTTCATTGATGAAACTGCAGTATTGGTACTTATTAAATATTTATAAATTCATTTGATGCACATATTATTGTGTAGTGTTAGCAAAAGACCATTCTGTTTTCATTTACAATTATTCATTTAGCAATAAATACTAAAAAATAGTATAAAATACATCATTTTCTAAAACACTCGGGTGACCTAATAATTTTCGCAGAAAATAATTATTCTTAGAATCCAAAATATGTTTAAGTTTAAATAACCCACAAAGAGTTGATAAACCGTTAAAAAAAACAAAAAACAAAAAATAAAAAAATAAAAAAACAATCATGTAACTTCTGTACCGTGTTTTTCTCTGTTAAAATAAATGAAATAAAACTTTCATTGCCGTATTAATACGATCTCCTTTTCATACAAATAAACTTATAAGCGCAAAGAATATCTAATACGTACAATGTATACATAAATAGGTTAAAAATAAAATATTTTAATAATATACATAACTATGAAATATCTGAAAGCATGGATTTTACATATAAGACGCATATATTTCTTTTGTTTGATTAAGGAGATAATGTCAACTTACGATAAGAGAAACGTTCGTGGCAGTAGTGCTAAGATAATTTATCTCATCTGCAGGAATAAAAAGCACAGTATATTTTGTGCATGGCAGTAAGCAACAAAATAATCAGTTTACTGCCCGTAACAGTAAACTGACTTCTTTTAATCATTTCATCCCAATCAAGGCGATAATGTCACTAAGACTTTACTAAGTGAGAAGACTTTATCAGCAACCGGAATCCTAATCCTAAACAGGAAACAAGAGAAAGCCTCTATTTCTGATCAAAATACTGAGGAGGAATGTAAACCAAGCGATAGGCAAACCTATCCACTGCTAGTGAAAATAAATAAATGAATAAAAATAAAAAACGTAAGAGAAAAAAGTAAGTAAGAAAATAAAGAATAAAAATTTCGGAGTTTAGTCAGAAACGGAAGTGTAGCGTTAAACTAAGAGCGAGTGCGATTCAAAAGGAAAATATTTAGGATTCAGATAAGGAACAGTCAATTATGTAACCGTCGTTCGATAATTAATTTTGACTGCTTATTTAAATTTTATGATGCTTTTAAGTTGCGTTGTCTCTTAAAACTTGCTAAGAGGATTTCTCTCGTACGTGGCGTTTAACAGACAACGAGTGCTAAGGTAATTATGGGAGAGTGGCTTACTTAAGTAATTAGTCTCGTACAGACTTTTCTGTCATAACATCATACCCGAGAAAGAAGTTACTGTCAAGAAGTCTTAGGATGGGACAGAGTGCAAAGAAAGTTGATTCCCAGGGGCATTAGGGCAAAATAAACAAGAGTAGCATCAATCGAAATTTTAAGTTTTGTGATTCTGTTTTCAATGCTTGTGTCAGTTACGTTGCATCTCCAGGTAATTTATACATAAAATGTAAAGGAGAAGTGAATTCGTGTCTTTTTTTAAACTTTTGTTTAACGGCATATTAACCTCTGTGGGTTATTTAATGCCAAAAAGAAGGGTTTTTAAGGTATTTTATTTAATATTTAGTTATTGTGTGAAAGTTGATTTAGATTTTGATGTAAAAATTTTTTTATGTTTATTTTAATTTTTTTTAGAAAATTGAAGATGTCTTTTACTTTTGTATTTAAAAATGAATTGTTGGTAATTTTTTCCTTCAAAAATGTATATTTTTTTTTTATAAAAGTGTATTTTATACTTTCTATTAGGATCACCATAAAAAAGAGTCAAAAGTTATCTCCCCTGCACCATTCAAGGGAGTCCGGTTCCCCAGCCAACATGTGCATGCTGGGAGACAAGGAGAAGGGACTTCCGGCAGAGGCGAGCACACATGGCAGGCTGAGATTTGCCGCGCTCTCTATAAACACACGGTAGTTCAACATCTACAACTGTTCGCTGTACTCATGTTTCCACAATAATAAATTCCATAGTTATTTCCAATACTCGGTGAGTGTGTCATTTTTCCATAAACATTATATTTTGTCATGTTAAAAACATAACACTTTCATAGTGTTTGCCCCCAGTTTGGGAGTTAAGTATTTGCCCATAGCTGGGACCGTAACAGGTGCTACCTCTCCGGGTCAGGGTGTACTTGGGAACAACAGCAATTAAGAGGTTGTTCCATGCTCCTCACAACCTCCTAATCAGGAGCCTTGCTACCGAATGCAGTTTACCGTCATACCAAGGACCGTGCCTTTTTTTAGGGCATCATTATTAAGTAAGCACAAATAATTTCAAGGATAGATGAATGCATTTTGTTGGTATTAGTGTTAAGTGAACATAAGCAATATCAGCAGGGATTCGAACTCAGTTTGTCTCTTCTGTGTCAGTTACTACTACGATACCTGCTACGGGTGAAATTCGATACTCAACTGAGACGTAGATTGTGTTTGATGTGCGATGTACCGTATACAAATCAGTATGTGTTTTAATACTGTTATGTGGCTGCAAATTTTAGGTCACATTATGTCGTCATTTGAGAACTCTTGAAAGATTTTAAGTGCGCTACCTACCAAAGATCCTCAGAGTTGTGATATGTTACCGAAGTTCGAAACAGTTCACAATAAACAACCATCGAAGCCATCGATGCCGATCCTTAGTTACGTTGGTTTGGCCAAGTCATCCACATGCCTGTTAACCGACGCTCGTAATCTGCTTTCTCCAATAAATTGGACTCTGGTGAAAGCGCTGTTAGTGGTCAGTACAAAATGATACAGGGACTACATCAGGTCCATCTGAATGACCTGTAATATCTTCCCTTCTTCTATGTGTTGTGCCCTTTCAGGACTTGGACGACCATAGCTCTCGACAGCTATATCTTCCCTAGCCAATTGGAAAAAAATTGGCTGGTGATCGGGTCAGAGTCACTTATCTTCATAGACGGTGTTCAGGGCACAGAAGTAAAGTTGGTCCAGCAGGTAGAGGAACCCTGTCGAATAAGTCACACAAAGTGCGTCATTCCCTTGTTGGTCAAATCAGCTACGCAAGAAACCATCCATCATGAGGAGAATCAGTCGACTGCGTTTCAAAGGTTTGACTCATCAACGACGATGATATGTGTGAGATTAGCATCTAATCTTACCCATATGCATACCTAAATATTCGGCGGAAATCTTTTATAACGAACTGAGACAGACACTTTGTGGTGTTCTTAAGAAAAAGGGATTTCCAATAACTAAAAAAAAAAAAAAAAAAATTCATTAACTCGAAAAAAGAAATACGCTTATATGAAGTGCATTGATGGATTTTCCTCTTTGGCATCTCGATTTCATGAATTTAAGCATAGTACTAGATTGGCCGAGTTCGAATTCCAGTGGAATTCGTTTCATTCACTTAGCCGGAAATACCCTTGTAAAAAGTATTAATCTGTTTCTTCCCTCCAGCTAAGGGTTAAATAACAGAACAGATTGGGTTCTATAGCTTTGGTTGGTAACCAGTTTAACGCAGAAAGTAATGGCAACCTACTGCTCGAAAAATCTCCTGCCCAGTGAATTATATCTCTTTCCAGACATGATCGCCCAAACGTGTATCACGTATGGCACTTAACTGACTGACTAGATTGGCAGCTAGTTCACATCAATTAACAGAAATTACCTCATTACAAGCATGAGTATAACCGTGATAATTTAACACTTGAATACAACGGTAGGAAGGACCAGAATATCTGAAAGAAGTAATTGACCTAGCTGCTTTGCCTAAAAGAGATTCTATATGCTGCTACAAGGTAATTGTATACAATATATATATATATATATATATATATGTACCTGTCCCTATTTGTCCTACACTGACAACTATAACACAGATAAATACAACAATATGAAATGGTGAGAATTGAGAGAAATTGCTAAATATAACCGTAAGTTTTAGCCTAATAAATCCTTCAGCTACCGAAATTCAAATGCCATGTCAATCACCATTTTCTGTCTTCTTGATTTCTGTTCTTTCTCATCATTAAAGTTTACTTTCAGCAAGCTCTTGTGTCTTGGCTTTATCTCATTGCTTAGGCTAAATTAAAAAGTAATAATTGATTTGTTTACTGCTTACTTCTCTTGTCACGTTTAACTTAATGGGACGTTTTGTGGACAGCCGCAACACAACAATTTTTGTAGATTGACGGGAATTTCTTGTCATTCGATTGTGAATGTCGGCAGTCATCAGTCGCCACAACGAAGAAAAGTATTTAACAAGAAATCTATAATAACAAAAATGACAAAGACGAGAAAATGGTCCACAGTCAGGTTGACTGCAAAACTACCTAAAACCAAGTGCTGAATAAATACAAAATTCTGAATTGAAGAATTGCAGAGACTATCGTCGGGAATTAGGTATCTTCAACTTGCTTCGTTAGACTGGTCTTATGTCAGATAAAAACTGTCATAGAAAAATGTGTAAGTAAACGTAGGTAATTTTAAATAAAATAGAAACTGCAAGGAAAACTTGTGATGTGCGTTGTGGTGCAGTGAATATCGGCTGGGAACGAGTTCGAACTCCAAATGAATCCCTTGAATTCACTTACGCGCAAATACCGTTGGGAAAGGTATTAATCCGTCTCTTCCCTTCAATTATGGGTTAAATAACAGGACAGATTGGGTTCTATATCCCTGGCTTGGCAACCAGTCTACACCAGAAAGTAACCTACTGCGGGATAATCATCTGCCAAGTCAGTCATGTATCTTTCGAGACATGATCGCCCAAGCCTGTGTCACGTATGACACTTAACTGACTGACCGAATGAAAAACTTATACTTACAATCAGAAAAAGTTGCAATTTTTGACACACATTACAAGAAAAGAGCATTAAGAGCTTAACGCGCATAGGGCATTTCGAGGGAAAGAAAAACAGATAAAGAGGTTGTGAAGAGCTTTGATCTCCCACGTCCAGAAAAGTCAGGACACAAAAACTAAGAATGTGCCAAATGCAAGTGCCGTCTGGAAGAGTCATACCGGTGGGAATTTTTCAACATGCGAAATTTTTGATATGCGGAACAAAATAATTCCATTGAGGAGATTTTTTTTAATCATTTCATCCCAAGCCACTATGGCACAAGGGCTTAATAAGAATATGAGAAGAAGAAAAACATTATTAAGGAGAGGAAACAGCAAAAGAACGGCAACTATGAAGACGGAAGAAAATGGTTGACATTGCATTTAAATTTTTGAAGATTAAACTTGACTGGAAAGCAAGAAGCCGAAAGGTATTCTACAAGCGAAAAGTGAGAGAAAACAAACCGTGAACATAGACGTTAAAGTTACGTCTAATCATCCCAACTGTAAAAATGATGATATGTTGCTGCCAGTCTACTACTTAAATTCATAAAGTCTAGTTACCATAAAGGAGAGTTCATCAGAACAGTTACGATGTAAGTATTTATAGAAAACTCACAGGGAAGTTCCATTACGATGGATGTAAAGTGACTGAAACCGAGTTGCCAGGTCAGGAGGAATAATATTGCAGCAGCTTCAGATTTTTTCAAGGATCTCTCAATATATAGCAGGAGAACTAAAAATTAAATGTAATAAATGTACGGTACAAAATTAGCAGGGAGGAGAAATGAAAAGAAATCATTTAATTGAAAGAATTCATTTAATCATGGCGGCACCTGTATTTGATACGCATGAGTTACCATAACAATTTGGAGATAATCAATTTTCTTTCTGATTCTGTATTTATATGTAATCAAAGATTAAATAAACTTTGAGGATATTTCTCTAAGTTCTTTAATCTTTCTAAAAAAATGGTGCTGGGATCTGACTGGCATTTTTGCTCTGGCGAGTGTATCTTGTTGGCCTAAGTAGCAACCTGCGAATATATGGGATGCTTTCTAAGAAAGATTTCAATAGATTTTAATATAAATAAAACGGATTAAAGGGAACATTCATATGGAAATAGAGAATGGGTGCGTTGAAAATCGCAAAATGGCATTTTTCCGATGAGAAAATGTAACATTTTTTTCTAGTAGAAACAAAGGGAAAAACAATACGCAATTTACTCGTTTACTTTCATATGGTGCAACTTTCTGTGTTTCTGTGTACGTGTGTGCAAGTGTGTTTTCATTGTGTTCGTTAGTGTATGTGTGTGAATGCCTTTTTTTATATGTGTGGGTGTGTATATGCATATTTATTTGAGCTCTAATGTTTGTATTTGTTCACACAACAACGAGAACAGAATAAGGCACGAGGCTGTGTTGAAAGTGTGTATTCAATATATACTAGGGATTAATAAAAAAAATTAGATTTGGTGGTACCTCAGGCACTAGGTTTTGAAATCGACCCACCCTTTTAAATATAATGAGGAAATACAGCCTGAAGTGATTTTATACAGAGTTCATTTAACCTATTAGTACCCATTGTAAAAATGAGTACTAATAGGTTAAATAGTCAGCATTAATAAATAAGATAAAAGAACGGATAGGAAACGTTTATCAAACTAACATGTTTCACTTTTATTAAAACTTCATCAGAGAATTAGAAAAAATGGTGGTATTTTTATTATGTGTTGTTTGATTGTGTGTGTGTGTGTGTGTGTGTGTGTGTGTGTGTGTGTGTGTGTGTGTGTGTGTGTAATACATATTGGCAGTTTGGCGGTTTCTCGCATGTTCATTTTTGAACGTGCTTACGCACACATCGTTTGTTTAGATAAACATACGTTAGATGTTTATGAATGGATTCAATGAAGGTTGATAATTTGCTATAATGTTTTCGACGTGTATTTATAGTTGGCAATATAGTTATTAGTAATCCCTTGAAGTACTTTTGACGTATAGAATTAGGTTCTTTTTAAATTAGGGTGGCATTTGTAAAAATAAAATTATGGCCAGTTTTGTTCCTACGTATTACGAGTGAGATTGACGGTTTATCTAAACGTAAATCTCGTTTATGTTCGTAGATACGGGTGTTTAGATTTTGTGATGTCTCTCCGAAGTAGCCGCTGCTAAATTGTAAGGTATTATTTGATAAGTACCTGGATATGAACTGGTGTTGGATACATTTTTTTCATAATTATATATCTGATTTTTATGGACTTGTTTCTATAAATCCTAATATTAGGGATAACAAATTTATTTACAAGTTTTGTAGAAAGAATGCTAGAGGGTACGATGGTGCTGGGATCTGACTGGCATTTTTGCTCTGGCGAGTGTATCTTGTTGGCCTAAGTAGCAACCTGCGAATATATGGGATGCTTTCTAAGAAAGATTTCAATAGATTTTAATATAAATAAAACGGATTAAAGGGAACATTCATATGGAAATAGAGAATGGGTGCGTTGAAAATCGCAAAATGGCATTTTTCCGATGAGAAAATGTAACATTTTTTTCTAGTAGAAACAAAGGGAAAAACAATACGCAATTTACTCGTTTACTTTCATATGGTGCAACTTTCTGTGTTTCTGTGTACGTGTGTGCAAGTGTGTTTTCATTGTGTTCGTTAGTGTATGTGTGTGAATGCCTTTTTTTTTTTATATGTGTGGGTGTGTATATGCATATTTATTTGAGCTCTAATGTTTGTATTTGTTCACACAACAAATGCTAGAGGGTACGATTATGAATTTAGAAGTGTTTAATGACAAAATAGGTTTATAAAAATCCGATATTAATGTCATGATGGCGAAAGACTGGCACATTATGATTTTAATACAGTCATAAATTGGAGAAAGTATCAACTGGTTGCTAAGAAGTTATGAGTAGTAGACAAAAGAAAATAGATTCATTGTATTTTGCAGTTTATTTACGAAATTTGTCCTTTAGCAAATTTGGTTAATAGACAAAAGATTCCTTTGACCCTCGTGGCAGATTTTGACGAAAACCTGTGAAACGGTTAGTGACACCAACATCATCAGAAAAAAAAAAGGGTTCAGTTATAGAGTTGCCAGGAGAAAAGATTTCATCATTTTTTTTCTATGTTCTTTGCATTCAACATGGCCCATTCTTCTCACGCATATATAGTTTGCTTCTCGGACCTTAAATCTTGATTTAGTCATCTTTGTATTCTCCGAAAAACTTAAAAAGAAAAACATATGTAATAATTATAGGTTTATAAAGAGTAATTAGAACGCTAACATTCCGATCGGGAAACACGGGTTCGAATCTCACGGTCGATTAATCAAGCAGGTAACTCCTTGATAATATCTGCCTGGGGAGACAATCTCAGTGTGTTGTGCCGTTGGAAAGTGCCTGAAAATTATATCTGGATTAGAGTTAGACTCTTTCGTTGCGCTCTCCTAGTCCGAAGTTGCCGTTCGTGTCTCCTTCTCTATCTTTACCTACATTTGCATTTTACAAAACTGATTGTCAGAATCCTGATGAATAGAGCGAGAAGCAGAATCAGGCCAGAAATAGGGCAGGAACAGTGCGGGTTCGTCAAAGACACTGGAACAAGAAATGCCATATTCATGATTAGGATGCTCTCTGAAAGGGCATTACATATGAAGAAAGACTTGTACCTATGCTTCATTGACTACGCGAAAGCATTCGACAAAATACGACACAAAGAATTGATGGAGATGCTAGGCAGCCTCGACATTTTCGGGAAAGACATAAGAATAATCAAGAATCTCTACTGGCAGCAAACGGCCTGCACACGGACAGGTAACGACCTCAGTAGATACACAAAGATAGAAAAAGGCGTAAGACAAGGATGTGTCTTTTCACCGGATTTGTTCAACCTATACAGTGAGAATATTTTGAGGACCCTAGATGACACGCCAGGATTTGTTATTGGAGGCCACAACCTGAACAACATAAGGTATGCGGACGATACAGTGCTGATTGCGGACACGGAAAGGAAACTACAAGACCTCATACAGAAAGTAGCAGTGGAGAGTGACAAGAAGGGACTACAAATAAACTTTAAGAAAACTGAGTGCATGGTCATCAGCAAAAGATACAGTCCAAAATACCAAATACAGGTGGAGGATAACAGAATCAAGCAAGTACAAAAATTTAAGTACCTAGGAAGTGTTCTAACAGAAGATGGAAAGTGCGACACGGAGATCCGAAGGCGAATTGGCATGGCAAAGGACGCGTTCCAGAAGATGATCAAAATACTAACACACAGGAAAATCTCAATAGAAACGAAGAAAAGAGTGCTAGACTGCTACGTGATGTCAGTTCTTCAGTACGGTTGTGAATGCTGGACAATATCATCGAAAATGAGGAAAAAACTGGAAGCGGCCGAAATGTGATTCTACAGAAGGATGTTACGGATATCGTGGACTGAGCATGCAAGCAACGAGGAGTTGTTGGAAAGAATGGCAACAAAAAGGAAATTGATGCTGAGCATCAGAAAGAGACAACTGAAGTTCCTGGGACATGCAATGAGGAAAGAGAGCCTGGAGAACCCGATACTGACTGGTCAGATAGAAGGAAGGCGTGACAGAGGAAGGCAGCGGATAACATATTTGCAGGGTCTTATCAGGTGGATAACGGAACGGGGTTTGCCAGGAGCAACAGGCTCAAACATACTAAGAGCCACAAGGGATAGGGAGACGTGAAGAACCATAATCGCATACGTCCTGATGGGACAGGGCACATAGAAGAAGAAGAAGAAAAAGAAGAAGAAGAGTTAGACTACAGGTACACTTAAGTACATGAAATTCTGTTTTTTTTTTCAAAGTCTCTGTTTTCTCCCTTTCTGTTAGGTTTATAATATTAAATAAGTGCATATATATATATGCACGTATTATCAGTCAGTTAAACGTCATACGGGATAAACGCTTGGGCGATCATGTCTCGAAAGAGACCTGACTGATTGGGTAGATAATTTTCCCGCAGTAGTTTGCTATTACTTTCTGCGGTAGACAGACTGCAAACTCAATCTGTTCTGCTATTTAACATATAGCTGAAGGGAGAAGAACGGTTTAATACCTTTGCGTGTAAGTGAATGCAACTCAGCTCTCCCAATTCTCGTTCCGAGCCAATATCCACTGCACCACAACGCACATCCGAGTAGAAATTCTCTATTTTAATTTAATCTTACTGTTTTAAAGATACAGCATGACAGAAAGAGTCGGGTACTTCCTGGAGCGATAGACGACCATTTTTCCAGCTTTTTTAGCAGTCAATCAAATATTGGGTTGTTACATAAATTCGTTCATTTTTTAAAATAATTTCTTTAAATTCTAATTACTTATTAATAGGGCTTATGTATCATTCAACAGTGCACCCCCTTTTATTTTTTCATTCTTTTACTAACATTCAACTATGTGTGCAATGCCCCAAAGATAGAAATAACTAGTTTTTGATTCGAAAAATTTCATCAAGGCAAGTTTTAAGCTCCACATCATTGTTGAACAGAACACCCCTCAAATTGTTAGAAATCGACCGAAAACGGGGATAGTCTAAAGGAAGTTGAAAGAGCTACAAATATTCTGTTGAAAACAGTCAGAAAGAGACAACTAACATTTTGGGATACCTAATGAGGAAAGAAGACATGGAGAATTTAATAATCACAAAAGAAAGCAATGAGTAACGAACTTGTGCAAAGTACCAAAAAGAGAAAGAGATGGCCATGAATGAGAAGTTATTGCCAAGAAAAACAAAAGATAGATAGTTGTGAAGATCAATTACCAACCACAGCCTATAAAATACATAGAAAATCAATATGCTATGTATTTATTGATTCTTAGATGTGTAGTTTTCAGTTTAATGATACTGGAGGTTGAAGAATTTTTAGCGGGAAGAGATGTTTGCATACTTGTACAAACACAGAATATTTTGACTAAATTAATAAAAAAATGAACAAATGCTAAAATTCTAGTATTTACAAAGTGTCATGAGACAACGTAAAGTGTAACACAAATTCTTACGCGTATAGGAACTGCAACAGGCACTTTTCAGAGACAGAATAAGGTATTAAGAGATCGAAAAAAATAGTTGACTGCAACTAGAAAGAAAAAAGACTTTGAGAATTAACACTCACAAGACAAAGAGGAAAATATCTAGTACGTAGCTTGATAATTTCGTGAAAATGGTTGAAGAAACAAGAATCAGAAAAAAAACGAGTTCTAAAGGAGAACGTATTCCTTAAAGCTACAAAAGAATGGGTGCTGTTGCAAATCGTGTTCACCCATGTTCTGAAGAAAGAGAGTGAGAAAGAGCAAGAGAGAGAGAGAGAGAGAGAGAGAGAGAGAGAGAGAGTGTGTGAGAGGTCAAATGTGTATCTATTTATAGGGTATGGTGCTTAAGCGAATTGAAAATGCCTTTTGTGAGCTTAGCGAAAAGATAGATGATGAATGAAATGGAAGTTTTGTCCACCTCATTCAGTTCTCTGATACCGCCTCCACGGTCTCCTTGTCAGTGTTGTCCAGGCAATCCTTTTCCGCCCATCATTTGTATACCTGTTGTGGTTTGGTGACATTCGTGGGCGAGGTGAACAAGAAAAAAACCTGTGAGTCAGTTCTTGTGTTTTTGGAACACGCCTGTCACTGACCACACAAAACTGAAGAGTCGTTAATTTCGTCTATAACAAGAAGGGTAACAAAGTTTTCTTGACAGTTCAAATAATGCGCGCCTAAGATGCTTATATGGATTAGTAGACATTGCGGATGTGTGGGTAGTGTAACGCCTAACGACATACAAAATGAAACCGCCGTCCGAGTTCAATTTCTGATCGATTTAGTTTCGTAGAAAATGCATGAATCTTTCTTCCTTCGGCTAGGGGCTAAATAACATGGCATAACATGGCAGAATGGACTAACTTCCTTTGAGGTGGCAACCAGTCAGTGGCGGTTGTGGAATTCTGACAGTGGTGGGGGTCACATAGGGACCGACATTTTTCTGAGGAGGGGGAAAACTCAAGCAGCGTCTTCACTTTTCTACTACACCACTATCGTATACACAACTTAGGAATGAGTGAGTATAAGCATGTTACTTCATTAAATTAAACGGAATAACTTTTCATTAATAGTAGTGGAGTTCTAATCTATTCTTGCTCTCTTTTCCACTCTTAAGCTGTTGGAACACAAGAGATTTCAATAACGTGAACACTAGCAGAACAGTTTGATTTGTCTGCTCTAATTCTTTTCCTCTACAAAACCCAGTATGTGTGCTTAAAAGGATAAATGAAAAAAAAAACAAAAACGCAGAAGGACAAGTGCTGAAGATAAAATCTTATCAAAATCAGAGACTGATCAGTTTCAGAAATTTTTGAAGCTTATAAAACTATGGGGGTGGACAACCGACGGCCTAGGAAATATTCTGATGGGGATCTTCTACCCTCCCCCGGAAAATCGCCACTGCAACCAGTATTGGAGAAGAGGCAATCAGAATCAGCACTAAGCGTGAACTTTGTCAGGCAATCTTGCCTTAGTCGCACCACTGCCAATACAGACGTCGTGCGACTCTAATGGATTATGGGACAGGTGGCGTTTGAGAGATTACATTTTTTCTAAACCAGGAGCTATATTTGAAATAACTATTTTAACATAAATTTTCGAAAAAGCACAATTATTGACAAATAAACAAGGAAATATGATAGAATTTGCTATATTATACACGTTTTACATTACTTGTAGTCATTATTATCACAATGCTTCGGCAGTTGTGTTGTGCTGCATTCTTCAAATGACAATTCATCCGTACAATCTTTAGGGAATTTCGAATTGAACTCCTTATCTAACAGTTTCCACACACACACACACACACACACACACACACACAGAGCTTTCTGACGGCGAAATTTAAACTCATATCTTTTTCTAGAACTCCTTGATCAGTACACTGCTTTACAGATTATGTTATGAAAGTAGAACATCAGTAAACATTCAAATTTACTCCTATATCAATTTCTTCTGATTGCGACAATATTTTAACTTAGCAAATCTATTTAATATTTGATATAATTAATGCTCATTAGAATAGAGAAAGATACCTACTAAAGGCTAAGCAAAATAATAAGAAACCGAAAAATTACGGTAGAAGCCAAAAAAGAGCGCTGAACTGTTATGCAATATCAGTCCTTCCTTATGCCAGTGAATACTGAACAATCCTTTACAGTGTAAGAAGATTTGATTTTATAGAAAGATGCTAAAAATACTATAGACTGAACAGTGAGTAACAAAGAAGTTTTAATGGGAATGCAAACAAAAAAGATACTTGTTCTTAGAAAGAAACAGTTGAAACTTCAAGAACGCATAAAGAAAGTGGGATTAGAGACTTTGATACTCACAAGACATATTGAAGACAAGTGTGACAGTGCAAATAGTGAATAATTAAACTGACGAGCTTGTGTTATTGATTGGCAGAACAGGGATTAGGAGAGATAGTATGAAGATAATCCTTACTAATAGCTACAAAAGACAATAAATTGTAGATAGGCATGATTGAATAAGTTCTGAAGAAATATGGTGTATAAAAGAAGAAGAAGAAGAAGAAGAAGAAGAAGAAGAAGAAGAAGAAGAAGAAATTATAACAACATTATTCTAACTAAATTCTCTTAAAAACCGTTATATTAGTACGTAATCTATCTCCATTTAACCATTATACATGGTATCAATCTAGATTCATTAGTCGGGACCCGTTCGCATCTGAGCAACGGAATCGTCATCCTCACTCCTCACTCCTTATTCTATTTCTCTTCTTTAATGGCTGTGGAGGAGATGGCGGTATAGGCGAATCCTGCCCCTGAAAAGTCGTTAGCCGGAGTTTCAGATAAATGCAGTGATTGTCGCGGTTGGGTGAGTTGGGCCTTCCTGGTAGCACGTCGCAGATCCTCTTCATGTTGATGGTTGGATTTGAAACACTCGGCCCCTTCTTAGATGGTTCTACGCCAGGAAGGCCGATTTTCAAGAACGGCTTCCCAGTTCTGGGTCGATGTTCACCTCTGTGATTATGTTTACAACGGTTCCTTGAACTGTCATTTTAGACAACCGCATAGCCTCTTGCGAGTTGTCCAAACATGATGAGAACGTAGGAGTCAAGCAAGGAGCTTTCTGGACACGTCTCAAAAATATAATGTCAGGTGCTTGCCAACAAAATTTTGTCTGCCATATTGACCACATCCACTTTATGATAATCTTTTTTATGTGCCATGTCACTTCAAGACGTAGGCGATCATGGCCCTCCATATCTTTCTGTTCATTGCAGTTCTTAATAAGTTTTTTCTTGTTATCTCTCCCAAACCCTGTTTATCATCTATTTGCTCAAGTCTATCAAGTATGTCATGTGCTGTTTTCCCCTTTTCCTCTATCCGCCCTGTGAATATCAGATTCTCTAAGCCCTCCTTTCTTATTACGTGTCCCCAAAATTTTAATTCTCTCCCTGATATTAAGCATAAATTTCCTTCTTTTTTCCATTTTCTCAAAATCTCAACATTGTTTACATGTTCGGAGCATGGAATCCTCAGCATTCTTCCGTAGAATCACGTTTCTGTTGCTTCGAGTCTCTGCCATACAGGTGAACAGATATCACATAACAGTTCAGAACTCTTCTTTGGTTCCATAGAAAATTTCCTGTTTCTTAATATTTTGCTTGGATTTGTGGGCATCCCAATACGGCTTTGGATCTCAGTGGCGTACTTCTCTTCCTCTGTTAGAAAAACTTCCCTGGTATTTAAATTTCCTGTACCGGCTTGATTTTAGTATCATCAACCTGAAATTGGCATTTTGGGATACTCTTTTTGCTGAAGACTATGCATTCAGTTTTTTTATAGTTTATGTTTCTTCTCGTTTTCTTTCACTACATTCTGTTGGAGGTTTTGCAATTTCCTTTCCATTTCTGCTACCAGCATTGTGCCATCTGCATATCTTATATTGTTAAGATTGTAACCCATAATGATAAATCCATGTAGGCTTTATAGTTATCTCAGAATTGCCTCACTGTATAGGTTGAATAAGCCTTGTTTTACATCCCTTTCTATGTTTGTATATCTCCTGAACTCATTTATTGTTCGTATGCAGGCGGTTTCCTAACAGTATATATTCTTGGTAATTGTAAGGTCTTTCCCGAATATGTAAGGGTTTCCGAGCAGTTCAAGCGGTGTACTTTTTGAAATGCTTTTGTGTAGTCTATAAGCACAGGTACACGTCTTTTTGTATTCGTATTGCTCTTTCTGATAACATTCTTAACACAAATATTGCGTTCTTTTTTTTCCGGTGTCATTGACGAACCCGCTCTGTTCTTGTCTGATTCTGATGATGGCTTCATTCATCAAGATTCGGATGATGAGTTTTGTTATGTGGCTTATTAAGCTGGTTGTTCGGTGATGTTCACATTCGTTTATGCCTGTTTTTTAGGTAGTGCTATAAAAACCTGTAATGTTCCTGCTCGCTTGAATTTCGAAGCCCACTTCTTCATAGTTACATAGGAAGGGGAATCCTCAGCAAGTGTCTGTACCATGTCTTCATGGATTTCCTTGGGTATCATACCTTTCTTTTTCGAGCATTTTATGTCTGCTCGAGCCTCTGTTTTGTTCATTTCTAGATTTGTCGCACACTTCTCACGTTTGCATGAGTCTTACCTGCACAAAAATTAAGACAGAAAGTGTTTAGTTTTATAAGTAGAAGTGGACTGATTCAACAAAAATGTTCATCTACGTCTGTTCTTTCTGTTTAGAACTTTTTGAACGAGCCTCGTAAATTTATTGTAATGCTTAGATCTTCCAGTATATCACCACTATTTTAGATTTAATTTATTATTTCTGTAATCTTGTCTATGCCGAAATCGTCTAAGGCTATCAACATGTCTATGACAATTCCATCTCGATCCGCTGCTCTGTTTCTGTTTAATTTAGCCAGTGCAGCTTCCGTTTCGGTTTTTAATATTTCCGGACCGTCAATATTTCTGCGTATTCCTGTTTATTCTCTGTCGTTGTAGAAGAGTTATCCAATATATTTGTTCCATCTCTGAAGTATATTTCTTTCTCTAATATGATCGTTCTGTCTTTGGATTTTATGTATTCTGTTGATGAGCATGTTTTTTGTCCTGTTCTCCTTCAGTTTATGTATATCTTCTTTATTTTTGAGTTTTAATTTCTATTTATGCACATTTTTTATTCAGTTATTCTCTTTTAAACTTGAACAAAAACATAACAAAACATGAACTTCGGACAATGTATCCTAATGTTGATTGCAACGTACAACGTCTTTTTCAAGAAGTCAATACACCCAAAGCAAGACGGTAATACTACTAAGATGCAAGGAGTTACTGGGAGTGAAAGAAACAAGGGATAAACATATACTATTTAAAATTGTAAAGAATACAATAAGAAAATTTAACCGTCTAACCTTACCAGTTATATACTACCAGATAAATACTACCAATGTATTAGGTATACAATTTCTTATCCAGCATTACACCCACTGCAGATTATTGATTTACACAAGTAGTTAGTTGTAATTATCACATTCTAACATAAACATTGTAATCAATGGAATTATATGGTTATTAGAATACATTTGAATTACGCTATCTGGTTGTATTCTTAGCTCAATAAGGCACCGCTCTAGTCAGACAGGTTTCCAAGGAAACGAATTTCTTTGAAAGAATATTCTTTATTTCTTATATTTGCTGCTTACTGAGCAGATGTAAAATAATTTTTTAAAAAGGTATTAATACTTTTTCTCTTTCATCATAATTCATATAATTTCCACATTTTGGAAATTTTTTTATAAATTTTAAGCATGTATAATAAAAAATCATTTAACTGTCAACTCCTGCTGATTAAGGATTAGGAGGAGTACAAGTCAAGTTAATTTTAAATTTAAATATAGTTAGACTTTGGTTAATTCAGAGTAATCTCCCAATATTTAGTTAATTGCAAATAACTATATCAATTCTATAAAAAAGAACTGACTTAGCAACGACATTTAAGATTGCCTGTAGCGGCTTTTAAATGAGTTATTATTAAACATACTAATTTAATCGAGTTATTATTAACGAAACTGGCTTCAAGAAAAAAGAATGCTAAAGACTGTAGCTATATCACTAGTTTCCAGTTTAATCAGCAATGAACTAGTCAGACATCTTAAATAGTCAAACTATGAAGAGAAATTAACAATACCTAAAACAACTCCCCTTGAAAATGGCTAAAGACGTGGCCAAAAGTACTTAAGACAATAGACAATATAAACAATTTTATACTCCGTCATTCCCACCAAACGGAAAAAATGTATATGCGGTGGAAAAAATGCATAAAAGAATGAATAAAATTTTTTTAAAAGAAAGGTTGCTGCCCATATATATATATATATATATATATATATATATATATATATATATATAAGAAAAAATTAAGGCAGACACGTTATTTCATGGTAAATCGGAAATGTAGACCTATTTCAGGCGAACCATCATCAGCTTCCGGCTTTATTGTACAGAAGATTTTACACGAATGAAATTCACAAACAAAGCCCCCCCACCCAAAAAAAAAAACCGGAATAAAAATAAAGATTGCTCCCTTAAAAGAGAAAATTAAAAAAAATACATCATTACGGCGAAGACACACACAGATTCATACATAAGCACATATATCAGTCAGTTAAGTGCCATACATGATACACGCTTCGGCGATCATGTCTCGAAAGAGACATGACTGACTGGGCAGAAGATTATTCCGCAGTAGGTTGCCATTGCTTTCTGCGATAGACTGGTTGCCAAGGCTATAGAACCCAATCTGTCTTGCTATTTAACCCATAACTGGAAGGAAGAGACGGATTAATACCTTTCCCAAGGGTATTTGCGCGTAAGTGAATACAATGGATTGAACTGGAATTCGAACTCGGCTCCCCGGTTTCTCGTTCTGAGCCGATATCCACTGTACCACAACGCACATATACACAGTATATAATCAAAGAGCGGATGTAAACTTAAACTTAAAGATACATTATGCAAGTCAGTTAGACTACTGACCCGTAGATTTGGAAAGTAATAAAGGGTGGGTGGGGGGGTTAGGTGAGAGAGAGATAGCGTTAAAGAGAAAGGGTAAGTATCTTAAAGTGTAATCGAAAAGGGAAAGAAGAAGAAAGAAGAGAGGAATAAATTTAAATTAGAAAGAAAAGACGATAGGAGAAAATGAAAATAAAAAATAAAAATATAAATATTATATATAAACGGTGAAAGGATCAGAAATTAGAGTCTAAAAAAATTTAAGAAAATTAAAAATGTTTAAGTGATAATAGTTAATCAATCCGTGGTAATCACAAATACCATCATACCAATATATAATCACAAATACCATCATACCATCATATGTAATCACAAATACCATCATACCAATATATAATCACAAATACCATCATACCATCATATGTAATCACAAATACCATCATACCAATATATAATCACAAATACCATCATACCATCATATGTAATCACAAATACCATCATACCAATATATAATCACAATTACCATCATACCATCATATGTAATCACAAATACCATCATATCAATATATAATCACAAATACCATCATACCATCATATGTAATCACAAATACCATCATACCAATATATAATCACAAATACCATCATACCATCATATGTAATCACAAATACCATCATACCAATATATAATCACAAATACCATCATACCATCATATGTAATCACAAATACCATCATACCAATATATAATCACAAATACCATCATACCATCATATGTAATCACAAATACCATCATACCAATATATAATCACAAATACCATCATACCATCATATGTAATCACAAATACCATCATACCAATATATAATCAATATTATACAAATTATACATTCAACAAAACAAATATAATACAATATAAAGCTAAGAAATTTAATTTAAAAGTAAATCTAATTATTCTAATTAAATTTAGTTGCTTAAACTTAATTATTTAGTTTAAAAATAAATTTTACATATTAATAGTGGAAGGATAAGAAATTGGAATGTAAAAAACTAAGAAAATTAAAAAAATTAAGTTATAATAGTTAATCAATCCGTTTTAATCACAATTACCACCACGCCACTATATAATAAAAAATATACTAATTATTCGGTTAACAATTCAATTATAATACAATATAACGTTAATAATGTAGGAAAATTATTCGGTCAACGGAACAATCATGATACAATATAACGTTAATAATGAAAAAAGGAAAAATCCTATTAATAAACAGTACTATGCATCAGAATTAAGACAACTGAAAGAAGTAATCCAGTCGAAATGCAGAGGGAAGTTGATGGCAAGTGTTCTCATGTTCCAGGATAACACGCCCTTTCACACCGCTCAGGTTGACTTCTTTCTGTTTCCTAAACTCAAACCCTACATGCGCGGTCGCTATTTTGGAAACAATGATGAGATCATATGTGAGGTGAAGGAGATTTTGGAGGACCAGGAAGTCACCATTTTCCGCAATGTAATTTCAATGTTTAATCATTCACCCAGAAAGAGTTGAAGAAACAAGATAGATTTTTACTATTTTTCAATATTGCACCCCTTGACATCAATGCATTTGTCATTGATGTCAACGGGTGCAATATTGAAAAATAGTAAAAATCTGTCTTGTTTCTTCAACTCTTTCTGGATGAGGATTAGAATTTTTTTAAGGAAACCTCGCAAATAGCAAACACGACTTCTCGGGTTAAATTTTATAAAATGTAATTACAATTTTCGTTTATAATATTCGGGAATCGAAGCGCTTAATCTATAATAATATAAAATATATATATAAAAGATTTTTTCTGGTCATATTGTCTATTTTGCAATTTCCCCAACAAATATAATCCAAATATAACAGAAGGATTAATTCATTTTTTATGTCCTATCAACATGTTGTGGGTCATCCAATGTTATTTTGGATTGTAAAAAAACAATAATTTTTGGCGAGCGAATGTTGCATTAAATGTTTCTAGAGATAACAATAGTTTTGCCAGATACACGTCCAACTATTTAACCCATAAATGGGAGAGAAGTGATGGATTCATACCTTCTCCAAGATTGCTTACGCGTAAGTGAATGTAACGAACGGGACTGGAAAACGAAATAGACTCTCCGATTTCTCATTGCGAATTGCTGTCCATTACACCACCCGTACATTCTACACCAAAAGGAACAATGATTCATTTGAGAAATATCGGCAATTTAACATTTTTATACTTATTTCATCTGAGTCTAATTGCTGTTAATAATCATCTATTCTTTCAGACCAGTTAAAGAAAATCATATTTATAATGATTTTCAGTATTTCAGAGCGATCATTTTTCTTTTTTTCTCAGAGTTGAGAACAAACGGGCATAATATTTTAATTAAACATTGCCATCTGGAAAAAACTAGAGAAAGTTGATCGCTTCACAATATATATTTGACGTCACGTCATCTAAAGCCAGCGTCATTAGACACAAACACTCATAACCTAGTTTGGTGCTTCTACTCTTTCTTTTCACTTTCAAAAAGGAGTCTGAAATTAACATCTCAACACAGCCATGTTATTTAACTGTTTATTTTGCTACTTTTGCTATTAGTTGATGACAGAAAAAGTAGAGCCCGTAAAATAATAATGGTCACGGATATAGTTAACATGTAGGGGCAGAGGCATGGTACTGGTTTGTGAGACGGGAGAATTTTACTTTTTATTAACGAAATCTCTGTAGACAAGAGTCTGGAATATCAATTCTTTCTTTTTTCATTATTTCACCCTAAGTAAGACTAGGATGTAGGGAGTTACTGAGTGTTACAGAATATGAGGAAAAAACTACTACTAAGGAAAGAGAACAAGAAAAGAACAAGAAGACAGAAGATAACGATTGAAATTAAAAAGAACAGAATTATAGGAGACATAGGAGACAGAAGATGACGACTGACATTGCATTTAAATTTTTGAAGATTCCAGTTGACAGAAAAGCAAGAAACCGGATGAAAGTTTCAAAAGCGAGAATTGAGAGAGAAGATATTTTAGCATAGAAATTACGGTTACATCTAGTAATTTCAACAGTAAAATGATGAGATCTAGCTGCCAATCTAGTACTAAGGATACATTCATGAAGTTTAGGTCCCAAAGATGAGCATTTACCAAGAAAATATTTCCAGAAAAGGCACTTGTAAGCGACGAAAGAGAATGAAGCTGAGATGTCAGGTTTAGATCGATAACACTACAGATTTTCCTTTGGAGTTTTCAAAGAATCTCTAGACATATTACAGATCCACCAGACCAGATGTGGCAATAATATTGTTGTGGACCGGACAAAGTGGTAGTAATTTGAAAGTGGAGTCACCATTATAAAGTAGACTGGTTGTTCAATCTACCACATTAATAATAAAAATAACTCAGAGAACAATGTAACAAGAAAAATAACAATGTATTAAACATCGTTACAGGATTGATTATTTTGTGCATACAAGATTTTGTGGAGAAAGTCCTCTCTTGGATGTTGAAGAAAATGTATCAATGTTCATACTGGAAGAGTTCCTGAAAAAAGGAAATATGATGTTCGTACTAATCAGTAGCTGAATATAACTATATATGTAGTGAAGTATGCTTGTAAGAGAGAGATAAATATTTTTGGTGTAACTAATTGCTGAACGCAATTATGTGAGTTGGAAAGGAACTAACGGCATTCGGACTGTTAGCTCCGAAAAGCAGTTTCTAGCTGGTCTAAACACGTGTGAACATCAGCTTATATATTTCTGAATGAAGCGCGGGAAAAAGAGGTTTCACGTGCGGTACTAATGTATAAGTATGTGCGTATATGTGTGTGTACGTGCGTACATGGCGATATGTATATAAGTATGTACATGCATGTAGAAGTGATTCTACAATATTCAATGCACTGGCGAATGGTAGACTTATAAAGATGCAAAAGTGATTTGTAAAATTGTCTAGCACGACACAGGGAACGAACTTTATCATTCTTGATATATCTGAATGATCTCCTGTTAATATGTAAGAAGATAGGCTTCGACATTGAGACATACACATTTGTGTTCATGTTTACGCTCAGGATCATGCAACATATCTCCTTTCCTCACAAAATTACTGCTGATTCAATGTGGGGATATTTGGAAACAATAACGATGAAAATAAAAGTAAAACAAAAATAATCGATTAAAGACTGTATACAGTAGGCTAGGTTAAATGTCTAGACACATAAGGCGTCAAAATTGAAACTTAATGCATTAACATTTCAATGACATCTGTATTCGGCGTTATTTGCATTTCTCCCCTCTTATCATTTTTTTTATCTGAGACTGATTCCATCGAGAAAAAGGTCATTTTTCTGAAGAACTATTTACAGTTTTGTCATTTATTTAAAAAAAAAAGAATGACCTGATTAACTCCTTTGACAATAAGCCTCACCACACTAACTTCTGGTAAATTAACATGATGTTTCTCCATAATCTTCGGATTCCTAGCAGGTTTAGTTTTGTCTGTTAATCGAGTTATTTAATTTAAATTTAGCCTCCTCTCTTCAAGCAGTCTTTGTTAGAAAATGTGCATCTTCTCTCTATCTTGAAAGGAACGACTCGCAAAACTTTTCGGTTCAAATCACCTTCACTGAATGCATAAACTATTCTTGAAAGGTAACTGTTTCGATGACAGCACTTTAAAATGCAATGGATGCTTTATTTAAAAAAAAATACCCATCTCACATCTCACTGGCCACTGATTTTCTTGAATTTTAATTCAATTAAAATAAATTTCTAATTCAAGTGATATTAAGTTACTTATGTAGATCTACTTGAAACTCCCACTTATTTGTCTTTAAATATAAAATGTGTTTTCAAACAGCCAGTAGCAATTTAGAATAAATTTCCCGAGATTATTATTAAATTCAGTCCATAAATTTTATTAGGGAATTTTATTGCATTTTTTCAATTTTCAAATAAGTTATAGCAGATAAAAAATGTGAATGAAATGCCTAAAGTTCAGGTTTTTGTACAGTTTTTGCTCAAGTATTTTTTAAATTTTGTTAATGCGGGTCATCTTTCTTCGAAATTCGTTGTTTGTCGCCACTGAATCATAAATAAAACTGTACCAAATAACAAACAATATCAATTAAAAAATTTCCACATCAACAGCTAAAATGGATAGAACATATAGCAAAGGCGGAAAATAGCCTCTATAATATATCTAGATAATGATATAATCAACACTACTACAAAAGAAACATTAGAAAGTAAGACTACTTTAATATTGGAAAATGCAATATCAATTATTGAACTTAAACCCATTTTCCTAAAAGATGTTTTAGGAGAATGATTTTATAAATTTCAACCAAGAGTATCATTTCCTGCTCGGTCAATGAATGCTGATTACCGTTACCATATCGAGCAAAATTCAACTTATTTACTATTGTTAAAATGTATCGACTAACTTATTTCAAGAGTTCCAGCTTTTATTATGCGAAAAAATTCAGTGTATCATAATTTTTTTATCTATCTAAATCTAAATCTAAACTTATTTATGAATGGAACTTTGTCTGTGTGTGTGTATGTGTCAGTGTGTCTGTGTATGTGTGTGTTCCTTACCTATAGACTCCGAAACTGCTGAACCGATTTTCTTGAAAATTTACACAGTTGTACTGTGTGTGTTCTTAGCTAGGTTTTGTGTCGAGGTACCCCCTATAAATATCGAAAATCGATAATCAAAAAAATCGGGTTATAGAAGGAGTGGTCCGATTTTAATCAAATTTGATACACTCATAGACAAAGACATAAGAAACGATATTCAGAAGTTTCAAGGCAGTTCTTACAATAGTGCAGAGAATCAATAATATATATATATATATATAAAAGGCAAGATGTTTGTATGTGTGTCTGTTTATCTGCCTGCATGTCTGTATTTTTTTTCAGCCCTTTTGTTTTACTTTTTGCTTCGAGTTTGGCTCTAAGTAGGTATAATTGTAGTTCTTAGTCGTATCCATGATACCATTTACTCAGAGGACTTATTTAACCTTCAAAAATCTGTTTACGACGAAAAAAAATATTTGATATCGATACCAGAAAATCAAAATTTGACTTACATCCTTTCATTTGCTTTCAGTCTACGGTTTCGCTTTAACTGGAAACAACTATTGCTTTTTAGTCTTTCGTGCCAACGTTCAAAGAATCTGAACCCCAGGACCATGGATTAGTTTTAAAGCTTTCATTACATTCGAGCAACGCCGGGATATACTGCTAGTTTATAAATAAATATAAAACATATAGGTCTTAGAGAAGCTTTAATTAACCAAATATCTCATATACATAAGGTTTAACGGCCATATCGCGTTGAAACACCAGTTCTCGTAAAAACGTCTTGGTTAGTAACTACCTACATGAGTGACCGCTTGGGAGTACCAGATGCCGTAAGGTTGAACGTACGTGAAGTGCAATGACTCAGAATTGGAAATCGGAGAGCCGAGTTGCAATTCCAATCGGGTTCTACCCGATTTATGAGTAAATCAGTAAGACTTTCTTCTTTAGGGATGTTTCTGGCGCCCGAATTAGTCACACTTCTAATAAAATGGGGAAAGTGGTGCTTTAGGCGTTGGAACCCCAGAATAAGACATTTGTTAATGTTTGCATTGATACCGAAAGTGCCAGGATATTATATTAAAAGTTGCGTTTTTTCACTTGTCATTAGAGGTACATTCCAGAGATCTTGAATTTTTTTCAGGAGAGACATTTCAAAGACTAACAACAATTTCTGTAGAATCCTTTGAGTTCAGCTTGAAGAACAGCCAAAAGTTGCAGGAAGCAAGTTCTCGACTGTAGAAAGGGAGAAGATGAGTTTTGATGCCCATCTCTTTTAACACAAAACTTTATTGCATAACGATCTTCTAAATTGTCTTCACGTCTCGACAGCATTCTAATTAGTTGTGACAAACAGTGTGTAGCAAGGTGTTTTTAAGGGGTTCGTTACAACTGTCCTCTTCAATCTGGAATAACAAAAGTTGGCAGGTCAGCTTCTTAAATACATAATAATGAGATACTAACATTACAATAATCTAGGGCAGTTATGACTGACTATCTTAAAATGTCTCACTTCTCGAATATCCCTCACATATGCCAAGAATTTCAGTTTTTTAACGAAAAAACTATCTTTTTTGTAAGTCCTTTTTTCAAAAGACATTTGTTCCTAATATTTAATAAATAAATCGAAGAAAAACATCGATTTTATATTTTGAATGAATAATTTTAATTACGAAATTTACTGATTGATGGTTATTAGCTGAATTTTGATATAAAATTATAATTTCTAATATAGTATCTATGCAATTAACAGTCACCACTGAATTAAGTACCTTGAAAAGAAGGGAGATTATACCAAAAATATATATTAGTTGTATAAAATAAATGTTTTTGTTCAAGTTTGAACTTATTGATGTACCTACGAATTTAATTTCTTGGCAACTTGGATATGAATATACTAACCGTAACAAAATTTGGAACAAGACCAATGACACCAGAAATAAATTAATACTCATATTGATGAGATAGTATTTACTTTATTTACATTGTTCGGACTGTTGTCCTCATCTTTATTGCCATATTCACGAAGTTTCGGCCTTCTTCTGGTGCTTGAAATTTCTACACTGATACAGGGACTTACCACCCATTCCTGCAAGCTTGACACCGAAACTTGCCGTCAATTCAAATTATGGTCGCAAAAAAGCGGGACACGCCACAGTCCGAGAACTACAACTGTTGGATGAAACAAAATTACAGTTTGATATCTCCCAGAGATTCGAGGCCTTCCTCAACAGAATCACTGATAGAGAAAATCGAAAAAGGATTGAGCTGGAAAAATCCTTTAGGAAAGAATTCGATGCAGTCAAGCTCCGCCAAGTACAGAAATTAAACAGATTAAAAAATCTGAAGATGACACATACGATCCATCATACCCTGTGAAGGCAGTTATGAAAATTAGTTAACATCGAGTGCCTCTGAAGAGTCAGTACTGAAAAAAGGTCTCAACTTCGCAACAACCATCAAGCGGATACCATACTTGGACATCACCAACCGAATGAAGGAAATAACCTGGAACATCCCTCAGGCTCAGGCGGTTGAGCTAAGATGGAAAGTGAGCTATACGTTGGAGAAAGTCAAGCCACCCCAATCAAACATTGCAAAAGAGGAAGGGCTAACATTTAAGATCCTACAGAGGAATGAGAACATCATCATACTACCAGTTGACAAAGGCAATGTAATTGTAGTTATGAACAAAACAGAATATACCGAGAAACTGGAAGACCTCATTAGAAGTGGTAGCTATTGCAAAGTAAAGAAAGACGCTACGTTGATAACAGAACAACTGTCACAGATCCTAATCAAGAACAAGGATCACTTCCAGCCTAAGACATACAAGTAGTTGTTTCAACGCTACAATAAGCTTCCTCACACGTATGCTCTACTCATTGATTCACAAAGACGGTATTCAGCTCAGGCCGGCTGTTAGCTGTCAAGGCTCGGTGTCCCACCCTCTGTGTTCTTTTCTTGTGGATACAACTAACTCATTGATAAAAAAGTCACTATCATATGTCAAAAAATCCTCTCATTTCGTGGAAGTAATCAAAGATGCTCTCATGCAATGCAACCAGATGGTGAGTCTGGATGTTGTAAATCTCTTCAATAAGGTACGCACGGTGGAGTCAGGTACAGACTGGCCTTGGAATCATTCCAAGGAGAATGTACCTGTATATCACTAGATAGCCTGGTAGAGATGGTGACTTTCTGCATACAAACAGCACACTTCGGAATGGGATCAGACATATATCGGCAAGATGAAGACTTAGCAATTAGCTCGCACGTATCAACACCATTGGATAACATATACATGGAATACTTTGAAGAGATGCCATTAGAATCTACATCACTAAAGCCAACTCTATGACTGAGATGCGTTGATGACAAACTTCATACGCTGATCACATCAGGAAGAGATCCAGACACTACTAGACCATGTGAACTCAATAAGATCATCAATAAAGTACACAATGGAAAAAGAGAACAACAACAAACTAGCATTCCTTGATATCATAATATCTCGAAAAGAGAATGGGTTTAATGCATTCATATATCGCAAGCCAACTTTCACTGAAAAATACCTCAACTTCAACTCCCACCATATATTCCAATGTAAAGAAAAAAATCGTCCGCTGTTTGAACATCGAGCAAAAGTCAGAAGCAGCGACCCAGAGACATATGAACAAGAAATAGTCGGTATAAGCTGTACCCTACAAGGTAACAACTACCTGGGGTATATAACAACAGCTCCAACAAATGTGGAAGGGAGGGTGCGTTTGGATAACAACACTCAGAAATCGGCCTCGGTCTGCCTACTCTATATGAAGATATTATCGGAGAAAATAAAAAGTATCTGTGGTCCATATAACATCAAGACGTCTGTCAAAAGTGGTTCTACAATTCGCAGACACCTCTCCCGAATAAAACCTCCATTAGAGGAGAACATGACTAAGGACTGTGTGTACGCCATTTCATGTAGCTGTGGAAAGAAATATAAAGGAGAAACTGGCCGTCCCGTTAAGGTAAGGCTGCAATAACATTCTTCTTCTTCTTCTTCTTCTTCTTCTTCTTCTTCTATGTGCCCTGTCCCTTCAGGCGATCATGGTTCTCCACGTCTCTTTATCCCTTGTGGCTCTTAGTATGTTTGCTCCTGTTACTCCTGGCAACCCCCGTTCCGTCATCCACCTGATCAGGCCCTGCATATATGTTATCCGCTGCCTTCCTTTGTCTCTCTTTCCCTCTATCTGGCCAGTCAGTATCAGGTTCTCCAGGCTTTCCTTCCTCATTGCGTGTCCGAGGAACTTCACTTGTCTCTTCCTGATGCCCAGTATTAATTTCCTTTTTGTTGCCATTCTTTCCAACACCTCATCGTTGCTTGCATGTTCAGTCCACGATATCCGCAGCATCCTTCTGTAGAACCACATTTCCGCTGCTTCCAGTTTTGTCCTCATTTTCGATGATATTGTCCAGCATTCACTGCCGTATTGAAGAACTGACATCACATAGCAATCCAGCACTCTTTTCTTTGTTTTTTGTGAATTGCAATGCCGTAACACGAGGAGAAATAGAAAAATCAGGCGTAGCTGACCATATACGTAAGGAGAAAGGGGATCCCCGTTCCCTATGGAATGAAGATGAAATAACTGAGAGAGAACGCCAATGAAAATTACGTAAACTTAAGGAATCAGCGCATATGCTAGGTCACAAAAATCTTCTAAGCCGGCCAAGCATAGAAATGGATACAATATCGGAAACAGTAATACGGAGTTCGAGAGAAAATCACTAGCTTCACAGATCTCAGTCTGAACTCTGATAAAAATGGTTACTGAGACATTAAGTTTATAAGTTCCCAAAATTCATACACTGATATTCTCAAGGACACAATGAATAAAAGCGTTGGTTATATCGAGTGACTTGACCCAAGGAGTTGTGAGTTCAATACCTGGCTATAGCTTAGAAAATTGAGTGAAAGTGAGATAACTACATGACATCCGGAAATAGCATGTCACATGGAATGAGAATGATATACCCTAGTGATCGAAATAAAGGGTTCGATTCGAAATTCCAAGCACCTGGAGATTGCGGAAACGTTGTGAATATGGCAATAAAGATGAAGACAGCAGTCTGAACAATGTAAATGATGCCAAATTGATGAGTTTATCAACTCAGAAACCTGTGATAAGAAAACGACAATAATAAAAATAGTAATGAAATAATAGCATCAATGAAGATTCTGTCGACCCGGTTTGTAAAAGCATCAGACGGAGAAAAAAAAAACATTATTATTATTGGCATTCATAGCTTTCGAGAGCTCAAAGAGTGCAGCCCTGGGTAGGTTTATTTGTATGAAAGATCGGCAGTTGCCCCTGCAGCACGTCTTCTATCTCAACTGATCTCGTCCAAGAGAAAGCGATGGCCGATACGGTTTGGTACTGTCGCGCATAACACCAGACTGTCTTAGGGACTTCGGCTTTGAATTCACTGTTGTCCTTCTCCAAGAATGATTGCCAACCATGGCTAAAAAGCTCAGATTACCCTATTTACCAATAGTCGGGATTTTGAATTTAGAGTTTTTCTTACTACTAGACCGGTTGACACCCAAGGCTATAGAACCCAGTCTATCCTGTTATTTACCCATAATTGGGGTGGGAGAGATCAATATGTGTAATGAACTCGATTGTAATTCGAACTTAGCACTCCGTTTCCGCAATCTGAACCGCATTTCATTACTCTGCCGTGCCTCCGTAGAGAACATTAAAATAATATTAATAATGAAGACTGTATCAGATCATATAAAAATCAACGGTAAAACTAGTCACAAGATATTTCTCCCAGACTGTTGGGATAAAACGCAACAATAATAATACAAAACAAATGTGTAATAAGATAATATTTAAGTAAAATACTTAATGTAGAATAATTAAAAAAAAGCAAAATACCCCGAGAAAATATTGAGGTAATATAACGTCAAGTCAATTTCTTTTTTCATTTTCAGAATTTTTTTCTTCACTAATAATTTTCCCACAAATTTCTCCTTGACAACTGAATTTAGTTTGCATGTCAGGGGTCAAAATTGGGAAACTCCCAATTGGGAATCGTCCTTGGCAAAGTTCCAGAAGGACTTGCTATCATTATGATATCACTGAAAACGTGTTTGCGCAGGGGCGGTCATTAATGTCTGCCGAAAATTACGGCAAATTATCCGAGGACATTTGCAGGACGGGGAATTAAAAAGGTCTCGGATCATGGATATCGTTCATGTAACCGTGATAAAGAGAGTCTAGAAACATTCAAGCCAGAAAAAAAATGCCACCAGTTTTCAGAATTCACGATACTGCACCATACGAGGCGTGGTCCTTTTGCGATGAGCTCTGATGTGTCATTGCAAATTGAAAAGGGAGGAGGGCGATAACCAAAATTCGGAGACCAAATATCCAGATGTGTTCCTTTATCCGCTCTTTCATCCGTTTGCTGCCTTACGAATTCATAATAATCACTTCTTTGGTTTTGTTTACCCCCGCCCTTTCAAAAGAAAACCGAGAGGAAAAGCGAATAAAACTTATTTGGAAACAGTGAATCATCTTTTTCGTTTAAATTGTGCACTCGCAAAATTCGTCATTCTTGTCATCTCGCTTCTAGCCCTCCGTTCCGAATTTTATAAATACTTTTTAAGTTTTGAGTTTTTCACAGCGTTCACTTGTTCTTTTCTTTTGTCATTAAATGACTAAGTCAAATATTTTAATCCTTTTTCTCCTTATTTTTAATGTTATTGTCTTATCACTAAAGACACAAATGTCTGCAATCAACCAACACCCAATGCATAAACCACTTTTTGCTTCTAATTACTTTCTTAAAACATTAAAATGTATTTTGTTCATTTAACTCAAACAAAAACGCAAATACTTTTACCGTGTTTATATTATTATAATGGGCATTTCGTCTTTGAAATGGAAGGCCTTTTTTATTTATTAAATAGTGTGTATTTCGTCTATGAACTTGCGCATTTAAGACATTTTAGTAAAGCAAGATAGACTTCTCCCTTACATATAAACGCGCCCCCTTTAAAAAGAAGCTGGGCTAAATTGGGCTAATGAGAATGAGAAACAGATATATAATAATAATATATATCATATAATAATATAATAATATATATCATATAATAATATAATAATATATATCATATAATAATATGATAATATATATCATATAATATATATATCATATAATAATATAATATATCATATAATAATATAATAATATATATCATATAATAATATAATAATATATCATATAATAATATATATTATATAATAATATAATAATATATATCATATAATAATATATATCATACAATAATATAATGATATATCATATAATAATATAATAATATATATCATATAATAATATAATAATATATATCATATAATAATATAATAATATATATCATATAATAATATAATAATATATATCATATAATAATATAATAATCTATATCATATAATAATATAATAATATATATCATATAATAATATAATAATATATATTATATAATAATATAATGATATATCATATTATAATATAATGATATATCATATAATAATATAATAATATATATCATATAATAATATAATAATATATATCATATAATAATATAATAATATATATCATATAATAATATAATAATATATATTATATAATAATATAATGATATATCATATTATAATATAATGATATATCATATAATAATATAATAATATATATCATATAATAATATAATAATATATATCATATAATAATATAATAATATATATCATATAATAATATAATAATCTATATCATATAATAATATAATAATATATATCATATAATAATATAATAATATATATTATATAACAATATAATGATATATCATATTATAATATAATGATATATCATATAATAATATAATAATATATATTATATAATAATATAATGATATATCATATTATAATATAATGATATATCATATAATAATATAATAATATATATCATATAATAATATAATAATATATCATATAACAATATAATAATATATATTATATAATAAAATAGCAGACTTTTCCCTTAAGGATAAAGGTTACCTCTTCTTTAATTGTTTTCTGAAATTACGAGAATAAGCATCTTTCTAACTTCGTATATTTTTTATTATCATTTGAATTTTTCTTTGGTCTTTTACAGGTTTTGATGTATCCGTCTGACTTTAGTAGTAGGGTTATATAGAAATGCAGCAGTCTAAGAGACTCAGTGTTGAAGCAGAAAGAATTAATCAAGGTACCACAAAACAAATAGACGGGGTGTTAAATCAAGTTTTAAAAGTTGGGTTGGACACACTCAGATGCTTAGTTTTAACGATTATAGAGAATACCAAACACTGTAAGCTTTGATGTGCGGGTGGCGTAATGAATAATAGCTCGGAATTGTTAATCGGAGAGCGGAGCTCTAATCCCCGATGGGTTCGTTACATTGACTTACGCACAAATATCACCGGCATAGGTATTAATTCACTTCTTCTTTCCCAGCTATGGGTTAATTAGTAAAACTTGTATCAATAAATCCTTATTATCTCGCCACAACAAAAATAATCTTACAATATAAAAATAAAATAAAAAATCCGGCGTAAAATAACCTGAATATATTTGATAAGCCGTAGAAAATGAACCACTCAAACAATATATATATATATATATATATATATATATATATATATATATATATATATATATATGAATAAAAAAATAAAATGAATGTTTTAGATCTGTTATTTTACTGCTAACATTTTTTTTTGTTTACACTATTTATATTCTAATAAATGCTCTTATCTTTGTTGTTTCGGCCTTTGGACCCTCCTGCTTTCACCAAGTATATATCGACCTAGGTAACAAGTAACGTTTATATTTCATCAACGATGGTAGACTGTTCTCGTCCCACATCTAGAGATATCTTGTCAAGTTCTTATCTTTAGTCCTGCACAGTCAGTGCTTCATAGTTTTCACTGAGTCCAAATACACACTGCCCGGTCGCGGGATTGACCTCACAATTATTATGTCACCAAACCAACGCTTTAAACCACTATGCTATTGTTCTGTAGTTTTTGCTTTATTTTAAATACACATTCTTTTTAGCACTTCATTTGTTTGTATTTTTGATAATGACATTTCTAGACCTTTTCCTGCGTATAAGACATATAGAATTTTCAGAAGCGAATGTTTTACACACACACACACGACTTTTGGGCTATGTTGGTAAATTACTTTTGTTAGTTTTACCCCTAAATAGAGAATGATTATCATTATGCTTTTCTTACTAAATCTTATGATCATTGAAGGCTAGAAAATCAAGTTCCTGTATTTTCATTAATGGTGGATGATAGAGCATCTTAAGCTAGGTGACGCTGAAAAAACTCCATACAAAAATACTTGGCCACGAGTGAAAATTACACCGTACAGCTCGTTTCTTGGGTTAAACAGATTTTTTTTAATTTTGCAAAAAGCCACCTTTATTATTATAGAAAGTACAAACTGTCAAAGTATGAAGTAATTAGAGTTGTTGAATTCAATTTGCATTGAATGGAATAAGGTCCAGATTTTCTCATTGTGAATTTTTTTCATATTCTTCTTGGTAGTAACTTTAAAGCTCTTGAAGATTGCATGGTATTCGTTGGAACATTTGCTTCCTGAGTTCCCACCACCATGATTCACTTATATTTATATCAGAACTTTGTAATGTTTAGTTTTCCAAACGCTGGACATCTATCTTCACTAGAAAACATTTTTTGTTGTACGTGATGTGTAGCATGAAGCACTGTCATGATAAGAAGTTTTCTCCATCTTATTCTGGCAGAATATAGTTTTAGGTTTCCACCAACTTTTACCAATTTTTTTCTACCATCGCGTTTTGTTTCAACAAAGATTTTAGCAATGATTTTAGCTAACCTTCAACTTGTAGTTGACTTTCCAAGGTAAATCAAACACTAAAATTAATAAGATGGAACAAGTCATACTTAGAAATTTGCATATTATCGTTTTTTCATCTAAGATCTTTCATTGGCTTGGTAGTTTTGAATGGCCTTTTTTAGCTTCAAGTTGCTTAAAACGTCGTATCTTACTGTTGCGTGTTAAGTGTAACAAAAGAAAAAAATGATTGACCAAAACTCAGAGATAAATCATAGACAAATATTTAATTTACAAAACACACAAAATAAAATATTTACAAATATACAATTTTTGTTGCATTCAAAACAAGAAACAGTGTTTACTACTGGCGAGTGTTACGAGGAGAGAAGGGAAACGTAAGGTGTCAGATATCTTTACCCAGTTAAGTTGGCGAAGAAGTTAAGTGCTATGCTTTTTGAAAATCCTTAAATGAGTATATAAAGAATAATTATTAGTTTGATCAATAAAAAAGTCAAAAATATATATTTATCCATGTAGTTCCATGAGGTCCTCTTTAAGGTTTTAGTTGGTTGGCAACTTTTCTTATAGATTCTTTCGGCTGGATATAAATCTTTGAATCATAGCCAGAGTTGATAATGTCAGCAAATCCTTTTAACAACTCTTTCAGGTTTTAGTCGGTCGACGACTTTACTATGAGATTCTTTCGGCTGGATATAAATCCTTGAATCAATGCCGGAGTTGATAATGTCAGCCCATCCTGTTAACAACTGAATACTGTTTGCCCAAAACCTATTGTTATAGGGGATAACATCTAATTTGCATATTTTTAGAACCTTTCGAATGATCTCGAATCTACTGGGATATTCTGGCATCTTCCAAAACGTTCTATTTCTAATTTCTCTATTTTTACGACTACTTCATAAATTAAAACTTTTTTATAATAACAAGTAGGACTCAATAGAGTCCCTTACTACAACTTTTTAGTTATTATTAATATTATTTTTATATATAAATGCATCCTCGTAACACTTACGTTACACGGCATCTACGAAAATAGAATAACTTATTTTCCAATCCTCAAAGTCCAGAAACACTACTGATAAAAACACATTGCTATACAATCTTAATTTCTTAATAAAATAAAAGTGTATAATTCTTTTATGCAGTTATCCAAACATTTTTGACTGCCAGTTTATAGTAAGAGTCGATGGAAAATGTGGCACACAAATTCAATGACGCATCAAAATAACAAAAGATTCTTTATAGAAAATAAGAAAGTAATAAGATATAAGAAAATTTTGTCAGACGCAAAGAAGAGTGCTGAAATGTTACATTTTATCCATCATTCAGGGAATGCTGGAGAATTTCGTTACAGACGCAGAAGAAATTCGAGGCGGCAGAGATGTTTTTTCTATAGAATGCCATAGACTGAACACGAAAGCAACTAAGATTGGTTAAAGAAAATAAGAATGAGGCTTTTAAAATTTGGATAATACTCACCGGAAGTATTGAGGGCAAAGAGAGACAGAGATTTTTGTGCGAATGGATAGCAAAACTGAGGCAAGGATAGATGGTAAAAAGTGAAACGTTACCTATACCTACGAGGAACGGTAAACGGTGAAGAGTCATGATTACCCATGTCCTGAATGGACACGGCACACAAAAGAAATCTGTGAAACAACTGCTTTATGAATGGAAAGCCGAGTTGAGCTGCGGGTATCACATTATTTTACTCCATTAGTCACAACTTACGTGCCTATGACGTTGATTCGACAATATACAGGCATAAATAAAAACTAAAATAAAAATCAAATTAACCTATCTTGTAAAATTCTTAATGAAATAGATTCAACACACTAAATTCAGTACACATTTTATTGCATATATTCATGAATGACCTGTTGTTAATTAGGAGTGGAGATACTGTATTAAAAACGGGTTTACAATAAAACTAAAGAGACAGGTGGATGTCTTTGCCAAGTAAACTTTAAATGTGTGGATATATTTTTGACAGTACAAGTCCTTGTGTAGACGTGTTCGTAATTTGTTTTTTTTTATGTCACATATTGTCGAAAACACTTCTTGACATATTCAGATGTTGGGAAATAGGAGTAGAAAGTTCAGGATTGTTTGGGTACATATCTCCTTTTGTATTGAGCGCATAGACAAATTTTGTATATGTTAATTTTTTTATGTTCTTTCATTTTACGAACAGCACAAAATACAATAAAGTTCGTTTTCATACCATTTTCTTTTTCATGTATCAATTACTGGCAGAAAATTTGTCTATACTTAAAATTGCCTTCATTGCTCAACTCAAACCTCCATTGCTATTCAAAGTTGGAGTTTGCGAAAGGTACTTCTAAGATTAAAGTCTTACTAAAAAGAAATGAAAATACAATAGAATTTCAATTTTAAAAGAACCCTACCAAAATTCTGAAAGGATCGAGGTCTGTTCACAAATGGATAAACCGCATGTCGTTTTTTTTTGTCTTTTTTTTGTCTCTCTACCAATAAATTCATTCAGTGTTTATTAACTTAAATGGTTTTATTCAATTTCTGTGCAATTTAATTTTTTTTCTTCACAAAACGGCTTTATTCTAGACGAATCTTTCGTACCACGAAACCAATTTTTTGTTTAGCTTTTGTTGTTAAAGCAATATTTCAGCCGACACCCTTCTCCAGTAGTAAAATCCAGCAGCATCTTTTTGATATAGAAAGGAATGATGTCACATCTATTGAATGGCTCAACCCATTCTGATATGCAGAGGATATACCGTTCTCAGTAAACCGTGTAACTCAGGTAATACCATACAATCAAATCCTCTAATTACGTCCCTGTGGATAAAAAAAAGCAGTTACTGCACTGAAGGCTGTATTAAAATTAAGAATTGGTTTTCATCGTTCTTTTTATAGAGTTTTCAGCCGAAGAAAACAAGAAAATGAAATTGATGCTTAAAGAAGTAAAGAAAAAAACAAAACAAAACACTAATTTAAAAGAAAGAAAGAAAATAAATGAAATTAAATAAAATGATTGACAGGCAGATAGAGAAGACAATCATAAAATGATCAGAATGATAAAGAAACGAATAGTAGAACGCTACACATGAAGCAATGTCGTAAAGATAGAAAGATTATACAGAATCAGGCGAATAAAAATTAACGTTGGTTGACATGTGAAAGTCTAAATCAGGACTGAGTGTGTGAGAAGATAAAAGTCACCTTTCCTCTGTGAGTGAGGAGAGCAACCTGTTTCTCTCTGTCTTTCTCTGTCTATCTCTCTCACAAACACACACACGCGTGCACACTTTGGGCGTATATATATATATATATATATATATATATATATATATGTGTGTGTGTGTGTGTGTGTGTGTGTGTGTGTGTGTGTGTGTGTGTGTGTGTGTTAGTGTTAGCCGCAAATATTCTCATGGCATACCACTGTGGTGTTTGCGTCATTGTCAAGATTGTCGCCTTGATTAAAAAAAGGCGTTGCCATGGCTCATGTGGTAAAGAAGTTGTTTGCTGCACTTCTCGAATTTGGCATAAACTTGTTTAACATGCGCTGAAGTCGACACGTAGGCAATTAAAATCTAGTTAATCGCTTAACTCTTCACATTTCCTATGAACGACAGATTTTGCACAAACATTTAAAATTCACGGTACTCAAAAGTAAAACAAGTCATAAAAGAGGTTTTCCTTATACATTGTGCTCATTATAACAAGTATAAAGCAATTTACATATCAATATTCAACTTAATAGTATGTAATTTACGTTCACGTTCACTTTGATAATTCTTCTTTTCTATGTGCTACGTATCTCCAGAACGTAGATAATTATGGCTCTTCACAGCTTCTTTTTTTTATCTCTAAACAACGTTCCTCACTTTTTCTTGCTTGTTACACGTACGTTATAGCAAGTTATAGAACGTTATAGCAAGTTGCTTGTTAGGAAAATACAGCAAGAATGTTTTCACTTGAAGATTAAAGTAATTTCATTTTTAATAATAATGATATGCTCGCACTCACCACTGATTTTAATTGTTTAAATTTATTTTAATTGTTTATTTATTTTAATTGTTTATCTTTATTTTAATTGTTTATTTATTTTAATTGTTTATCTTTATTTTAATTGTTTATTTATTTTAATTGTTTAACTTTATTTTAATTGTTTATTTATTTTAATTGTTTAACTTTATTTTAATTGTTTAACTTTATTTTAATTGTTTAACTTTATTTTAATTGTTTAACTTTATTTTAATTGTTTATTCATTTTAATTGTTTAACTTTATTTTAATTGCTTATTCATTTTAATTGTTTAACTTTATTTTAATTGTTTATTTATTTTAATTGTTTAACTTTATTTGTTTATGCCCCCACCTGTACCTTTTCCATAAATAATTCATGGCATGGTAATTGTTTTGAATTAACTTTCCTCTTTACTACCAAGACTGTATAAATTTAAGGACACGACTAGATTCCTTCCAAATTTTTTTATTCTCTTTCACACTCAGTAACTTCCTGGGTGTTTATGGCTTTATTACTTAGCCAAACGCCAATTGGAGTGATTGGAGAAAGGTCATTCTGCTTACTGAATGACCTTTCCCAATTACGATGAACGGTTCCTCTTTCCAAGAAGCTCTCTCCTTTGGACGTCTATTGAGGCTCAAGTTCATACCAGACCTCAAATGAAACTCATATACCTAAAAAGCTTGAAAATGGTCGGCTCAGTTTATCCTTTCAGGAAGAAAGCGACTAATTCAGTCATACTTTATAAGAAAATAAATTTTTTCTGTTCTCTCTCTTTAATAGTTTTTTTCTCATATTTTCTCACGTTTACTAACCCTTTGTGTCTGAGAGGCTTTATTGCCTTGCTTGATGTGAAATAATGAAAATTATATTCATGATAGAAAACCATATTAATATTGATAAAGTAACAAAACAAATAAATGAAATGATTAGTATTTACTGTATAAAATAATCATACGTGCCCAATAATGAATCCTTTATTCTGCAAAAACTATTTTATTCCATATCTAAACTTATTTATAAATGGAACTTTGTGTATGTGTGTGTGTGTGTATGTATGTGTGTGTGTGTGTGTATGTGTGTGTGTGTGTGTCCGTTACCTATAGACTCCGAAAAGACTGAACGGATTTTCTTGAAAATTTATACAGTTGTACTATAAGCGTCTGCGAGTGTTCTTAGCTAGGTTTTGTGTCGAGGTACCCCCGATAAATATCGAAAATCGATAATCGTAAAAATCGGGTTATAGAAGGAGTGGTCCGATTTTAATCAAATTTGATACACTCATAGACAAAGACATAAGAAACGATATTCAGACGTTTCAAGGTTGCAGTTCTTACAATAGTGCAGAAAAACGATAATATATATATATATATATATATATATATATATATATATATATATATATATAAAAGGCAAGATGTTTGTGTGTGCGTCTGTTTATCTGCCTGTATGTCTGTATTTTTTTCAGCCCGTTTATTTTAGTTTTTGCTTCGGGTTTGACTCTAAGTAGCTATAATTGTAGTTCTTAGTCTCAGCCATGATACCATTTACTCAGAGAACTTATTTAGCCTTCAAAATTCAGTTTACGACAAAAAAAACTTATTTGATATAGATACCAGGAAATCAAAATTTGACTTACATCCATTCATTTTTCTTTCAGTCTACGGTTTCGCTTTAACTGGAAACAACTATCGCTTTTTAGTCTTTCGTGCCAATGTCCAGGATCATCGATTAGTTTTAAATCTTTCATTACACCCGAACAATGCCGGGCTATACTGCTAATTTCTTAATAAGTAAACATACTTATTTTATGTGTATTTTTATTTTATGTATTAAAGAATGAATTAGTAATTTCTTGATTACTTTTTCTTTTCCCTTTCCATCATGAATATTTCCACGCATATAATTAAAATGCTTTATTTGAAAGAATAAAACAATAGAACATGTTCTTTTTTTTTTGTTCTCATCCCAGTAATAACAATCTAATTCTTGTATGTTTTTCTTCTTCTTCTTCTATGTGCCCTGTCCCTTCAGGACGTAGGCGATCATGGATCTCCACGTCTCCCTATCCCTTGTGGCTCTTAGTATGTTTGCTCCTGTTGCGCCTGGCAACCCCCGTTCCGTCATCCACCTGATCAGACCCTGCAGATATGTTATCCGCTGCCTTCCTCTGTCTCTCCTTCCTTCTATCTGACCAGTCAGTATCAGGTTCTCCAGGCTCTCCTTCCTCATTGCATGTCCCAGGAACTTCAGTTGTCTCTTCCTGATGCTCAACATCAATTTCCTTTTTGTTGCCATTCTTTCTAACACTTCGTCGTTGCTTGTATGCTCAGTCCACGATATCCGTAGCATCCTTCTGTAGAATCACATTTCGGCCGCTTCCAGTTTTGTCCTCATTTTCGATGATATTGTCCAGCATTCACAGCCGTACTGAAGAACTGACATCACGTAGCAGTCTAGCACTCTTTTCTTCGTTTCTATTGAGATCTTCCTGTGTGTTAGTATTTTGCTCATCTTCTGGAACGCGTCCTTTGCCATGCCAATTCGCCTTCGGATCTCCGTATCAACATTGAAAGAAGAAAAAAATGATTACGATATAAAATAATGACGCTTTTACAAAGAAGAAAAATATTATTACATATTTTCATATCTATATTTTTATATGGATATAATCCTTTAAAAAATAAACATCTCATTATTTCATGCAAAAATGATCTTTTCTTTTTTGCTTCCATTGTTCATTATGGAACGCTACCATATTTTCACATAATTTTCATTATTAAATGACACACATAAATTATTTCTAAGTTATTTAAAGCCAAAAAACATATTTTTGAATTGTGAGAACTTTTGGGAGATAACAATTTATTGATACAAATCCTACTAATTAACCCAAAACCACTGTGTGTGTGTGGGGGGGGGGATGTGGATTCATAAGTTTTCTAAGGTTATTTTAGTGTGAGTGAATATAACGAACCAGACTGAAATTGGAACTCGGCTCTCTGATTTCTCATTCCGAGCCGTGATCTATCGCACCATCTGCCTTCACAAGCTTTATCGCTACAACAGCTAATATTTCTAAGCCGTCACCCATGTAGGTACTGACTAGATTCGACGTTGCATAACTCCGGTGATCGTACGAGAACTGGTGTTTCAATATGACTGTAAGTAGGCATTAGTGGAGATACAAATAAAGTTAAATATATATTTTAAATGTATTTAATTAAGATGGTGGCCTTTAGACGAATAATATTCAAGTCCGCGTTCTTTTTCGTTCTTAAAAAAACAGAAAGCTGATTTTTAGCTTAATTTTATTAATATCTTAAATGTTGAACCCTTTATTTCGTTCACTGGGGTAGTACGTTCTTGTTTCTCGAGTCATACTTTTTCCAAACGTCTCAGTATTAGTTATCTTCCTTTAACTTAACTCTGTAGTTTTTGTTCACCTCTGCTGTAGCCAGGTATTGAACTTACAACTCTTTGGATCAAGTCTTGGAATTAATCAATGCTGTTCCCAGTATTACTTCGAAGAGATGGCATTAGAATCTACATCACTAAAGCCAGCTCTATAACTGAGATACGTTGATGCATCTTCATATTCTGGCCACATCAAGAAGAAGTCCAGCTTCTACTAAACCATGTGAACTCAATAAGATACAGTTCCCAATGAAGAAAGAAAAGAACAACGAACCAGCATCCCTGAATGTACCAATATCTTTTACAGAAAATGGGTTCAAGACATCTGTATATCGCATGCCCATATTCAGTGCTATTCTCAGTTGAAATTTATAAAATCTTAAATCATAAATTAAAACGATTTTTCAGGAAAATAGGTTTTTCAAATCCTGTATCAAACAATCTGAACGAAGAAATGAGCTTTACTTAAAAGAGAAAATAAAACCTGCCGTTCACTTTCTATAAATGAGCGGTTACAGGTACGCTAACAGAAACGGTGTTTCTGTCATAAATGAGGACAAAGGTTTGAACCCTACCGAAGATCACATTTTCTTTATTAAGGTCTGTCGAGTGCTCAGGGCGATATATATATTTCACTCTATTTAAAATAAAAAAAAGAAGCCTCTGTTTTAAATAAGAATATGTACTGAAAATAAAAATGTCGGATTAAAATGTCTGAAGTAATAAAAATGTCGGATTAAAAATAAATAAATTCTTTAGAAATATATATACAGGAGACGATGGATAAATAGTTGCTATTTTCTATTTTTAATTTTACGCATGCGCATTCTTTGCTTTTGATTTCGTCAAATGTACTGTATAGTAGGGTCAGTTGGGCACCGTCAGTGAGAAAAGGGCAACATGACGCAATTTCATTCCGCCTAAAATTCAGAAAAGACATGCTGTTCTATATTGCTTCGGAAGATTCAAGAAGATCATTTCAGAGTGTTTGGGTGTCAATCTGTGGACAGTGTAGAGGATTCGGAAAGATTTAGATGAGTTTAATGGTGATGACGAATGTGTTTGCAATGATCACTAGTGATGGCTACGTTATACCTCCATTCATCTCCCCACATGGCCTCAGACACAGAGGCCTACATCAAGTGCCTTTTGAAGGTAGTACTTCCCTGGGCCAAGAATAGGGCTGCTGGAAGACTCTATATCTAGCAACAAAACTCTGCAAGATGTAACACTAGCAGTTGAAACCAGTCATAGCTGTCAGACAATTTCTAGGATTACATTACCTTTTACATCTGGCCAATACCTAAAACTGAACACCCCTTGAGTATTATGTATGAGGCGCAGTTGAGCAAGAGACCAACAAAACTCCTTGTGACACCAAAGATGAACTGAAGGCTAGAGTCATTTTTTATATGTAAAGGAGACTATTATGGTCGTATTTTACACAATATATTCCGGATGGTGTTTGTTAGGTATGGCAGTGTTCATACCCAATTAATAATAAACAATACCCAATTATACATGGTGTATCCCTTTGGGTGCGGGTTCCTTACACTAAAACAAGGACAAAAATTCATATAAACATTTGTCTGAAAATCTTTTTTTCTTTTTTTTTTTTTAGATATTAAGTTTTATGTATACGGCAGACGCTCTTAAATGTACAATCCAAGATAAAACCCAAAAAATAATTTTACAAGCATTAGGGGCGAGTTCCTGAAAGCAAAACAAGGTAAAAGACCCATGTAAACATAAGTTCAAATGGCTATTATTGTAACTCAACACAGCAACTTATAACAAATGTTGAAAATGTCCTCCGGTTGCTTCTATACATGCATGCACCCGTCAGATCATTGACTGGCGGAGTCTTTCAAATACTCCCACGCAGTGTCGCAGGTCTCCATAACACTTTGATGAAGCGTCTTTGCATTATAAAAATGTTTGTTGCATAATTGCATAAACTAATTTTTTAGGCGAACCCACAGATTAAAATCCAAAAGATAGCGATCTGAGGAACGTGCAGGCAATGGAACCGGTTCATTTCTACCGATTCATCAGCATTATGCAATTATGCAATTGTAATTTTACTCTGGTAAAATTACTCGAGAAATCCATTAACATCAAAAGATTGCAATATGAATTCGAGTAAAAAAAAGGGTAACTGAACGTCAAAAATTTAGTTGTTAAGGACACATGGATATAGACGTCGGTTAGTTCCAGTGACTTGACCTAAAGAGTTGTGAGTTCAATACTAGGCTACAGCAGTGGTGAACAAGTAACTTACAGTTTTAAAGGGAGATAACACATGACTACCAAAAGAGGCACTATCACGCAAGGAATGGAGTTCATATACCCCATTGATTGTAACAAAGAGTTCCGTTCAAAATTCTTAGAAGGCCTGAGCGTACAACGACCAAAATGTCCTACAAATGGCAACAAAGATGAGGATATTAGTCCCAATAATGTACATATTGTAAATACTACCTCATCTCAGAAATATAGACAAATAAATTTAGTTATGCTATCATTCTCTCGGATTCTAAGCTCGGGTAAAAAAGGTTACTGAGAGCGAAAGAAAACGGAGAAGACAATAAAAGAACAGGGTTAAATTTGGCAAGAAAGCAGGAGCCTGAAGAGAGTTCCACAAGCGAGAAGTGTACGAGAAGATTGATTGGTATGTTTGTTTAACGGCACATTGTTTAACGGGAGGGCTTAGTGAGGCTTGAGTCGAAGCACAGAATAAAAAAGAATCTCTGGTGATCGTAGCGTAGCTTGAGGAAAGAATTCGACAGAGAAGGTGATCAAGCCACAGTTGATGCTCATACATTATAAATATAAATGGCTTAATTTTTCAAATTTTTTTGTGGTATATGTTCAGCTATAATATTATGACTGGTGTGTATGGGTTAATGAATCTAACCTATCCAACAATAGAGAATCAAGGATTGGCAATTCTGAGGTTTTTTGTTATGTTATACTCGAAAATGCATCTGAGCAAAGTAACTGAACATGATAAGAATCCGAAAAACTACGCTTAACTTCGGTGGGGGGTCTGTATTGATATCTGGCATTCTACAGACATGATTTAAATAAAAATCTTATCTAGCTTATCGTCGCTTCAGATGATTAATGTTTCTGAAATTATTTTTTCGATGCAATACTGAAAAGAAGATTTTCCTTTTGTAGAAGAGGGTGCTGTTGAAATAATTTCAATATATCTTTAAAACTATTAGTAATTAGTTAATCATATCTCCGCACATAATCTATAGTGACTTGCCATGGTTTCTTGATAAGAGTATTAACTGCTCGTTGCCTTCTTTATGGGTTTAAATTCAGAGTTTTAATTTTCCTTGAATTGGACAAACAGGAATACGTTAAGATTTTGTCAATGTTTTATATATATTGTATTTACACTATTTTTTACTCATAATATATTTCTTTATTTTCTTATCACATTGTTTTCGAAAATAAATGAGGGTAGCAATGACTCTCCTAAAAGTCACCATGGGACTCACAGAAGAGTCCTTGCTACCCTTATTTAGGATGCGGCCGCTGTACAACATTACTATATCATTTTACTTCATGCAATGATATTTTTTCGTGACGTAAGTGATCATAACTCTCTACACATTCCTTTTTCCTTATTATCTATGAATTAGTATGAATTCTTGGGAAAGTTTGGGGAGTGGTTATCCGTTGTATTCTTCATTATTTTGAATTTTGGTTAAATCTCAAGACTAGATAACCCATTCTACTCTGCTATTTGACGCCTGATGGATGCATAGCAGCTAGATTTTTGAATCCGTTACATTGAATTTCGCATTCAGAAAAGAAACAGGGATTTCCCTAGTGTGAAAGTGAACGTAACAGACTAGCCCGGAATTTAATTTAATTTTACACGCCGATAGCCGTTATACTACTGGCACATCCACTGTCTTGCCTTTAATGCTTGGTCAAAACGAATTTAACGAAGCGTGGAGAAGTAGTTTCGTTGGGTCAGGTACGGTGTAGTGGGGGTTGGGTTGGTAATCTATTGTTCTTGGTGTCGGTAACATTTAATAAATCAAACTCCGTGTGAGTCCGAAAGTGGAAAATTGAAAAGAAAGAAAAGAAGGCAGGAATAATAGAAAAAAAAAAAGTCGCGGTAGAAAAAAAGAGAAAAAGAAAAGACAAAAAGAAAGAAAGAATATCAAAGCAGACTGGGAAGTAAAAAAAAAAAAATCTAAAAAAGTAATAAGAACAAAAGGCAGTAAATAAAAGTAGAGAAGAAGTGAAAGAAGAAAAGACAAACGAAGTAGAAGAAGGAAGAATAGATGAAGAAATAAGAAAATAGTAAGAAATAGTTGGAAGGAAAAAAATGGAAAGCAGAAACAAAAAAGAAGAAACAATAAAGAAGAATTTTCTATATTTCTGAGATGAAGTAGTATTTACAGTATTTACATTGTTGGGACTATTGTCCTTATCTTTGTTGCTATTTGTACGACGTTTTGGCCGTTGTATGCTCCAGCCTTCTTCGAACCGAACCCTTCATTACAATCATTCTAATTTCTTGCGTAAAACCACTTTTAGTAGTCATGAGTTATCTCCCTCTAACCGGGCTCTCTAAGCTACTTGTATTGAACTCACAACTCTTTGAGTTTTCACTGGAACTAACCAACATCTATATCCACTGGGCCATGTGTCCTTGACGACAAAGAACAACTGAATTTCTGGGACTTATAAACCCATAATCATTTTTTACCAAAGTTCATATTGCAACTTTTGATGTTAATGGTTTTCTATAGTATTTTTTACCAGAGCTCATATTGCAATTTTGACACTTATGATTTTTTTCTGGCACTCCGTTATCACTGGTTCCTATATTGTGTTCATCTCTATGTTAGGTCAGCTTAGGAGATTTGTGTAGCCTATCATATGCGCTGATTCCTTAAGTTTATGTAGTTCCCAGTGGCGTTCTCTATCTATTATTTCAGAGACATACAAGCAGGAAATGGTCACTATAAACAGTACCCTACAACGTAACAATTATCCAGAGTACATGACAGCAACTTTAAAAAAACATGGAAGAGAGGGTGCATGAGTAAAACAACTCTAGGAAATCAGCCTAGGTTTGTCTACCCTATGTGAAACTCTGGTAAAAAAATCCTAGAGAAAACCATTAACATCAAAAATTGCAATACGAACTCTGGCAAAACACGATTACTGAATATTAGGTTTATAAGTCCCAGAAATTTAGTTGTTCCAACTTTCTCTCGTGAAGGGTAACTGAACGTCAAAAATTTAGTTGTTAAGGACACATGGATATAGACGTTGGTTAGTTCTAGTGACTTGAAAAGGGTTGTGAGTTCAATATCAGGCTACAGTAGTGAACAAGTAACTTAGAGAGTTCGGTTAGAGGGAGATAACTCATAACTGCCAAAATATTGTAATAAAGGGTTCGGTTCGAAATTCCTAGCACTAGAAGAAGACTTGGGAGTAAAACAGCCGAATCGTCATACAAATGGCAACAAAGATGAGGAAGAAGGAAGAAGGAAGAAATTAAAAAATCAAACTAAATACAAAAAGAAGTGAATGGAAGAAATAAGAAATACAAAGAATGTAGAAAAAAGAAAGAACCCAATAAAAAGGAATGAAGAATAAATAAATAAATAAATAAATAAGAAGAAAACGAAGAATAAGAAAGTAATAAAGAAGGTAGAATAAATTTTATAGAAAGAAAATGAATTATAAAGAAGGAAAGAAACCATAAGGGTGTAAAAATATCAGAAAGGAAGAAAAAGATGAATGCAGAAAAGTAAAAACAAAGAAAGTAGAAAGATGACAAAAGAAGAAAAAAGTGAGGTAAGAAATGAAAAAAAAAAAAAAAAACGAACGTAGAAGGAAGGAAAAGTAAAACGAAGAAAGCAAAAAAAAAAAAAAAAGAAGAAGAATTAGGGAAGAAAGCTGAAAATAAAAGGAGAATAGAGAATAAAATAATAAAAAAAAGAAGAGGAGCGATAAAAAGAAAAACGAAGAAAGAAAAAATGAAAGAAGCAAAAAAAAAAAAAAAAAAGAAAAATGAACAGCGAAAGAAAACAGAAACTCGACCGAATAAAACAGAAAGAATAGCAAAAGCAATGACGGGAAATAAAAGATTGGGACTAAAAAATCATGAATGAAAAAGAAAGAAACTAACCACCGACGTATCTGCGTTCATAAATTGCTTGTGAATTTCTAGCGTTGTTTATTCTCATTTCCAGTCAACATTGTTCACTATTTCCGCATGTCTACGCCAACGAATGAATGAAAAATCTGAATGAGTCGAGAAAGGGAAAAGGACGGACAATCGATTAAGAAAAAAAAGAAGAGAGGAAGTATAATTGATTCACTGCAATTGGATTAAGGGTCCAGACATTAATATTTTCACTGAGTTTTCTTTCTAACTTTCCCTCCTTTTCTTTGTCTTCGATTTAACATACCAAACCTCTATTTCCTATTTGAACTTGTCGTTAGAGTTCAGTTAACAATGGTTGGTATGTGGAGAGGGGCAGTTCTTAATGTCTGCAGTTCTGTATAAAAGCTGGTTGCAACTGGATATTATAAATATATTATCTTCGCAGTCTATGACGTACCTGGAATTTTTTAAATGGATCAGAAAAAATGATTTGCTTACCAACAAAAGCTAAAAAATTAGAGTTCAGTCCGGAAAATTAATGGTAAGATGTGCAGGTAGCATACGAGTTATCGACATGGAAAGTGACACCGAAAAGCCGAGTTCAAAATCCGGCTTAGCGTTCACTTTTTGAGAAAGATATATAGCCTCTTCTCCCCCTAACTATGGGTTAACTCTGCTCTCTAGCTTTTAGTAGCAACCAGACGAAGAAAGGGAAAACTCTGAATTTCAAACTGCAGAGGAAGATGGCATTTAAAAATATAAAGGAAGGCAACTGCTTTGTACAATTTTATGATCACGAATCCCATAAACCATCCGGATTGTAGATGCACCACGTACTGCGGCCGAAGCAGAAGTGGGTGTGCCTCGGACAAGATAACCTGACGGTGTCTATCTCTATTCATGCTGGTTTTGAATTTATTTTCTTTTAAACATCCGATGCTAGAGAAAGGAATATTATATATATATATATATATATATATATATATATATATATATATATATATAGTCATCCGCAGACAGATCTGTTTCGCTGTATCATAGTTCATCAGTACGGTTAGACTCCGATTGCTTTTAACCCAGGATTGAAACCCGACCGAAGTGGCGCCAGTCGGCGATTCTACCTTTCTCTCTCTAAATATAAAAAAAAAATGGAAACTTATCTTAGCCGACGCTAAAAGTCCTTTTGTCTTTATTCATATTATCCCTATATATATATACTCTGTCTGAAATGTTTGTACACACACGCACGCACAAACACATACATATATCAACAAGTTTTGTTAAATGCAGTACGGAAGGTTCTGTTTAATTACTGTTGTATTTTTATTGCTATGTCTATATTTTCTTTGACTGGGACATTTGTGAACAGACTTTCATCGTCTAATGACGTTATTACGCTTACTAGAATGCAATATGCCTTAAGATTCGTTAGTAGAGTTAAGTATTTATTTGATAGGTGCATATGGTAGCATCTTTTAATTATTTTACTTCAGAGTTTTGGCTAAGTGATATACAATGGCCAGGATTTGTGAAATTATGGAGCGTAACGAAGCGTTAGGTTTGTGTGTTTGTACCTTCCCATATTGATAGTCCTAGTCAAATAGACTATAGACAGAGTAATGAAAACTACAATAATAATGAACAAAACAATTTATACTTCTAGACTATCCCATGGAAATTCTTTCGAAGTAAAAACTTTTCGTCAATATTTAACACCATTCGCTTATTGACATCAATATGTTTTTTAGCTTTAAATATGAAAAGTGACTTCTAGAATTTAATTTCGGTTTTTCAGGTCAGGTTTTTGGGTCTCTGGGCTATTTATGCACCCTCTTCGGCGGAGCAACTCTCTAACTGACCCCGTCTTGAATATTTTTTACTCGCGATATATTTTAGCAACATTTACATAGCTTATAGTAAACGTATTGCAATTTTTTAAAATGAATTAGAATAGCTATTTTTTTTACTTATCAATAATAAGAAAGACCACTATTTTACTATTTATTAGCGGTGGCAGATGTATGCACTCTCTGGGTACTTACTAGCTTATTATGCAGTTCTGGAATAACGTAGAATTAAAGACTGCAATCCGAGAAGTTTTATTAGCTTTTTAATTCGGTAAAAGAAAGTAACAGTAGTTGGGATCGCAGAGTTATTGTGAATTCCACGATCCTTTTCTCAGCTGCACATAGTATTTTCTTTGCAGGGCTACAGATGGTCTTTGAATTTAGAGTTGTCCTTATCCTAGACTGGGTGCCAATCAAGTTTGAAAAGCCCAGTTTGCGGTACTATTTAATCCATAGTTTAAGAGAGAGGAACCATACATTAGCTGGGTGTATTTGCTCGACTCTCCTATTTCTCATTATGAGCCACTATTAATTGCACCACCCGCGCATCAGATGAATCACGATACGAATTAAAACCTTTTTTTAAATGCTGATTATGTTCAATTTTTTAGATGCTGATTCTCTAAGCGTAGCTTAGGTGTGGCACAAGGACGAAAGTAAAGGTACTCAGTGAGGGTCAAACTCATGCAATTGTTCTAACAAGAGAAGCTTGCTAACAATTACAGCACATCGAGGTGCCCAATTAATTGTTTAAATGAAACATTAATATTTATTGTTAATTATTTCCGTAGTATTTCTTTCATCTTCAGTTGTTTTTTTCTTTTAACGCCCATAGTCATTGTATGAAGATGGGAGAGTAGCTATTAAATTAGATACTTCCACTAAATCGCTGAAAAAAACAAACAAAAAAAAAACAGCATAGTATGAATAAAAAGACCCCAAACTTAATCAAAACGAACCTTTTCCATCAAAATTTTCATATTATTATTAAGAATGATCAAAGTATTTTTTAAACTATTTAAACAATTTTTTTAACCCCTTCTAACACGTTTGAAATTTTGGTAACAATCTTGTTTTGATTTTAGTTAGTAGGTAACCAAATCGTTACGAGAGTTTGCAATGGAAAGCGTAATATTACATGACTCATTTTTTTTCCAGTGACAAACACATTAATATGGAAATTTTTTGCAAAGATCAAATAATTGTTGGATTTTTACGAAACTTTCTGAACTTACTCACAAATGAATGAAATTATTTTTGAAATTATTATTTAAAAAAAATCGTGGTAAAAATATTTTTTAACATCTGTTACCCCACCTCCACGTAAATTTTAAGAAATTAAATTGTGTTGAGAAAACGCAGAACTCAGGGAATTTTTTTAAAATTTGGCCTTTATTTTCAAAAATCTTCTTCCAATAATAAAATAAAAAATGCAATATAACTACGACATTATTTAATTTGATAGGCTTTTAATTTCTTGAATAAATAATATAAATTAAGGATATTATAGACTGAAGAAAATTATTTTTCGATTAATAACGACATTTTGAAAGAACTGTTTTCATTTTTTTAATTATAACAATTTATAAAATTTCAAAAATATTTTAAAAATACTTCAAAGATTTTTGGGGTTAGTCAAAAACTTATTAAGCGAAGGTTATACTTAATAATCGAAAATTAAAAAGTTTTATACAAATCGTCGTGCCTTCCTATTATTAAAATTCTTTTTAATTTTTTTTTGTGTATTTGAAGATTTTTGTATGATAATTTCTATGCGTAAATTAAAAGGTCATGTATTTGATGGTTTCTTCTCCTTACAGGGAAAAAATTGTACAATTATGTCACTTATGATCGGCATACACTTATCATATCTCGCATCTTTCAACCTGTCAACACATTGGAAATAAGGCGGACAGGTAAAAAAGTTCAATTGTGTGATTAATAGTTTTAATCTGAATTTCATGCTATAAAAAGTAACCAGATTAATTTAACATGAAATTTGCTAATTTTCAAAAAAACATGTGTCACAGATGCATATATTATTTTTGCAAAATTTTTAAAACCGAGAATTAACCTTTCTTTATAAATGTGTCGTTTGCTTAAAAATGGTCAAAAAATTGAAAGATTAAAAGAAATTTAAAATTTTAGATTCCAGTCAGTATTGTTTCTGCTTGAAATACACCAGAATATTTTGCTTACTGGAAATATTAAATTTAATCATTTAGCTTTCAAATAAAATAACTGATAATAAGTTTAAGTTTTTTTTATTTTTCAAAATTCAGTTTAAAAGTTAGATATCGAAAATGAGTGTGGAGGTCAGTGATGTAAATGCCGTACGTGATACACGCTTGGGCGATCATGTCTCGAATGAGTCATGACTGACTGGGCAGAAGTAGGTTGCCATTGCTTTCTGCGGTAGACTGGTGGCCGACCAAGGCTATAGAATCTAATCTGTCCTGTTATTTAACCCATAACTGGAAGGAAGAGACGGATTACTACCTTTCCCAAGGTTATTTGTGCGTAAGTGAATGCAAGGAATTCAACTAGAATTCGAACTCGGCTCCTCGATTTCTCGTTCCGTGTTGATATCCACTGCACCAGTGTGGACGTACCTAGATTAAAACCAGCAGAAATCATATTGAATACTAGTTAAAAAGGAATAACATCTTACTGATCTATCAGATATTATCAATATCTGTGATAAATCAGGGTGTCAACCAAATATCATCAAGTGCCACGCGACATCCTAGCCAGGGGTGGGGGGCGAAGACGTTGGTGCTTGTCACGCTAATAGTGGCGACATCTATTGGTCACGAAAAGAAAACATACATATGTCGGACGCCCATTATTTGTTTGCACACTTTCAATACCCCTCCACAACCTCTAGCACCATTTCAAATTTGCCTTTTCTATTTTTTGTTAGTATTTCACCCTCCCCCCGCCCGTGAATATTCAATATAACAGCAGTCATATCAATAAAAAGAAGAAAAATAGCCAAGTGCAAAAGTGGAGGACATGGCTCGATCTACGCCAACGCCATTTCAAAAGGAAAAACCAAGCGTTCTAAAATGAAACATTTGTTGCATTGCATTTCTTCAGTGATTGCTGACCGTTATATTTTTCTTGTATTTTCAAGTAATTCAAATATAAAAGATAAAAGTATACAATGAATTTTTAGAAAGCCTGCAACAAATATGTTTAAAAAGTTTTAAAAAATACTGTTTGCGCGAAAAGTGCTTGCTTCCCCGATGGCTACAACCTCCAGGAGTTTAAATGTAAGGTCAATAGACACCTCCTAACACAGTAACTCGCACCCATTCTCTCTAACTCTCTTCCAATGTACCTCCTAACTCGTCTATCACCCTCCCTCTGACATTTCCTATACCCAATCGCTCTATGTAACCCCCTGCGCTATAGTGGCAGTGGACTGCCTTGCTTGGGGTGATGTGATTAAAAAAAAAAAGAAAAAAAAAGAAAGCGTAGTCGGTACGATTTATCTCGTGGTAGTGTATTCAATGTTCTGTTCATTGAATAATTCATTGAATATTGCTGCCACATCCGTTTTTTTTTGTTTTTATTATCTATTTAAAGATTCTTAATAAAATCCAAAGAAGAATCTGCAATTTTCTCAGTCCGGACCTAGAATCTCGACTTCAGTCATTTTCCTACTACCATAACGTAGCTTTATTGGGTGTTTTCTATAAATATTTTGGTGGTTATTTTTAATAAGCTTTTTTCTTTAGTCGCTAAACTTTACGGATTCAAACCCAGTACTAGACTAGAAGTTCTGTCTCATCATTTTACATTTGAAATGGCTTGATTTTTTTTTTTTATAAGCGTTTCGCCCCGAGCAAGGCATGTCACTGCCACTACTGCGCAGGGGGCTACGTAGAGTGGAGAAAGGCTGATTAAATATAGGAAATGTCAGAGGCTGGGTGATAGGCGGGTAAGGATACTGAGAATGAGGGTTGGGTAGATGAGAGTGTTCTGAGAATAGTTGGGAGTTAGTGTGATAGGAGGTGTCTATTGACCCTACATTTAAACACCTGAAGATTGTAACTGTCGGGAAAGCAGACTTGTGGAAGGGAGTTCCACAGGCAGGAAGCGCGAGAGAAGAAGCTGTTGGAGTAGAATTTACGGTTACATCTTATTTGTTTAACTGTAAAAGGGTGGGACCTAGTTGCTAATCTAGTATCTCGTGTAAATTCCTGCTTAGGCGGCACCAGTGATCTAAGCTCATCGGAGCAGAAGCCATGAAAGTACTTGTAGAAGAGGCACAGGGAAGCCACATCACGCCGGTGAGAGAGCGGCTGATGCAACCGATACAAGATTCTATGCTTAAATTTTATTCTCTCGCACTGCCTTCTTGTGGCTTCTTACTTTCTAGTCAACTTTGATCTTTAAAAGATTTAAATGCAATATACATCGTTATCTTTTGTTTTCTTATTTCATATCCTTTTATTATTCTCCCCACTCAAAGTTTTCCTTTTCTTATTTTTTCACATCAAGTAAACCCTTGCATCTTACTGGTTTTATTGCTTTGCTTGGGGTAAAATGATGTCAAAAATGTGGTAAAATATCTACTAGCTAGTCCAAACCATGCTTGTATTAAATAAAGAATAGGGTTTTTGCTTTTATATTTAACAATGGGCAATATAACATTTGTGCCTATTTTACGATTTAGACGTACCTATAATTTTCAGATTTTCGCGTGAAGGAGATTCGCTTTGAAGAAGTAAAGACTTAATTCATCAAAGTAAATATTATTTTGCCATTCAAGCGAAATATAGTCAATCTAATTTCCTTTGAAGGGTTGGATCCTAATGAGGATTCTAAATGGTTCACTGGTCAAATTATCTGGATCCGGATTTGTTTTCCCGGAACTCTTGTCTGTACTGAGTGGGTGATTGGATATCCCTTCGTTGGACTCCCTGCGGACGAACTTAACCACTCCCTTTTTTACCTACAACATTATTTGACGCCCGCACAAATATTTCATTGTATCTCAGTAAATATGTTGAGTTGATATCAAGGATTAGTTAGGGTTTCCGAATATTTGATGTGACAAATCAAAAGAAATCGTTTTAAATTTTGAATCTTTAGGAACAGATTGGAAATACATGAATACAAGACATGTGTAAATAGATATCGATTAGCAATTATGCATCTGTCAAGCCATTGATATCTGTGAGCGCATAAGCATATTTTTGTATACATATATATTTGAAATTAGATCAACTGGCGCACTTTCATTATGTTGATAAAACTTTGATAAGGTTTACTTTTAATAAAGAAATTTACTACTCTACTTTCCTCTATCTTGCTCTTCATACACACACACACACACAAACACACACGCATAAACACACACACACACACACACGCACACATATATATATATACATATATTAAAAATAAAACTTTAAGATATGCTATATTTATGGGTGAAAGTGCTCAATATCAGGGATAGAGCGTATATAATTATAAAAGTTCGCATTGAGGTTAACACCCAGCCATGACAATCTGTTTCATGCTAAAGCGCAATATTCAAGCAATTTATTTTGGTTCGACTATTTTTATATGCTGCCAATGGTTAATTATGGGTAGCAAGGTCTACTGCATTATCTTAACGGTTATTAGATGGCCGGTAACGGTCATGTTTCAAATTATTCTAGAGGCTATCGAGTAGGAATTATTGGAAGCTACGCACACTTAACAGCCTTTACAGTAAATAATTTAAAATTGAACACGTGAATAACTCATTTCTAAACATTTATGAGAAATGAAAAACAAAATCCAAATCGCAACAAAAATATATTGGAAAATAATGAAAAGAACATCGGGTAAATCTAAAAAAAAAATGCAAAGTCTAACTGGAGAAGAAAATTGTCATAATTACCTTCCTATACAAACACAGATTACTAAATAAATGATTAGAACTCATCTCAGAATGCAGATATGAAAACAAATTTCTACCTCTTCTTCTTCTTCTTTTTCTTCTATGTGCCCTGTCCCTTCAGGACGTAGGCGATCATGGCTTTCCACCTTTCCCTATCCCTGGTGATTCTGAGCACGCCTTCCCCTGTTACATCCTGCAATCCTTGTTCCGTCATCCACCTGATTAGGTCCTTCAAATATGTTATCCGTTGCTTTCCCTGTCTCTTTTCCCCTCTATCTGGCTTGTTAGTATCAGATTCTCCAAGTCCTCCTTCCTCATTGCGTGTCCCAGGAAATTCAGTTGTCTCTTCCTGATGCTCAGTATTAGTTTCCTTTTTGCTTCCATAATTTCTAAGACCTCATCATTGCTCACATGCTCGATCCATGATATTCGCAGCATCTTTCTGTAGAACCACATTTTAGTTGCTTCAAGGTTTTCCTTCATCTTTGATGATATTGTCCAGCATTCACTGTCATATTGAAGGACGGACAACACATAGCAATCCAGTACTCTCCAGTAATCCTTGTTTCTAGCGAAATTGTCCTGTTTCTTAATACTTCACTCAACTTCTGGAATGCTTCCTTCGCCATGACAATTCGCCTTCGGATCACTACTACATTATATAAAAATCGAAATCTAAACACGAATACGAAAAAATACATTAAACATAAAATAAAATATGCATAAAATCACAGTCAATCAATAAATAAAACAAGTAAATAATACAAAAAATAAGAAATTACAAATTCACGTATAAACACAAGTAAAAGTAATCAATAATAAATAACCTGTAAAAAGTTAACAAACAAAACTATAACATAGCTACAAATAAATGCATTCGGATAGACAATTATTCCTACTCATAACCTATAGAATAATTTGAAATATAACCGTGACTACCAACCCACACCCAATAACTATTAGAATAATACATTAGAATCTATACACATGATGCACTATTGACCAGCATATATAACTAGTCGAGACAAAACACAATACACATTGCTTGAAGATTGTGCTTAAGCATGACATTGATTGTCGCTGATGAGGGTTAACTCTAATTATCACTATTATTCTTAATTGAATGTGTGGAACTTTTAAGTATGGATTTTATGTACACTACCGGCCATAATTATTAGGTAACTCAGGTGTTTTAAAAAATGATGTACCAAGAGAATGATTGTAAATGAAAATAGAATGGTTCTTTTGTTAATACTGCACTATAACATGTGCATCAAATGAATTTATAGTTATTTAATAATTACCTATATTGCAGTTTCATCAATGAAAGAATGAAGAAAATTTAGGATGATTCGGTCGAGTTCATCTTTGCCCTTGCCTTGTAAAATTTTGCAAAGTAATAATAACAAAAGAACCATTCTATTTTCATTTAAAATTATCCACTAAAAATATTTTGAAATACAATATTTCTTTTAAAAAACTGGGTGGCCTAATAATTATGGCCGGTTGTGTATGTGTGTGAAGTTATAGGAATGTTTTTTTCCAAACACGCTTAGCACATTGTGGCCGTATTCGTAGTTAATTTTATTGAGTGTTGGCTTTTCTTTTTTTATTATTAGTGCTTCCATTATTTTTCATCTTTTTTCACATCTGGATGAGGCTGTTATGCTTGCATTTTTACTAGTATGTTTTGGATTGAGTTTGGTAGGTTTTCGTACGTGTTTAAATGAGTTCTAATTGAGCTGTGGTTAGATTGGTATAAGGTCAGTCGTCTATATAGGGATGTAGTAATATGGCTAATATAATTATTTATGAGCTTGGTTTGATCAAGAACACAGTTCATTAAGGGTCATTTGAACTTGCTAATAATATTGCTTCTCTGTAGTTTAAATCTTGCAGCCGTGTTGTTATTGTTGATGATAAGAATATCTTTTTAAATTTTTTATAGTAGGTAATGAATTTAATTTTCTTGTCCTAGTCGACTGAGGTTGTGTATTCCTTGATGATATTTGTAAGAAAAAATTTGTCTTGTTTACAGTTGGCATTTATTTGGCTTTTGTAAAAGATGTTAATGTAATTGTTTGTATCTGTATATTCACTATTGCTATTAGTTACTTTAGAAAGAAATAGTCTGATCTGGTGGTCGATGAGGTAGCTAGGAAAACCATTGTTAACTAGCATCTGTTTTACATTATTGAGTTCTTTAAGGAAAAGTTAACGAGAGGATTAACTCACGTGCGCTCTTTTTAAGAATTTTTTTATAACTACTATTTTACATCTGACTGGGCATTCACTCTTAAAAATGAAGGCGGTAAGAGTTTCTGATAGTGGGGTTTTTACATAATGAAGTGGTGAATGTATTATTACTGAATTCTACGAGAACGTCTAAGAATGGAAGTTTATTATTTTGACTAAGTTTATATGTAAAGTTGAGGACAGAGATTTTTTTCAAATGTGGTTTTGAGATGATCAACATATTGTGGGCTTAGCAACTTTTCTAAACCTCATGTTTTCGACGTGGGACATATAGTAACCGGAAAAGCACGAGTCGAATTGATTAGCCATACTAACGCCATTAGCTCGCGTGTAGAATTTACTGTTATAGTCTGAAGCTCATTTGGTTAGAGTGTCGCGGATTTAGTAATAGCACCCTCTGACCAAAGAGACGTAGATTCGAATCCTGCTATAGAACGTAAATCTTTCTCGAACATTCAGGCGGGTAGACTAAAATAAATAAATATACTGTTTAATAAACAGCACCCATACTCAAATATGGGAATCCACTAAAACGTTTAGAGGGATAAACTATCTGCCGGATTAATAAAAAATAATTATATGGGTGTGCTCGGTAGCGTTTATTGGTGCGGAAAGTGGGATTGGTGTATCTAGTTCTCGCTGAATCTGTTGCGTTTACAGCTGTTCTCTACACCAGCTACGAGTTTATAACCGGGCAGACTTGGCTCTATAGTCTTGAATGGCAACCAGTTTAAAAGAAGTAGCACTCTGAATTAAAAAAACAGGTGGTTGTAGCAACTCTTGTAATATATATAAGAAAATACACACATTAATCAAACATTATAAATATAATCAAAGTTTCATTTTCTTTTGTGTGTCGTGTTCTTTCAGGACGTAAGCAATTATAGCCTTCCACATCTTCTTGCTCCTTGTAGCTCTTAATACCTTTTGTCTTGTTATTTTATTTTATTTTATTTTTTTTTATCATTTCACCCCGAGCAAGGCGGAAACGCCACTGATGTGCAGGGGGTTACATAAATGTAAAAATATTAATTAGAAAAGAGTGAGGAGTACAAGCTAGTTAGAAAGGAACAATAGAAAGCTGAGAAAGAAGGTGCGATGACAGATACATAGGTTGAGAGAAAGTGAAGGTTATACAGGGGAGGGGAGAGAGCTAGAGGCCAGTGGTTAGTAGATAAGTATTAACTTTGCATTTAAATTTCTGGAGGTTGTAGCCGTCAGGAAAGCAAGAATACGGGAGTGAGTTCCACAGGCGGGAAGTGCGAGAGAGGAAGCTGCAGGAGTAGAGTTTCTCTTAAACACTGCTCCGCCATCCATTCGCTTAAGCCCATCAAGTATGTCATGCACTGTTTTCCCCTATCTCTCTTTCTCTCTATGAATATCGGATTCTTCAAGTCCTTCTTCCTCATTCTGTATCCCAGAAACTTCTCTCTCTGACTGATGTTAAGCATAAGTTTCCTTTTCGTTTCCATTCTCTCTAAAACCTCGTCGTTGCTCCATGGTATTTTCAGCATTCTTCTGTAGAACCAACTTTTATTGTTTCAAGTCAAAGTTTACTCATATAAAATAAAATAATTAAACTGATAAATGCATAAACATCGCAAGATACGATCTTATTCCCACACACATACATACATACATACATACATACATATATATATATATATATATATATATATATATATGTATGTATGTATGTGTGTGTGTGTGTGTGTGTGTGTATTTACTGTGGTCGATATGAGCTAAGCCATTTTCCTCTGAATAAATTATTTTCTCCTTTAATTAGAGTAACATTTTTAAAATTTAAATTGTAGTCATTCTAGGCTTATTAAAATCTTGCAAAAATGAAATACACTTTTCTGAAATTTTATTTGTAGAAGATTTAAAGTTTAATTAATCTGAACTGAAATAAATACTACTTTTAGGTTATAATACACAAAGCTTTTTTAACATGTGGTTGGGTGTTTTTGTGAGATGCCGCCACCTTTCTCTGTAGATTTATGTTTGAAAATTTATCTTAACAGCTACTTCCCGAATTTAACGTAAACACCTTTTGTTATATATATATATATATATATATATATATATATATATATATATATATATATATTAATCACCAATAATCTTAAAACTTTAAGAAAACATTCTAAGAAATCTGATATCTTATTGAATTTTAGGTAATTTGGCTTTATAACTTAATAGACGAAGACACTTGTTGATAAAATGTTAGAAAATTATCATTTTATTTTTCATTTTACTATTGTTAATGCTTTTATTTTCTGATAATGTCGCGTTTGGACATCCGCATTTGTAAAAATCGATCCGTTTATACACATAACATAAATTTAATTTTTTTAAAATTGTAGTGAGCCTGAATTATAGTGAAGTTTTCCATTTATGATTAGTAGATACAGTTTTAATTTAATAAAAATATCACTTCACTGCTAAAAATTAGTAAAAACAAATTTGAAAGATTTAAAACTATATAAATTATTCTAAATAAAATTTTGTTAAAACAAAAACAATTCTTGAAAAAATTTATTATTTAACATTTTTTTTCATAAATCTTCAAAATATTTTATACCTAGAAACAATAAAAAGATTTTCTATTTAAATAATCTCTTAGTTTTATCGCATTTTTTATTTTACGTTTGAGAACAGATTATCAGTTAATGGGATTACTGTTTGATCAAAAAATAATGAATTAAATTTTCCTTATAATTTTCTTTAATAGGATTTATAAAACTTCAGCGCCGATTGATGAAAATAAATTAATATACCATATAATAAATAAACGGAAAGTTTACTCAAATACTAGTATCCACTAAAAATAACGTTTAAGAGATAAAAACATTAAGCATTACGAGAATGACTGTCTAGAAATTACACAAAATTAAATAAGCGTCTCTCTCTCCCTCTCCCTCTCTACATATATATATATATATATATATATATATATAGTTACGGTGCGCAATATATTTTTTGGTTCATTGGATTTGTCGAGAAGGGTCTTTTTTGTTTTGGAATATATTATGGGCCTCTATGTGTACCCTAATTATGTTATATTCATTGCTAAACAAAAGGCCTAAAATATTAAAAAAAAACAACAACAAAAAACAGTCCATCCTAACAAACACAATGAATTTTAAAAAATCATCTTACCAATTTCATTCTATGAAATCTACGATCGAAAAGAATCTATCTAAACATACAATTTGTTATTACAATATTCAAAACAATAAAAGACACACACAGACAAAGTTCCATTTATAAATAAGTTTAGATAGATAGATTTAGATTTAGATAGATATATCTTTATATATATATACAAAACAGAATTTATTCCATCGCCTGGAATAATTGTCATGAAAAATACACAGGAGAAACCTCAAGGAATATATAGAAAAATTATATGAATACAAACGGAACATTTAACAAAATAATACGTCAAATATTTCGGTTAAAGAAACTGAAATAAAAAAGCTACTCTGATCAGAGGAGAAAACAATTCACGACGACGTTAATGTCTAAAGAATACCTTGAAGGTGATCTACAGTAAATTTGCGTTTTTACGTTTACAATATTTCACCATTGCAGGGAGATCTTATATTATCACAGTGTGGGATACCTACTACTAAAAGTTACAGAGAGAAAAAGAAAAAAAAACTCTAAATGAATTCGGCTATATATATATATATATATATATATATATATAATAATTAAAAATGGATTAATTCAATGATGTTGGATGATCATTTCGATATGAAAATCCCCACGGGGGATAACACATCACCTCAGCAACAGAAAAATCCGTGGGGATTTTCATATCGAAATGATCATCCAACATCATTGAATTAATCCTTTTTTAATTTATATTTGCTCTGTAATATTTTATTACATGGAGCTCTCTTCCTGTATCATTTTTTAATATTAAAATAATTTTTAATATTAATTAGGATCGGGTTTTTGGAATTTACCTTCCTGCTTTTTCCGCTTGGATTAAAGTATCTGAATTAAATATATATATATATATATATATATATATATAATTAAAAAAATCTTCAGCACCACTCGCTCGTACGCATGTGTAGTCGTACTAATATGAATTCAATCCGATGAAATCCTGAAGAAAGAAACGCATCAGAATTAAACATTTTCCACTTTGTCATAAATTTTCCCCAATATTGTTTCTGATATATAAGAATACTAGCACAATAGCCCGGCGTTGCTCGGGTATAATGAAAGCTTTATACTAATCCATGGTCCTGGAGCTCAGACTCTTTCGACGTTGGCACGAAAGACTAAAAAGCAATAGTTGTTTCCAGTTAAAGCGAAACCGTAGACTGAACGAAAAATGAATGGATGTAAGTCAAATTTTGATTTCCTGGTATCGATATCAAATAAGCTTTTTACTTAATGGACTTATTTAGCCTTCAAAATTCAGTTTACAACGAAAACGTTGTAAACTGAATTTTGAAGGCTAAATAAGTCCTTTAAGTAAATGGCTGAGACTAAGAACTACAATTATACCTACTTAGAGTCAAACCCGAAGCAAAAACTAAAATAAAATAGCTGAATAAAATACAGACATACAGGCAGATAAACAGACACACACAAATATCTTACCTTATATATATATATTATCGATTTTCTGCACTATTGTAAAAACTGCAACATTGACACTTCTGAATATCGTTTCTTATGTCTTTGTCTATGAGTGTATCAAATTTGATTAAAATCGGACCACTCCTTCTATAACCCGATTTTTTCGATTATCGATTTTCCATATTTATCGGGAGTACCTCGACACAAAACCTAGCTAAGAACACTCGCAGACACTTATAGTACAACTGTGTAAATGTTCAAGAAAATCGGTTTAGCCGTTTCGGGGTCTATAGGTAACGGATACACTCACAGAGACATACATACACAGACAAATAGATAGATTTAGATTTATATATATATATATATATATATATATATATATATATGAGAGAATGGCAAGCTGTGAAGACGGAGAGCATAATCAATTATAATAGAGGGCTCAATAGATATTATCCAGAGCAAATATATTGATCTTCTTCCCTTCTTTTTTCACTTGTTTAAATCTGTGTGTGTTAATTCCAATTCATTTTTTGCGTATGGATATACTCCTCCCTAAATAATGTTTATGTGATTAATTATGTCTGTGCATGAATAACCTTCCTTCTTTTTGCGGGTTTATAATTTCTTGACTATTGCTTTATGTATGTGTGATTTAATTCCTTACTTTGTATTGTGTTATGTGTGTTATTTGATGTATCTATTCTCAATTTATTTCCGGTCAAAAATTTCTTTACTATAAACGTTTTTTGTTTTTAAAATATTCTGAGTGAAATTAACATTTATTTATTCATGAACGATCTGAACGAGGTAATTGTAAAAAAAATTTCTCAACGGTTTATATGTTGATTTTTCTTCTCAATATATATATATATATATATATATATATATATATATGAGGGGTGTATAGTCGAGACTTAGCTTCGTGAATAAAGATTTAGAAACGCCTTCTACTTCCATTGAAGGTTCGATAATAGCTAACAAATCCGACACTAACCATGCAAAACTAGGAAAAGTAGCGTAAAATATTTTTCCAAGGATCTAATATATGTACATGATCTTTTAGGGCGGCTATCTGTAAATATAAATAATTATGAAACTTATCATAGTCTGGCACTAGGGTAAACAATCGTCAGATTTACAAGTTTGTTAAGAATGAAAGAATCAGACGATCACCTGATAATCACGCGTTTTAATAATGGCCCGATATGTAAGTGGCGTGAAAAGTCATTTGATGACAAAATAACTGAATGAGGAAGAGAAGTAGAAGGCGTAAAATGCAGACACACAATTGTAACGCACAAACACACCTCAAAATTAAAAGTAAAAGAGGTCGGGTCTTAAGTTTGGTGGTCCTCAAAATCAACGCTATAAGGAGATGATTTGAAAAGCCCGCCCTTTTCCGCTGGGAAGCCAAAGTAAATTCAGTGACACCTAAAATGCGTACACTATGCCTTTATCGGGACTAAACTGTCTGCCTAAAAATAAATTTCTTTTTCATCTTGTGTAAAGCCAGAATTATTATTTTTGGTCGCAAGGTCTATTGTTCAACTTCTGTGGTGGAAAGGTTTATGAAATCAGTTTATGCAACATAAAATAAAGCGCTATACTTTTACATTCATTTTTCTCATTTTGATTATTATTGATGATAGTAACACATGCTTGTTCATCTTCTATATACACCACGTCAGCGTCCCGGAGGACATCAAGAGAGCGTTATTGTCATTTAGTAATCATGAGTTCAGTTACTGGATTAGGTAGTGAAAAACTTGCCCAATTTGAATGAATATTAATTGGCATCACAGAAACAACACACAAAAAATTCAACAGATATCCCATATCAAATCAAAACAATAGACGCCTGCTGATGGCCGGAGAATAGTTAGCCGAACACTTGTGTCGATAATAACATTTATAATAACTAGGATGAGAACATTATTTCGAATAAATTAAAGAATATATTGACAATTCAACCAGTTAGTTAAGGGCCATACGTGATACACGCTTGGGCGATCATGTCTCGAAAGAAACATGACTGACTAGACAGAAGATTTTCCTGCAGTAGGTTGCTATTACTTTCTACGGTAGACTGGTTGCCAACCAAGACTATAGGACTCAATCTGTCCTGTTATTTAACCAATAGCTGGAGGGAAACGGATTAATACATTTTCCATAGGTGTTTGCGTGTAAGTGAATGCAATGAATTCAACTGGAATTCGAACCCCGATTTCTCGTTCCGAGTTGATATCGACTGCACCACAATACTCATCTTGAAATAAATTCAACAGGAGTAGATAGGTTCGCCTATTGTTCATACGGCTCCTTAAACAGAAGTAGAGGTTTATATCTTGGTTCCTGTTTAAGATCGGATTTCTGGTTCCTTCTAAAATCTTTTTATTCCCTTTCACTCTCAGTAACCTATTGCAACCTAGTGTCATGATCGCCTTGTTTGGGGCTAATTAATTAAAAAGAATACAAAATATTGTTTTTCAAGTAATTTATTGCTGAATTAACTTGAAACATTCCTTACAATTCTATTCATTCTATAGAAGCCGTATATGATGAATTCTTGGTCAAATATCAAGAATGAGCCAAATTAAGAGTTTCACTTAGATGCGTATTAAACACGGTATTTAAACTGATGCTTCTAAGATTTAGTATTGTGTTATATATGCGTTTACTTAGTTGTTATAAATTTAGAAAGGTTGTAATAAACTTTTCTCAACGTGTACTCTTCACTATTTGTTTCCTGTGATCGGATTTCTGTCTGATTGATACTGAAGCGAAAAGCTTCCGATTACTTCTATCGTAACACTATGTGCTTCTCACAACTAACTTCAATTTGACTCAGCAAACCCTGCACTGTTGATATCACTCGATGGCCATTTATACATCCTGGTCTTCAGCGAGAGAGAAGAGGAATATATTGTGATTTTCGTCTATAGAAATAGCGCGTATACTAAAAATTTTTTCGTAAATTATCAAATTCTCGATAAGAAAAAGAAATATGGCCAACCTGCTGATTTACTGAGAGGGTCATAAAGAGCATGTACCAAATTAAGTTATGCTGGCTACCTTCAAGAAGTAAACTGTTGAAATATTTCAGATTTTTTTTCATTAAGAAATTAGGAAAATTAGACCCTAACTTAATGCTGGTGCCTTCAACATTCAAGTCAACACATTGTACGGCATACACAGCGTTGCATTGGGTTTCATATTTTCATAATTAATTAATAAATACAAAATACTCTTGCGAATCAATAAAAAATAATCTGTTAAGAAAAAACCCTATACAAGATAATTGCGCAACTTGACCCACACAAAGCGAGCGGCGGTGACGGAATCCCAGTCATAGTACTGAAGAAATGTGCCCCAGAACTCTCCTCTGTCCTCTCTAAACTCTATAACCTCTGCCTATCTGCTTCCTGCTTTCCTGCCTGTTGGAAGTCCTCCTGCGTAGTTCCTATATTTAAGAATTCTGGCGAACCCTCAGACCCCGCCAATTACCGTCCTATTAGTCTCCTTCCAATCTTTGGCAAAGTTTTCGAAGCCATTATCAACGCCGAGGTGATTCAGCATCTTATGGCCAACGGGCTTCTCTCTGACAAACAGTATGGGTTTCGCTTCACCAGGTCTACTGCTGATATGCTAACGACCATTACCGAGTACATGTACCAGGCACGCGACAAGAATGGTGAAGCCCGAACCGTTGCCTTGGATATCTCCAAAGCATTCGACAGGGTCTGGCATGCTGGCCTCTTGTGCAAACTGCGGAGCTATGGGATAACTGGACATCTGTTTGACCTCATCCAGTCTTTCCTCTCTAACCGCACATTGAAGGTGGTATTAAATGGGCATGCCTCCCAAAACTACCATACAAACGCGGGCGTCCCTCAAGGTTCTATCCTAGGTCCCACGCTCTTTCTGATCTACATTAATGATCTCCCCGACACCATTAGATCCCAAGTTGGCATGTATGCCGACGACCCAACAATCTACTCCCGCATCGATCAGAAACCAGGTCTGGACGACAAAGTGAACCTCGCTGCCGTACTTGAAAGGGACCTCCAATCCGTAGTGGCCTGGGGTAGGAAACGGTTGGTAAATTTCAATGCCTCTAAAACAAAGCTGTTATCAACTAATCACCATAGACAATCGCATCTACCCCCCCCCCCCCATTAGCATGGGACAGGCTAGCCTCCCAGAGAGTAAAATACTACGCTTCCTTGGCCTTACACTCTCGGCGGACCTCAAATGGAATGACTATATTGAATCCATTGCCAAATCTGCTGCTATGAAAGTGGGCTCCCTGTGCAGGGCCCGGAAATTTTTCCCACCTGAATCTATTCTGCACATATACAAATCTACCATCCGCCCGTGTATTGAATATTGCTGCCATATCTGGTCGGGTGCCCCTGCTGCTCTCTTTGGGCTTCTTGACAAAATACAAAGAAGGATCTGTAACGTGGTTGATACTGACTTGGCAGACCGGCTGCAGCCGCTCTCTCACCGGCGTGATGTGGCTTCCCTGTGCCTCTTCTACAAGTACTTTCATGGCTTCTGCTCCGATGAGCTTAGATCACTGGTGCCGCCTAAGCAGGAATTTACACGAGATACTAGATTAGCAACTAGGTCCCACCCTTTTACAGTTAAACAGATAAGATGTAACCGTAAATGCTACTCCAACAGCTTCTTTTCTCGCGCTTCCCGTCTGTGGAACTCCCTTCCACAAGTCTGCTTTCCCGACAGTTACAATCTCCAGGTGTTTAAATGTAGGGTCAATAGACACCTCCTATCACACTAACTCCCAACTATTCTCAGAACACTCTCATCTACCCAACCCTCATTCTCGGTATCCTTACCCGCCTATCACCCACCCTCTGTCATTTCCTATATTTAATCATCCTTTCTCCACTCTACGTAGCCCCCTGCACAGTAGTGGCAGTGACATGCCTTGCTCGGGGTGAAACGCTTATAAAAAAAAATAGCTATAAAATAACTTCATTCTGGTCTATAATTATTTCTATTTAGTAGTCTTCAGAATAATTTAAAACATAACCGTTCCCGTCTACCCAATATGTATTAGGGAAACATTAATGGACCGGACCTTACGACCCATAACGACTATCATATATAAATAGTCAAGCTATCATTCAACGTACATGACCTGAAGGTTATATTTAAGCATGAAACAGATTAACATCACTCGGTCTTGACCTCAGTGTTCAGTCAGTCAGTTAAGGGACATACGTGATACACGCTTGGGCGATCATGTCTCTACAAAGACATGACTGACTTGGCATAAGATTATCCCGCACTAGGTTTCCATTGCTTTGTGCGGCAGTGTTCACTCATATTTTAACACGCTTTCTCTCTAATATTGAGCACTTTTATGCATAAATATAGCATAACGTAAAACTACATCTTTATTTTTTTGTAAACAAACATCTAAACACACACACACACACACACACACACACACACACACATATATATATATATAGTCATCTGCAGACAGATCTGTTTCGCTGTATCACAGCTCATCAGTACGGTTAGACATCTGATTGCTTTTACCCAGGATTGAAACTCGACCGAATTTGCGTGGCGTCAGTCGGCGATTCTACCTCTGAGCTATGGGCGCTCGGTATGCAGTTAGCATATATATATATATATATAATACAAATATTATTGCAACAAAATTATATACGATAATTATATGTAATATAGGTTAACAATGCAACTACAAAAATGTTAAATTAATACAATGCATCTAAATACAAATCAGACATATCATAATAGACCATCCCATTTGTATTGATTTCTGATATGAGTAATTTTCAATAATCTTGGATATATTTCGAACTTTTGTTCCCATCTTGGTTGATATAGGTGTTACAATAGTCATCACCAGATGTCCATAGGTTGGCTAATGTGGAATATGTCGTTGATTATTGCGAAATATCCTGTGAAATCAATTATTGTTCTTTCATGTTGGAATTTGGCACACTCACTACCAAGTCCATGGAGCGAACTCTTGACTACTAACTCATGTATAACGAACTCTATATCCACTACGCCACCATCCCGATATAACACCTATATAATCTAACATAATCCAGTTGTCAAAATCCATCTGACATTGAATATAAAAGGCTCCAAAAATACAACCCCAAAGTCCTTCGGAACAAAATTTCGAAGTAATTCCAAGATTATAGACCATTCCATCTTAAATAAAGCAACAATGTTTTGCGGCAATTTTTAACGTCAAATTGATATTTTTTTAAAAAATGTTGAACACATTCAACATTATGGATAAAAAGTAGTGAATTTTATATCGTGTTTTGTTAGCATGGACAAAACAAACTTATGGATTTGAACGAAAAAATCAAACTCCAGAATGACTTCAAAATCAGATAAATATTTTCCTCCTATAAAAATAATCTGTACTTAGTATAATTTGTAACGTATATAAATGTAGGTAAAAAAAAGCAAATGTTAATAAGATAGCGAGGGTCTCAAAGCACTGTCAGGGGCTCCCAATCAGGTTTGGCTTTTTCGTTTGGCTTTCATTAAGGACCGGGCGAGGGTTTTTGTTGCTAGTATCTGGTTAGGTGATGCTGTTATTAGAAAGTCATTTCCCAATAGTGCATTTACCTACTTGCTTTTTCCTTAACTTTTGTGGCATGACAGTAACGAAACACTTTTGCCAAGATACCTGGCGATATGACAGCGCACAAGTAGAGGAGTTTTACCTCCAGTTTATTTTCATTTGTTGTCTTTATGATAGCGTTTGTTTACACCTTGAAAAAAGCAAATAAACAGCAGAAAATACGTAAAAACCTACACTGAGGTTGCAGATAAGCAGGATGAATCGAAGAGTGGGCTTGGCAGAGGATCAGTCGAATGATTGATGCCACCTCGACAGGAGTTAGTTTGGTGTCAGACATTGCGGTTAAGTAACGAAAGGCTTGCCCACTCGTAGGTTTGCAGCGGTCCGAATTCATCCGAGACTTGTTATGTCATTTCCGCCAAAGGAGACAGAGATTGCGGATTTGAAGAATTTGCTGATTAATACAACCGCTGAAACAACAAAGAAAAACCCAATATATATATATATATATATATATATATATAGTGTATTTAGCAGCAATCCCTCTTTTATTCAAGTTTCGTTAAAAATGAGACAAAGTATTGTTGCTAATTTTTTTATATAATTTTTCATGCGATCTTATATATATATATATATATATATATATATATATATATATATATATTCTTTTCAGTACAAGAATTACATAAAAATTATCCGAATGTTTTATCTATCCAAGCGCTTTCGGCTATACTTTTAGCCATTATCAAGCATTAATTTTATTTTATTTTTAGTGAATATATGGATTTTTTTACCTATGTATCTAGAGTTATAATAATTTTTATTTTACAAATGCTGTCAGCACACTGTGGCCGTGTTCATCGTTAATGTTAATGAATGTTGAATTGTTCTTTTTTTATTGATAAGACTTCCGTAAGTTTTAACCCTTTTTACACGTGGAAAATGCACTCATTTTTGTATTATCGACGACTATGTTACGGATAGAATTTGGTAGGTCTCCATGCATATTTAACTGAGACTTCATAGAGATATGGTTAGATCGATGTAACATTCGGTCAATTTTTATATAATTTGTGTACTGAAAGGAAAAAAAAAACATATAAGATCACGTGAAAATTTATATAAAAACTTAACCACAGCAATTTGTTTGTCATTTTTACCGAAACTTGCATATATACAAGGGGTGGACAAAAATAATGGAAACACCTCGTACCATAATAACATAATCTAGAAAATTTGATTAACCTGTCAAAAGCCTGTCTACTTTTATGTTTGTTGATTTGATAATAATATTTCATTTTTTTCGAAAATTCTTGCTTTTTTTAAAAAATAAATCTAAACTTATTTATAAATGGAACTTTGTGTGTGTGTGTGTGTGTGTGTGTGTGTGTGTGTATCCGTTACCTATAGACTCCGAAACGGCTGAACCAATTTTCTTGAAAATTGACACAGTTGTACTATAAGTGTCTGCGAGAGTTCTTAGCTAGGTTTTGTGTTGAGGTACACCCGATAAATATCGAAAATCGATAATCGAAAAAATCGGGTTATAGAAGGAGTGGTTCGATTTTAATCACATTTGATACACTCATAGACAAAGACATAAGAAACGATATTCAGAAGTGTCAAGGTTGCAGTTTTTACAATAGTGCAGAAAATTTTATATCGATACCAAAAAATCAAAATTTGACTTACATCCATTCATTTTTCTTTCAGTCTACTGATTCGCTTTGACTGGAAACAACTATTGCTTTTTAGTCTTTCGTGCCAACGTTCAAAGAGTCTGACCTCAAGGACCATGGATTAGTCTTAAAGCTTTCATTACACCCGAGCAACGCCGGGCTATACTGTTAGTATTAAACAAGTTTAGGACTAAGAATTTTAAGTGATCAACTTCATCCTATGGTTCAGGAAGTGAAATGACATCTTTCAGGATAATGATGCACCCATTCATACTGCTAAAGTTGTATCTGACTGGCACAAGTACATTCTAGTGAAGTAAAACATCTTATCTGACCCCCACTGTCCTCAGAACTCAACATCAAAGAACATTTATGGGTCATTTTAGAAAAGACAAGAGAGGAGTCGTCATCCTCCATTATCATCACTGAAAGAATTGGAGACTGTTTTATTTAAAGAATGGATAAAAATTTATCTCGAAACGATTCAAACATTGTACGAGTCGATCCTACGCAGATTTCAAGCTGTAATTAATGCCTCTAAAATGATGAGACCTTGCTACCAATCTAGTACAGCGCTGAAATTCATGAAGGCTAGGTATCATAAAACAAAGTTCATCAGAATAATTACCATGAAATAATTTATAGGAAAAACACAGGAAATCTATGTTACGGCGATGTAAAGTAACTGAAACCGTGATGCCAGGTCAGGATCAATAACATTGCAGATTCTTCTTTACTAGCATCTGTTCATTTGTTGGAGTGGCTGCCGACAAATAAAACAGGAAGAATATGTAAAAGACTTTGTTATGTCTGTATATAGTTTCTCGAACAGAAAAGAGTCGAAAAATAGTTCCATTGTGCATGGAATTTTTTAAAGAATGTCACACTGTTAAAGACTGTTAAATTCAAGAACTTAACATTTGTTTCCATTTTTCTTTATTTTTATGATGTAAAAGAGTTAACATATTTTATAGAGAATGAAATCGAAAGTAAGAATAAAAAAAATTCTAAAAATACAAATGTACAATTGACTCTTTTAGCGCTCACCTTCGTACAATATTTTCCCGCCGTTTAAGAATCGCATATGTAGGTTATAAGTTATCATCATTCATCATCCGTCGCATGTTCGGGTTTTATTCGCAAGGTCACTGTGCCGGGGATTACCTGGCAAGTTTTTTCCATATATGTGAGTTGAAAGTCGGAGAGATATTCATTTATGCGTCGCGTGTCTTGGACCAGTAGATCTGGCGGAGCCCATGCCTCTCCAGATCAGACCATAGCCGATGTCATCAAACTTCATGACTCACCTTGGTCACGGACATCTGCCTCTTTATTCCATAGGAGAAACTCTCAACCCTGATACTGACTTCAGTCCAGGAAGCCCTCCTCTGGCTGCATAGAAAGGTTCATCTGTCCTTTGACGAGTTTTGTTTTGTTTTAAGACCATGCAGCAGATAGTACTGTGTTACATGATACCACAATCACTCGTAGAATGTCCTAATATGAACTTTTTTAAGTTGTGATCTTCATTTAAGATAGCTACTTGCGAATCCTTTTCTTACTCTCATATATTCTAACTGCTTTTATATTTCACTTTTGCTTTCATTGTTCAGCAGAGTTCACAGATCTTATAACTGTTACTTAAAAAACAGACGCAAAGAAACAATTTAATTATTTCTGTCTTAATTTCTGGGAAGAAAACTTATCATTATTTACATTAATTACACGAAAACTATTGTCTTAATCTCTGTTGCTGTTTTACAACCTTTCGGCTGTTGTGCTCTCCGGCTTTCATCGAGTATCGATCAGGATAAGCTTCAGCCTAGTGGATTAAAGCGTTGGCTCGTGAATTTGGTGACTGTAATTGCAAATTCAAGCCTCAGGCCGGACAGTGTATACTTAGACTTAGTGTGAACGAGGCGACCAATAACTGAGTAATACTTAAATAAGAACAAGATGTGATACACTCGAACAAGGGTAATAGGATGAGAACAATCTACTCCCGTAGATTAAATAAATGGTTCGGTTTAAAATGCCCTGAAGAGTATCTGGGAGGCACAATGACGGAAACGTGATCAAAATAACAAAGATGGGGAAAATAGTACGCGTATAGAGAATGTAAACAATTCACTTATGGTGTAACCTCTGCAACTACCGGAAGTATGAGAAACTAAGCTTTCCTTTGTTATATTAACGTTAGTCACATACATTTCGAAAAGAATCTGCTTAAATATACGTCGAAATTATTTTATATCTTACGGAAGTAATTTCATGAATTTTTCTTTCTCTCTCTCTCTCTCTCTCTCTCTCTCTCACACACACACACACACACACACACACACACACACACACACACACTCTCTCTCTCTCTCTCTCTCTATCTATCTATCTATCTATCTATCTATCCCATCTATGCTTGTATATGAGTTCATATGTATTATCTTATCATTTTCGTCTGTGTATGTTGTTTCAGGCTCGCACAGGGGAGTGTTACCTCTCGTGTGGTATCATCTCTTACAAGTTTTGAATTACTTTATTTTCTGGCTAACCATCAAGTGCAGCCGACTTCGTTCACGTTTAAAAAGAAAGAAATGACAAAGAATAAAAGAGAGAAAGAAAGATAGAAAGAAAGAATTAACGGAGAAAAAAGAAAGAAACCAACAAACAAAAAGACAGAAACAAATATAAAAGAAAAAAAAGAAACAAACAAAATGCAAAAAAAAAAGAAACAATCAAACAAAGTAAGCAAGCAAGAAAGAAAGAAAGAAAGAAAGAAAGAAAGAAAGAAAGAAAGAAACGCTGTCAAAAATATTGACTGGCCGTTTGTTACTGACATTTAAACTTTGTCAATGGATGACGCATGGAGAAAAAATAAACGTTATCTTTTAAAGTGCTCAATAATTCGGAAGTTTTAAAGTGCTCAATACTTCGGAAGTTTTAAAAAACTATACATTTCTTCGATAACAGCAGTTTTAGTGAATGAAGGCACTGTTAGAAATAAGACTGGCATAGGCGGGTATGGCTCAATAATGAGAGAAGAACCTTGGAGGACGAATGCATTATGGTCTGCTTCCAAAAAATAAACATATCCGATGAGTTTTATTCTTATTTGTCGCTATCAGTATAGAGAAGCATCTTGCAGAATTAGCACTTAAAAAGAACATCTTCGTTTGTCCTTTTTCTAGTTAGCCATTCTAATGGACTCTTTTGAAAGCAGATCAAACATTAGGCAATGTCTTCTTGTTGACGCCTATTCGATGATTCGGTGGAGTACTACAATCGACACTGCTACTAGAAATAATAATTATTTCCAGTTTTTCTGTTCATATTACTATTGCTATGAAGATTCCATCTCTCAGTAAAGGTCGGTATTACGTTACTATATATTAAATGATGTATACGTGGTGAGAATGTAGCACGTTAAGATAGCAGTCAGTCCGTTAAGTGCCATACGTGATACTCGCTTGGGTGATCATATCTCAAAAACTGACTTGGCAGAAGTTTTCCTGCAGTAGGTTGTCATTACTTTCTGCGTTAGACTGGTTGACAACCAAAGCCACAGAACGCAATCTGTCCTTCTATTTAACCAAAAGCTGGAGGGAGAAGCGGCGGATTAATACGTTTCGCAAGGGCTTTTGTGCGTATGTGAATGCAGTAAAAAGTAAAAATCAGAAAAAAAACAATTAAGTAAAAAATTGGATTTCTTTATGAATATTCTGTGTACACCTGATTAGTCAGTCAGTCAGTTAAGTGCCATACGTGATACACGCTTGGGCGATCATGTCTCGAAAGAGACATGACTGACTGGGCAGAAGATTATCCCGCAGTAGGTTGCCATTGCTTTCTGCGGTAGACTGGTTGCCGACCAAGGCTATAGAACCCAATCTGTCCTGTTATTTAACCCATAACTGGAAGGAATAGACGGATTAATACCTTTCCCAAGGGTATTTGCGCGTAAGTGACTGCAATGAATTCGGCTGGAATTCGAACTCGGTTCCCCGATTTCTCGTTCCTAGCCGATATCCAATGCACCACAACGCACATCCTACACCTGATTAGTATCCAGCCTTATTATACACCACTTTCAAATCAGGGTTGTATTTTAGGAAGAGTGTCACCTACATATCGTATGTTATAATTGAACATCCTATCACCGCCGACAGTTAATTCGCCGAAGAGATTAAACAGTATTGAAGCAAGGAAGTACCAGGCGATTCAACGTCCGCTCCGATTCCGCCTTGACTTACTATTTTATGAACTCTCTGTTACTTGTACTTTTCTGTACAATAAACTCTGTTAGTTGTTTACCCCTTACGTGTTGTGTAAATCTTTCCACTCGGAATTTACCTTGTTATTTATATCGATCCCGCGATATAACAATATCCTAAGCACTAGACAAGAATTACATCCCAAAGACCAAAGCATTGGATATTTCGAAAGCTTTTGACAAGGTGTAGTACGAAGGATTACTGCTCAGGCTCTCTAGATATGGAATCACTGGAAGAGTGTTCTTAATAATAATGTCCTTTCTTACGGGTAGGTCCGTGAAGGTAGTTGTTAATGGCTTGTCCTTCTGGACCCTAGCAATCAACGCAGGCGTGCAACAAGGGGTTACTTCTCGGATCAACCATCTGCTTAAGAGTATAATCAAATCATTTGTGAATATCTATATCGATGATACAACAGTATATGGGTGCACCTCCAAAACTCGGGATGGCCAGAGATTTGCAGCTGACCCCTCATCCAATCTATCTCAGTGAGGGGAAAACTGGCTGTCACATCAATGTCTAGTTACATTCCATCCTTGAGCTACCACCAGTCACTATAAATGAATGTCTTCTCAGGGATGCCCCGTGTCTTGAGCGAATATTGTGCCTTAAACTCACCTCAGACAAGTGAAACTCGTACATACGATCCATCGCTAAGGATGCAGGAAAACATGGTTGGTTCCGTGTACCGTTCTAGTAAGTTCTTGACTCTTCGTGCTCTCCTCTACCTTTACAAGATCCAGATCAGGCCTAAAATAGAGCGCTGCACTCATATTTAGGCGGGAGCTACCCAGTCCTCAGTTCCCAGTTTCAACAGAATCCAAAAATGTCTCCGCGTTCTTGTGGATGAAAAATCATATTCCACCCTACAACCCCTCTCTCATAGACGGGATGTGGCAAGCCTCTCACTGCTCTATCGCTACTTCTAAAAAGTGCTCGGACAAACAACATTCCTTTGCTCCGCCAGTTCGAACCTTTACAGCTAAGACTCGTCATGGTACTCACTTTGTTGCAAACCACTTTTATTACTTGAAAAGTGCTCGGACAAACAACATTCCTTTGCTCCGCCAGTTCGAACCTTTACAGCTAAGACTCGTCATGGTACTCACTTTGTTGCAAACCACTTTTATTACTTGAAAAGTGCTCGGACAAACAACATTCCTTTGCTCCGCCAGTTCGAACCTTTACAGCTAAGACTCGTCATGGTACTCACTTTGTTGCAAACCACTTTTATTACTTCCGTATTCCTTTAGTGAGTGGTCCTGGGTATGACTGTAAACTGCATCCGGCAGCAAGGCCCCTGATTAGGAGGTTGTGAGAAGCATGGAACCACCTCTTAATTGCTGTTGTTCCCAGGTCCACCCTGACCCGGAGTGGTAGCACCTGCTAGGGTCCCAGCTATGGGCAAATAGTTGACACCCAAATTGGGGTAAAAATGCTATAAAAGTTTTCAACAAAACTTTTTTGAATGAATAATGTTACCAACAAAACTTTTTTGGATGAAAAGCGTTACCAACAAAACTTTTTTGAATAAAAATCGTTACCAAAACTTTTTTTTTGAATGAAAAGTGTTACCAACAAAACTTATTTGAATGAAAAAACATTACCCAAACAATCCTCAAAAAAAAAATAAAATAAAAAATAAACAAACAAAAACAACAAAACAAATAAACTAAATAAAACAAATCAAAATGGTTTTCAGCATTAAATAACCTAATGAAGGTTGATATGCTGGTTAAATAAAATAACCAACCTTTAGTGAGAAGTAAGTTCCACGTGAGTAGGTTCTTCTCGCAAACCACTAATCTGCGGAACTGACTCCAAACAGAATGTTTCCCCGATCACTCCAATCTTAATCTTTTTAAGTTTAGGATTAACCATTATCTTCCTCACCTATTCGTATAAACTGTTCCTCTTACTCTATAGCGCTCACTGTAAAAAAAAAAAAAAGAAAAGAGAAAAGTAAAGAAAAAATATAAAAATGGGTTCCTACTATAGTTGTTATTTTGCTCAGAAATACAAGTATTAATTGTCAGCATTACAAATGGATATGCAGATAAAAAAAAAACGCGTGTTTTTTGTAGGGTGGATAAAAGACTCTACTAGCAAGAAGTTATAAACAAATAAGATCATGGCAAAATTAGATCAGTTGCATATACTAAGTTTGATGAATGAGATACGACCTGTAACTTTAGTGCTTTCTACTATTAAAAAGCAAACTCTTTTATATTTTGAGATCAAAATCTAAATATTCAAACAAAAATGAAATGTTAAATGTAAATGAAACTGTTATAACTCGTTACTAACGGTTATAATATGTTTCGGCTGACTTCAACGGTCACCTAACAAACATTCAATCCAAACCCTATCAGAAGAATCTCGGAACTCTCGATTTTTACCCAAAGTCTCCCCACTAAGACAGATGTGATACAAGGTTGGGTTTAATGTGGGGAATCCGAACGTGTACACTCGGGACAAGGGTCAAAATTTACCCAGCCCCTCACAACAGTGAGATCGGATACTTTTTCTATTTTTTTGCATCATTCATTTTTCAGCCAAATCTCTGTCCATAGACAGAGACCTGACTGTGTCTACTAAGGCAGAGTTTAACAATTGCAAGTTCTCTCGGAACTCTGAATATTTACCCAAGTCTCTGCACGAAGACGGAATATGACACAAGGTCGTGTTTAACGTGGCAAACCCGAGCGCGTACACACGGGACAAGTATCAAAATTTACCCAACTCTCGCAAACGCGAGATCGGATACTTTGGATTTTCTATTTTTCTCAAAAGGGTCTCCCTCTGTTGGCAGAGATCCGAATAAATCGAAGAAAGAGAGTTTGACAATTTCGAGCTGTCGAAACTCTGGATATTTACCAACGTCTCTACACTAAAATAGGATATGATACAAGGCCAAGTTTAACGTGGGGAACCCAAGCTCATACACTCGGACTAACGGTCAATATTTATCCAACCTCTGAAACTATGCTTGTCTGTTTTTCTCAGCCAAGTCTCTGTCTGTAGCCGAACCCCAATTGAGTTGTTCTCTACCCGGAAACAGAGAGTTTGACCGACGGTTTCGAGTTCGTGCGGAACTCTTGGTATTTACCCAAAGTCCCTCCACAGAGACCAGATGCGACACAAGGTGATGCTTTACAGAGTGAACACAAGGGCGAACACTCGGGCTAAAGTTCGAATTTTGGCCAGCCCCTCTCATACGCGGAGTCGGGCACTTAGCTTGTCTTTTCTTCTCTGTCGTTGTCTCTGTCCGAAGACGGAGTCTCGACTGAATCGAAACCTGTCCGTAGACGGAGTCTCGACTGAATCGAACCCTGTCCGAAGGGAGAGTTAGTCTGTATTTCTAAGCCGAGTCCCAGTTTTTAGACTGCATAACAATGCATAAAATTTAACACTGCATAGTTAAATTGTTTGATTCTGACATCGTCAATAAGTAAGTGCTATTATAGGCTGTCTCTTCTACTGACATCGATGCATTGTTTTCACACAATTAATTGTCTTTTATTATTGCTTTATGTTTCTACCCTTTCTAAGAGATCTTTCAGTTTTCTTTCTTAGTCTTCTTTTAACAGAGTGTCCTCTGTGTATCATGTTGTTCATACTTTGTCCATTGATAATAAATTCTCGTGAGTTCATCTAGTTCCCTTAGGATCGTCTCGTTGTTTACGTTGAATAAATCCAGTGATAAGATTTGTCGAACTCCATTTTCTATTTTTGTATATTTACTGAACTCATTTTCTGACCGAGTGCAAGTTGTTTCTTACCAGTAGAGATCTATAGTATTAGGAAGCCAAAATGCGTATTTCTTATTTTATATTCGCTTCATTTTATTCCCTTAAACGCAGCATATCCATATCCAGATGTATAGTTTTTTCTTTGTGTCAAACATATTTGAAGTGAGTTATATTCAGCACAATTGCTCAGTTCGCTATTACAAATGCTTATCAGACGAAGTCACTAATTTTCTTTGACAGCATCTTTCAACACTTTTGAGAAGAACAGAATTTGACTCTCCTCCATACACACATTGAAGCCTCCTGACAAATGGACTGAACAATTACAAAATGTTCATCTACTAAACTATGGAGTCGAGGTGCTGATATATTATCTGTATTAATCTATATATACAATATGGTAAAATTGCTCCACTCTGATTCCATGCGCCAATGGCTTAGGGGTAGCGACTCCGACTGACACCGAATCGGTCGAATTTCGATCCTGGCCAGAAGCAAGTGGATGATGAGCTGTAATACAGCGAAACAGGCCTGTATGTGGATGACTAATATATATAAAGTATTGAGTTGTGATAATGTTTAGCGGCAAGATTGTTTCTTTTTTAGTAGTTTACAGATAAAAAGGTATTTTAGCAGACATGTTTTTTATATTGTAAACTGCTCAATATCGGGATAGAGACAGAGCCTTAATAGAGCAGATCCAAAACTTAGCCCTGACGAGTAAAAACATCTTAACGGTGCCCTCACGAAATTTTGATGTCGGCATGACTTTGTAAGTTAAGTGACAAACTTCTCTACATTAATCCTATATATATATATATATATATATATATATATATATATATATATATTGTAATTTTAATTCAGATACTTTAATCCAAGCGGAAAAAGCAGGAAGGTAAATTCCAAAAACCCGATCCTAATTAATATTAAATATTTTATTTTAATATTAAAAAATTGATACAGGAAGAGAGCTCCATGTAATAAAATATTACAGAGCAAATATAAATTAAAAAATTGATTAATTCAATGATGTTGGATGATCATTTCGATATGAAAATCTCCAGTTTCTGAAAGGATTTTTCTGTTGCTGAGGTGATGTGTTATCCCCCGTGGGGATTTTCATATCGAAATGATCATCCAACATCATTGAATTAATCCTTTTTTAATTTATATATAGATTGTATAGCGGCAGCAGATAATCTTCTAAACATATACTGTTAAATATAACAGACAATGAATGTCTATTATGTTTAATCATGACCCGTTCTAAACATCGTATTTTGCCTTTAAGTTCAGGTGAAAATAAAGACAAAAATTATCCGACATTAACAATATATATATAGTCATCCGCAGACAGATCTTTTTCGCTGTATCACAGCTCATTAGCACGGTTAGACATCCGATTGCTTTTTACCCAGGATTGAAACCCGACCGAATTGGCGTCAGTCGGCGATTCTACCTCTGAACCATGGGCGCTCGGAGGCAGACTTTTTGCGTATGATTTATCGCACGCCAGTAACCAGAGTGCTCTAATTCATTACTGAATGAGCGATGTGTAGACGCTAGAGTAGCTACTGTTTTTTCATGGTGTACCATCATTCTAGAGTGCTCAAGCAGGGTGTGAGAGCATAATTGCTCGATCTGCTACGAGGAAAGTTGTTTCACTGTGTCATGCTAAATAATTATTCTCACCAGAATTTGTCTTACACGTTTATAAGTCTACCGTGCGTCCATGCACTGAATAAAATGCAAAAGAAAATATAGGAATACAAGTCAATCTTTTGTCAAATTTCTCCACATACATCAACTACTACCTCGTGTACCAGATGTTGTTCGCCCAGTATTATAATCGATCCATTGCCCAGATTTCGGCAGGTGTAATAAAAAAAAAATGAAAAAAAAAAAAGAAAAGAAAAATGTCGAGACATAAAAGAGATAGTCATCTAGACTTATTTATTGAAGGAACTTTATCTGTGTGTGTGTGTGTGTGTGTGTCTGTGTGTGTGTGTGTGTGTGTCCGTTACCTATAGACTCCGAAACGGCTGAACCGATTTTCTTGAAAATTTACACAGTTGTACTATAAGCGTCTGCGAGTGTTCTTAGCTAGGTTTTGTGTCGAGGTACCTCCGATAAATATCTAAAATCGATAATTGTAAAAATCGGGTTCTAGAAGGAGTGGTCCGATTTTAATCAAATTAGATACACTCATAGGAAAAGACATAAGAAACGATATTCAGAAGTTTCAAGGTTGCAGTTCTTACAATAGTTCAGAAAGTTTTATATCAATACCAGGAAATCAAAATTTGACTTACATTCATTCATTTTTCTTTCAGTCTACGGTTTCGTTTTAACTGGAAACAACTATTGCTTTTTAGTCTTTCGTGCCAACGTCCAAAGTGTCTGAGCTCCAGGACCATAGATTAGTTTTAAAGCTTTCATTACACCCGAGCAACGCCGGGATATACTGCTAGTTAATATATAAAATGACCATATCCATATCGAAGCAATTCCTAAGTACAGTCAGAGAAATCCATCAACACATTTAGGAAAAAAATAAGTGATGAAATGAATAGTTGTCTGACATGCATTTAGCCGACAAGCCGATTTATTTGAACTGATTTATATCAATTATCTCTAGCGCCGAAATATTTGCCTTTATCTCTCCAGATAGTGTCTGTCATACTAAATTTCTCTCATTCATTTGACTATAGCTTTCTTTTGTTTTTCGAGTCTGAATTTAAAGTGACAGCTTATTGTTTACACGTATTATTTACACAGCAGACGACCATTAAGTATAAAATAATTACGAGATACTGGGATGGAATTTTATTATTTATTATTTGTGGAGTTACTATCTGTTTTTTTTTTTTTCAGAGTTATTTCTTGCGATTATAATAATCGTGGTTTTCAAAAAATTCTGTATTGAAGCCACCTTTTATAAAACTTTCTTTTGTCATTTTTAACAAACCTAAGTCCAAACTTTTACTTTTTATTACTTTAAATGTTTTTCTTTCATCACTAAAGTAAACGAGCTGTTCTTCTATGTGCCAAGTCACTTCAGGATGTTGGCAATCATGGCTCTCCGCAGTTTCCTGTCTTTTGTAGCTTTTAATAAATTTTGTACTTTTATTATCTCTCCTAAATCTTGTTCTGCCATACGTTTACTCAAGCTCACCAGGTAGGTTATGCGTTGTGTTCTTCTGTCCCATGCTAAGTATGTGTCTTTTGGTTTCCATTTTTTTCTCTAAAACTTTGTTGTTTCTAATATGTTCTCTTTTCAGCTTTTATTAGTTAATGAAATCGCATCCCAATACATAGGATGTGCGTTGTGGTGCAGTGGATATCGGCTCGGAACGAGAAATCGGGGAGCCGAGTTCGAATTTCAGTTGAATTTCTCGCATCCACTTACGCGCAAATACCCTTGGGAAAGGTATTAATCCGTTTCTTCCTTCCAGTTATGGGTTAAATAATAGGACAGATTGGGTTCTATAGGTTTGCCTTGGTCGGCAACCAGTCTACCGCAGAAAGCAATGGCAACCTACTGCGGGATAATCTTCTGCCCAGTCAGTCATGTTTATTTCGAGACATGATCGCCCAAAGCGTGTATCACGTATGGCACTTAACTGACTGACTGTCCGTTTGTTGTGTAAACAGATAGTAAGTCTTCCATTAAAGAACCAAAAAAGTTAAAGTCAAACAAAAGGAGGAAATAAAAGTTTGGGAGATTCAATTTAGGGCGAGAAAGGCAAATATTACGGGGGTTTAGATAATTAAGTTAAAATAGAGACGACACTAAACGACTTTTAGGTTAGATGCATTTATCAGGTTAGTATGCATTTCAACATTGCATGAGATCCTTTTATAACGTAGCTTTCTAGTCTACAGTTTAAACTTACCTGGATACACAAACGAACGTAAGGTTACGTTTGTAATAATACACTGACCCTCTTAAGCATTTGTTTAGTCGTCGTTTCGGAGAGGCAAGTAACAGATGCGGTTATATGCATCGGACACTTATAGAGAAACACTCATAGGCGCGTGTGCACACATGCACGCAGATATAAAAATGCAGTTGCCAATAAAATTGCACACAGAGTCGAATCACTCATATTTCCTCCGCGTTCCATTTGTAAGGAGGATGTTCTCGTAGGCTTGTTTCCGAGAAGTGCTACTTTATTGAACAAAATCTACGTTGATGCTTCTCTGAACACTAGAGTCAATCACTATCAATACTCTTTATTCTTATAAACTTGACTTTGTTCTACCTCTTCATATGAGTCAGTTAAGTGCCATACGTGAAACACGCTTGGGCGACCATGTCTCGAATGCGACATGACTGACTGGGCAGAATATTATCCCGCAGTAGGTTGCCATTGCTTTCTGCGATAGACTGGTTGCCAGCCAAGGCTATAGAACATAATCTGTCCTGTTATTTAACCCATAACTGGAAGGAATAGACGGATTAATACCTTTCCCAAGGGTATTTGCGCGTAAGTGAATGCAATGAATTCAACTGGAATTCGAAATCGGCTTCCCGATTTCTCGTTCCGAGCCGATATCTACTGCACCACAACGCACATCCCTCTCTTCATATCGCACACGTCATTAAACCCCTTCCAAGATGAGCGTCTCTTGAGCCTTGAATTTGTGAACTTTAGTATAAGAAAAAATTCCGAGAATAAATTCCAAGAGTATAATTTCATATTATTTCCTTGATGTGAATTTCAGTATGTGCGTTGTGGTACAGTGGATATCGGCTCGGCTCGGAACGAGAACCCCGGGAGCCGAGTTCGAATTCCAGCTGAATCCATTGTATTCATTTGCGCGCAAATACCCTTGGGAAAGGTATTAATCCGTCTTCTCCTTCCAGTTATGGGTTAAATAGCAGGACAGATTGGTGTTATATAGCCTTGGTCGGCAACCAGTCTACCGCAGAAAGCAGTGGCAACCTACTGCGGGATAATCTTCTGCCCAGTCAGTCATGTTTATTTCGAGACATGATCGCCCAAGCGTGTATCACGTATGGCACTTAACTAAGTCGTTTAAGTTTCGTAAAAGGCGTAAAAAATGATTGCGATAATAAAAAAGGAGATTATTTTCTTTTGTTAATCTGATCGAAGGAGCTGTGTTAAAAATAAATGCACGTACATGAACGCACAACGGGGTACTTAGATGAAGCGTAATGTTTAGCAAGCTTGTCTTGATAAATCAGTAGCGATTGAATAGACAGTTTGACCCTCACTGAGTGACTCATACTTTCGGCCTTGTACCACATTCACCATACATGAGCACATAGACAGAAACTTACTGAGAAGGGTGGTAGAGAATCGATCGATTGATTGTTCTTTTAATTATCATAATTGTCATAATTATCACTTATTATACGGACACAGATAAATCGATCGTTGTGGTTTCTTTTTTTTCTTTTTGCTGTTGTTACAGAATGGATGGGGCGGTATAATAGTTATAGTGGGATTGATTTGCCCAACTGCATATTCATCCACATTTTCCGCCGTCAACCAAACTGACATAGTGACGAAACATTATCATCTCAGCGATGGCTCAACGAGCAGGGGTGTAAACGCATACCTTTCCCGAGAGAGAGAAAAAAAAAAGAAGCATTTTTTGAGCATCTTTAGTTGAAATTCGAACTTGCATTATCAATACAGATTTTTTTAAATCACCAAGCAAGGCGGTAACACCACTGATGTACAGGAGGCTACATAAGAGAGAGAAGATTAGAAAAAAGAAAACCGGAAACCGCATCCTAAACAGGAAACAAGGGATGAGCCTCTTCACCTGTTCAATAGATGTGGGTGGAGTGTGAACCGGGTGATAGTTTAGTCTATCTACTCCAATTGAAAAAAAAAAAACAAAGTGAGAAGATTAGAAAAGAGAAAAACCGGAAACCGCATCCTAAACAGGAAACAAGGGATGGGCCTCTTCACCTGTTCAATAGATGTGGGTGGAGTGTGAACCGTTTGATTTAAGCAAAACTTGAGCAACACCCAGGATTGGAACGTAATCGGACTTTTGCCATTATTATTTTTTAAGCAGTACATTTCTTGAAACAGTGTAACATGCCCAGAGGAATTATTTTGAGGAAGACAGTAAAACAACTCTTATTTGACACATAACTCTTCTCCTTCTCTCTTTCTGCATCGGACTATCTGTTTCTTTCTTTCTTTTTTTTTTAATCATTTAAGGCATTCCATTGCCACTATTGCGCAGGGGGTTACATAGGGGAAAGTGATTGGAAAAAGTGGTTAGATATAGGAAATATCAGAAGAGGGTGATAGACGGGTAGGGATAGCGAGGATGGGGTTTGGGTAGATGGGGAGGGCGTTTGAGAGAATGGATGCGAGTTAGTGTGTTAGGAGGTGTCTATTGACCTTACATTTAAACTCCTGGAGATTGTAGCTGTCGGGGAAGCAAGTGTATGGAATGGAGTTCCACAGGCGGGGAGTGCGAAGAAAGAAGCTGTTGGAGTAGAAATTGCGGTTACATCTTATCTGTTTCACAGTAAAAGGGTGGGACCTAGTAGCTAATCTAGTATCTCGAGCAAATTTATGTCTAGGGGGCACCAGTGATTTAAGTTCATCGGAGCAGAAGCCGTGAAAGTATTTATAGTAGAGGCACAGGGAAACCACGTCACGCCGGTGAGCGAGTGATTGCAGGCGGTCTACCAAGTCGGTATCGATCACATTACAGACTCTTCGTTGTATTTTGTCAGGAACCCCGAGGAGAATAGCAGGGGCAATTATTAACTTCTTCCTTTTATTTGAAGTGATATGGATTGTTAACAGCCTGATTATGTCATTATATATGCGTGCATTCATTCTTTCTCTCTCTGTTTCTCTCTGTCTGTCTCTCCAGGGTGACCCAAAAATCAAAACCCATAAATATTGTAATAAATCCCACAAAGGTCTAGTTATTTTCAAGAAACTTGGTGGATTCCCCAAAGTTTTCGTTAAATTGGTCGCTTTGCATAAAAGTCATAATCTTTCTAAAATATGCTCCAAATGGGCTCCGTGGCATTTGGAAGCAAACTTGTAAACGTTGCCCAAAATTTTCAACAACACGAACACAATCCTCTTTGGGGATTTTTCTGATTTTGATTTGATTGCTGCCTTCAGTTCACCAATCGTTTGAGAGTTGTTCTAGTATGCATTATCCTTGAGATACCCCCACAAATAAAAATCAAGTCGGGTAGGGGGGTGATTCTAGTCGGGTGAGTGTGGTACCCACTGAACGTCACACTTCCTGCTAATCAGTCTCTCCTGAAATCGCTCCCTCAGCCAGGATAGAGATTAAGGGGGAAGTGGCTCTGTCTTGCTGGAACCACTCTTCATTTCGATCTATCCCTCTGCGTCGACCTCGTGATTAAAAGTTTTATTAAAAAAATTGGAGGTTTTGTGTTTTTAGTCACTCTGTATAGACTCGACTGCAGCCACTTCCCCATCGTCGAAATGTGGCCTCCCTTTGTCTGTTCTATAAATACTTACATGGCTTCTGCTCAGACGAACTTAAGTCACTGATACCTCCTCAACAGGTGTTTACTCGTGCAACCAGACTGGCAACTGGGTCCCACCCATTCACAGTCAGGTTAGCCAAATGCAGACAACAATTCTACTCCTGCAGCTTCTTCTCTCGCACTTCCCGCCTGTGGAACTCGCTCCCGTATTCTTGCTTTCCTGACGGCTACAACCTCCAGAAATTTAAATGCAAAGTCAATACTCATCTACTAACCAATAGCTCTCTCCCCACCCCTGTATAACCTTCCCTTTCTCTCCACCTATGTATCTGTCATCGCACCTGCTTTCTATTGTTCCTTTCTGACTAGTTTGTACTCCTCACTCTTTTCTCATTAATCTTTTTACATTTATGTAACCCCCTGCACATCAGTGGCGTTTCCGCCTTGCTCGGGGTGAAATGATTAAAAATATATATATATATATATATATATGTGTGTATGTGTGTGTGTGTGTGTGTGTGTGTGTGTGTGTGTGTGTGTGTGTGTGTGTATGTGAGTGTGTGTGTGTGAGGATGTGTGCGTCGCTTGGCGATGAGGAAAGTGGGATTGGTATTAGGAGTTCAAATTCCAGCCGAGGCTGTCATGTTTGATTTATGACAAATACTTTTGAAAAGGTATAAATACATCGCTTCCTATAACTAATAGTTACTCCCATGGCAGACAGGGTTGGTAACCAGTCTAAGAGAAGGAAATTCAAAGCAAGTTGGATGTGATGCTGTCAACTCCACCTTGTAAAAGCAAACTGCAGTGGAAAGGTAAACGTCTGTCCCTATGCTCCACAAGGAAGCGCCGGCTTAAAAATCTTTATATCTAAACATGTACAGGGTATGATGGGTAAATTGTCGCCAGTTTATATTTTTAATGTCGCGCATGCGCGTTGTCTATTTTTAATTTTGTTGACTGCATAGTAGTGGGGGCATTTGGGCGCCATTTGTGAGAATAAAAGCACCATGACGTAAATTATATTTAGAAACGACATACTGTACTACTTGGAATTTGCGCTGGGAGTTCCAATATAAATGTTTGAGAGTTTTTGTGTGTCAATCTGAGGACATCGCAGAGGATTTGGAAAGAGTTTGATGAGTATAATTGTGATTACGAAGGTATTTAGAGTGAACAATTGTGGTGGCGGAGTTATGCCTCAATTCATCTTGCCACAGAGCTTGAGATTCACCACGGAGGCCTAGAAAAATACTTTAAAGAGGTAGTGCTACCCTGGGTCGAGAAGGCGGGTGTTTGAAGACCTTATGTTTGGCAACAAAACTCTACACCATGCCACACAAGTAGGAGAACACAGTCATGGCTGAGAGAAAATTTCTACGACCAAATCACCCGTTACACCTTGCCACCTAACTACTCAAAATGCAACCGCCTTGATTATTATATGTGAGGCGCAATTGAGCAAGAGACCAACAAAACTCCTGTAACACCAAAAATGAACTGAAGGCAAGGATTAAGGCAGCATTGACCAACTTAAACCAGGAGATCGTCCAGAAGAGTTGCAGAAGATTCTGAGGTTATGTTTGAAGCCAATGGCAATTTTATTGAGGAAATGTACTATTTTATGTAATTTTGGTAAATATATTTATTAAATTGAGATGTCAGTGCTATTTTGATTTTGTGTAATTTAGACGACAATTTATCAATTGCACCCTACATCTATCTATCTATCTATCTATCTATCTATCTATCTATCTATCTATCTATCTATCTATCTATCTATCTATCAGTTAAAGGTTTGCCCCTCCCACTCTGGATAGTAAGTTTCTTTTTAAGAACCAATTTACTAGCCCACTTTCGTGGCAGAGCGTTTTCCTCTTCCTAAAGGGCATTTATCATATATTCAATAGCAATATTATAGGAATTAACCCATTTCTGCGTAAAGTTTCTAATAGATTTTAACTTTTCTAACCTAACCTCCCTTGCCTGGTGAATTTAAAATTTTAAGTAACTCCCTCTTTAAATAAATCGAATGCCATGCACTAATGCCTTAGTAGGAGTTAATTAAACCAAAGAAGGCATGAAACGTACTAATTATCCAATCCAGAGTGTACTCCAAATTCTTGCCAAAGTTGTGTGTGTTTTTTATGAATAATTAATTTTTATAAGAATTGTTTTCATTTTTTCTTTGCTAATTATGATGACTTATAAAGTTTGAAACATGTTTTAAATTTCTTTCAGTCACTTAATGTCTTCATGTATTAATTTATTAAGTAAAGATTATATATACAAATCAAAAATTGAAAAGCTTAATATAAATCATATCATTAAGGTTTTAAAAATTATTCTAAAATTTAGTCTTACTGAAGATTTCCCCCTTTTTAAATATGGAACCATGTAAGAGGAATATCGTTAAACTGACACGTGTTTCAAGTGTTGCACCCCTTGCAGAAAAAAAAAAAAATTCCTGGTATAAACTTTTTCAGTTAAGTACTATTCTTTTGGTTCACTTCCATGTTTCTTGTGTATATTTCAACATTCGACGGGCTTTCCAAATTATCTCTTCAAATTTCAAAGCAAGTTTTATATGTTTAATTCCTAGTTTATTCATTTTGTTAAAAAAGTAATTGTGAAATTCTCAATTTGTGGAGGTACCTAAAAGAATAATATAAAAAATGTATATTAAAATAAAAATTAATAAATACCATAACATTTAATAAATTATTGCGTTATCTCTGTCATGTTATATAATTTCATTCTGTTTTTAAATTGTAAAATTAATTTAAAAAGTTTTATTATTTTAGATTTTTTTTTTCAGAAAGCAATTTTAATATTAGATAATTGCTGAAAATATTACGTTAAATTTTTAATTTTACTATGCAGTTAAAAAGCAAAACCGAAACGTTCGTTTCAGTTAGATACATTTGTCAATTCTGATCCACCATATCTATTTTTTTTTGACAGGTTCCAAATGATGAACTTCAGATAAGACCAATAATATGTCTACTGTGATTAAGAAACGCTTTTATATTACATTTTAGGCAACAAGAAAGTAATACTTGTTTCAAATAAGATTAAGATAACTTTATATTTTCTAATCTTACTAAAATAACGTTTTAGCGATGCAAATTTTATTCTTGTTAGATTTTTAAAATCGAGAATTAGCTTCTGTTTATAAAATAACTCAATCGATCAAAAATTGCCGAAAAAGTGAAATTTCTTTAAAAATCTAAAGGTTTTAGATTCCAATCAATATAATTTCGTTTTGAAATACACCAGAGTATTTTGTTTAATAGAATTAGTAAATTTAATATTTTAGCTTTTAATTAAAGCTAAATTTGAAAGCCTCAAGAAAGTTTTTTTATTTATGAAATTTTTTTCAAAACGTAGGTATCAAAAATGAGTTGGGGTAGTGAAATGAACGAACTACTTGGAGTGAAAGCAAAGGAAAAGACTTTTGAACGAACCGGAAATCCAATAACTTTTAAGGTTTAGGCGAAGACAATAGATGTAAAAATTTTCAGTTTTATTATTATACGTTAACTTTGTTTAAATGTATAATCGTAAAGGTTGTTTTTAATGTACTTTTTTTGAGAGAAGTGCAGTTTTATGTAAGCCAAACGGTTTGTGTAAAATTTATTATAAATGTATATCTTTTTCCGTTTAATGATTACAACACGCCAAAATTTGTGAAAAATCCATTTCAAGTTTATGGAAATCATTTTTTAGTTTATATTGAGAGACGCGGTCTCAAACTTTAATAACATCCCGAATAGTGGGTTAGATACGAGGCTTAATTTTCCGTATAAATAAGGCTTAGGTCAGTAGATATGAGGAGACGACATTTCGACAATAAATGAGAGAAAACCTTTTGAAAGCGTAGACATTTGACTGCAAGGAAAGAAGGCAGGTCAACATCAAATCAGGCATTGGTATCAAGAGAAGATCAAAAAGGCTTTGTTACCAGCCAACCATATAGAGACGAGAAAAATTGGAATTCCATTGAAAATTCACAGGAAGTTGGTCACCCTAAAACGAAAGGATTTCAGAGAAATTTTCTCAAGAACGAACTGTGTAAAAAAGGACTTTTTTTCAAAAGGAAAATTACCGTGTCCCACAGATGCCCGTGTGGTAGTTAGCAAGCAGGTCATTTCGTTTTTATTCAAAGGTTGTTGGTATTTTATTGCTTTTTTTTCTTTTTTGACGTTAAAAAAAAAAAAATCTTTGTGTTCTCCCGAATTGTAATTTTTTGGTTCATTTTTCGCTAGTGATCCATTATCATAAATTGTTATCATGCTTTTATAGGAGTTCAGAGGAAATTTTGTATAAGTTTTGTTTGTGTCTTTTTAAAATTTTTTTCGCATTTGTAGAGTGTGTCTTTGGTTTTGTAATTGCAAACTGTAAGTGAGATTTTTTTTTAATTTTACGCAGTGGTTGCTTTTTTTAAAAATATATTTTGCGCTTATGAATCTCTTGCGTTTTCTACAAAGTTTTTGTGTCTGGCAGAAGTGGTTGGATTTAGTAGAAATAAAAAGTTTGTATAAAAGTATAGAGTTGAAATAGATTTTAGAAGGAACCGGAAAACCAATCTTAAACAGGAAACAAGATATGA